>JAMPIV010010800.1:0-600000 GCA_024509875.1 Oreohelix idahoensis | reverse complement strand
GGTTTTCCTTCAGGGGTCCAAAGCATAGCTGTTCTTGTGATGGCATCGGGGTCTCTTCTGAGGACATGACCAACCCAGCTCCAGCGTCTGCCAGCTATGATGGTGTGCATGTCCTCTTGCTTGCTACGAGTAAGCAGATCTTGGTTAGTGATGGTATTTGGCCAAAAGTTTCGGTGAATTTTTCTTAGACATGTGTGAAAAGAGGACAATTTCGACATTTCCTTCTCTGTAACTCTCCAGCATTCCGCACCATAGAGAAGCACAGAAATCACACAGCTCTGATATAATCTTAATTTTGTGCTTGTGCTGTATTGGGAGGACTTCCAGATGTTGTTTAGGCTAAAGAAGGCTGTTCTTGCCTTATTCATTCTGACATTGATGTCTCTGCCTGCCCCGCCGTCTGGTGTTACTATGCTTCCTAGGTATGTGAAGGTATCTGCCTGTACCAATTGCTGATTCCTTACTGATATGGGCTCAGGGTTGCTCACATTGAGCGTCATGACCTCAGACTTCTTTAAATTGATATTCAAGCCCACCTGCTGGCTAAACTTATTAAGTCTATCCGTTTTTTCCTGGATGTGTTGATGTGAATGTGCTAGTAGTGCAGTGTCATCTGCATATTCCAGATCTTCCAATGTAGAAAATATTGTCCATCTTATTCCTCTTGGACTGCCCTCTGTTGTCTGGTGCATCACCCAGTCTATGACTGTTAAAAATAGAGTGGTTGATAAGGGGCATCCCTGTCGTACTCCTGTCTTCACCTCAAAGATTAGGTTGCTCTGCCCAATACTACACCTAAAGTTTTTCAACAGTAGGTTCTGGATCAATCTGGATGCAATTTCATTTTGTCACATGATGCCTGAAGGAACTGATAACCACACACACACACAACACATGCACGTAGGCAACCCTCTCCCCAAACATTAAAATAGCCAAATAAACTGATGTTACATGATACAAACAAACTGCTGCTAGTCCTACGAAATTATGTGTTGAACAAACGGGATCTCACACTGAGTTGTAATATTAATGTGACATCATTTAACGTCGTGGAATGGCAGTTAATTACAGTACCTTTATTTTGATGTTTGTTTCGTATATATTATTTGGATAGGAATTGAAAAATTTCAAATTTAAAAATAGGGAGTGAATTTTCAATGACCTTGTAGAATAGATTGATATTTTACAAGTACCCTAAACTTTCTTTAGATGTATTCACAATTTTTCTATTACCATTACATGGTCACTGCTTCAGTCTGTTCCTGGCCTAGTTTTCACAGATCTGTTTAGAAACTCCTGCAAATCAGCATGTGGTCAGTTTGATTACGATAATTGTTTTATGGCCTTTTTGCATGGCCACGGGCGTCTAGAACATTGTCTAAACCGGATGTTTGCTATTATTTTTTGGTTTGTCTTTGCCTAAGCTATCATTTCATCACATGTTTTCTTTCTGTCAAATCATAATTTTCAGTCACATGTCCCACGTTTTCATTACCAACTTTTTAAAGTTGTATCATGAGATTTGCCTTGTTAAGTCTTTAATGTTTCAGTTTGGGGAGCCGCGCTGGTGTAATGGCTACAACGTTGTACTGGCGACCAGGTGTTCATGGTTCAAACCCGGCCGTCGGCGTTTGAAGAAATGTTTACGACCGGAAATTTGACTGAATAACCTGAACGGCTCCTGCACATAAATCCCGTGTGGATGGGAAGGAGCGAAGCTCCTGACCGGGTTGGAAGGAAAGTCCACTGACCCCCCAGCCTCGCAATGACATGTCATTGGGCCGAAAGAGCTGGAAAGCTCGAGTGCCGCTGGTTATAGAAAAAAAAAATGTTTCAGTTACTTCTTCTGAACTGTTCGCTGTTGATATGTGTGTGTATATATATATCAAAGTAAAGTTAGCTTTAATTCGATTTAGCCAACAGGAATCTATCTGATACTGGTCAAAATAGCGTGATTTTTCTTGTTTCTCCTGTTTATAAGTTGTGCAGAATAAAGTATTACACAGTTGTCAGAATATATTACACCAGCTCTGGTGTATCGTATTTCGCATAATCCTAATAAGTTGAATCTAATTTTCCATCTTGCATAGTTGTCCTGACATTCCAAGTTCCTATCATTACGGTATATTAAAAAATGTAGGTTACAGTAGCTTGATGACGGTCGGGTATCACATGTAGTACATGCCTCTCACTACAGGACGATATGGTTCCACTGGAACCCCGGTAACGTCGTTTTCTGTGATAGGGAATTTTTGTTTTGTTTTTATTGCTGTTGCATCATGGCTGTATAAGGGGCGAAGGGCGCCTCTGTCTCCGGCTGTCACATCACAAAACTAATGATCTTTCTCTCTTCTCCCCCCCCCCCCACACACACACTTGCACACAACTATCCCGCCTCATCATTAGTTACAACCACCTGCTTTGGTTCAGTGCCTCTTATTCAGTGTTCACAACTAATCTTTATATTTAGTACCCGTTTGACGTCCCGGAGGACAGGCGCCCTCCACCCGCCCCGTGACAAAGAAACGCAGTGCTTTCTTTTCCAGAGGGAGTCAGTAAACAGTCTGCTTGATCAGTGATGCATAAAATCGTTGATGGGCCAGTTACGTTGTACGAAGTTTTTTGCAAAGGAACTTTCCTACAATGATCGCAGCTTAAATAGAAAATCAGTCCCGTTATTAAGGTGAAAGTGAGTGAATATGTAATAGTCGTTGGATAGATTCATCCAGGAAATGATGGAACATTTCCGATATAGGTGTATATAGCAAGATACATTCAATTGGTAGCCATTCCTACACTTACGGATGGAGTTCTTGAAACCTGCATTGTAGATACGTTAAAATTTGAGGCCTACCATTATACAACTCAACAATATCACGCCCAAACATCGGTTGTTTACCAAGAGATGTCGTAGTCTCATCCTCTTGTACCAAATGGCTAAATGTAGTAACAAAAACAGGCACGTGGAAGAGAAACAAGACTTCAACTAATGCAACTGGAGATTAACGAGAGAAAATAGAGGTGGGTAGGGCACAACACGGAAAAACAAAAAAGCTAGTATAGATAGTCATGCTGTTGACTGAAACCACCAAGAGAAGAGAAGAGATGAAAGGCCAGAGAGAACTCGGAGATGAATAATGTAAGAGCAATACCAAACCTACCCTCTGTCCTGTTCTTACTGTTCTAGGTCTACTATCATACTGGACACAGTATTAAGGTCTTTGTCTTGTTGGACTGACCAATACTGATATATAGGGGAACAACAGAAGTGATTGCGTCATTAATAGGCTGAACTGCCCATGGTAAACTTCTGGTGTTATGTTTAGAGGTTCGTACTAATGACCTGTCATTGAAACATCCTTTTTTGGGGATGCGTAGATGGCAGGGAGGACAGTGTGATTCGCTTGCATAGCTAGGCGGTGTTGTCGCACGGAAGGTCCAGGGTTCAAATCCTGGGTAAGCCACTCATGTCTGTTGTTTTTCTGTTGTCTAGTGTTCTACTTCTTTATTTCCTACGAATGCCTTATAACATACCTTTATATTTGTTTCATATTAATTTAATCATGGGCGGACTGAAAAACGACTGCACAAAATAGAAATAGGTGGCTAACAACACCTGGGTCCGTTGTCGTTGTAATCATCATTATCTAAATTTATGTGGTGGTTAGTGTAAGTGATCTTTCCGTTCTGTGGTGTTCTGTATACATTTTGTGGATTCCCTCCATGTCACATTGCTAAACGGCCTAGTGTCTTACTTACTTACTTACTTAGTCGTTCCCCTTCTACCGTGAGGTGTAGAGGTTTGGAAGAGAGAGCGCCAGACTATTCTATCGGCTGTCTTCCTCCTGGCCTGGTTCCATTCTAGTCCTCGGTCCTTCAAAGATTGTCTAATGTTGTCCTCCCAGCGGACTCTGGTGTCTTTTATTTTAATCATATTAGTTTCATTTTTCGCCTTTAGGATGACGACCATGCTTTGTTGCTGTAAACAAGAAACCAGATTATGAAAATTTAAAAACATTGCCGATTGCATGGACAGTATTATAAATTATTGCATTGACATTATTAAAATGAAATGCTTTTTTTGTGGATTTCTCTCATCAACGTATAGATTAAGTGTTAAAATGCACAGTTCAGCTACATGTGTAAAAGGCTTAGGAAAACTAATGGCCGCAGTGCTGCCCAGAAACTGCACGCATGTTTATTCCACGCGACTTGAGGAAAATCGACTATAAGTAGACTGAACTTTCCGCTGCTTAAAATCGATGGCTGACTTTACTTGCAATCTAATTGGAGGTTTACAGAGGTCAGCGTGAAGTTGATTGTGTACAGATGTTCTGAAAGCAGATTAAGTTATAATTATGTTTATATCATAGTGGAATATGTTTTGTTTTTTGTCTTGTGTGCTCTTGTATCGCTTGTTGCTGTCGGAAACTGTATTTAGATGAATTCGCCGGTTCTATTTTTGGTGTAATAATATTTTACTTTTTGTCGCTGTGGTCTGTTTGTTGCTGAATTTAACTCAGTTTGTTTGATTGTGTCTCTCTTGCACAGTTGTGCACGTGTTTTGTTTGTTATAGCACGTTTCACTAGCTTTGCCCTCAAACAAATGTAATTATCTGATTAACCGTCTAACGTATTAATGCCATTTTTTGCATACGATGTTATATTGGGTTAGACCCAACAAATATATACTTTATATCTGTGCATCTTGTCCAGTTCCCATAAACGGATGAAATCCTTTGATCTTTGTCGGCATACTAATTATTGTGTATCGAGAAAAGAAATTTTACCACTTTATGCACAGATTCTGTGAATTGATTAGGCATAGGCGTGTCTACTATTACAATAATGTGGCCATCACGTTTGCAATTGAATACGTGTTGAAGATGATTTCTTAAATGATCTGCATGCGAAATACTCGTGACATTGTTTGTCATTGACATTTAATGCGCTACCAAACTGGACCTTCCTTGATCTAATTATTTCAATGGGTATCATCTCTTTGCGGTTCATAAATATCATAATGGAACGTTGCTCCTCTAATGTGCTTGTAAATAACGGTAAGGTCATCTTTAAAGAAATTAAACTTCATCCGAATCATAATCAGATGTCTCTGAGAAATTGAAAATCAATCTCGGCTGAATGAAGGACAAACCATCATTCTTCCAATATTCCTCTTCCTCTTGTAACACATGGTTCTCACTTTTCTTCCAATAATCCCTGGCTATATTGGAGATGGCGGCTTTTATAAGTATTTCAACATCTTTTAATTTGAACGTTCTATTTTCTGTTGCTACCTGTTCCTTAATTTTAGCCCATACTAATTCTATTGGGTTTAAGTGAGAATGGTAAGGAGGTAATCTTAAACATCTGTGACCATGTTCATGGATTGCCTTGTCTATGTGAAATATCTTTGTATGCTGTGTCTTTTTTTTACAATTCCAAGTAATTCAGGTTCATGGACATTTCGTTGAATGGAATGTTGTTTATGGTCAGCCAAATCTTTATTACATCTTTAATACTTGGTGAATTAGAAACTTTATCTTCTGGTGCCACAACGTTGTGATATGAGGCATTGTCCATTATCAAACACCACGGTCTATCCAAGGAAGGAAGTACATGATTCACAATCCAATCTTGAAATATCTTGCCATTCATCTCTGCATGGTAATCCCTATTATCTGTGGATTTTGAAACAAATATGAGTTCAGTATTATTTAGAAGCCCATGATGGCTGCTTCCTGGATGTGCAATTATTAGGCGCTGTCCTTTGCTGCTTGGTACTAGTCTCTTAGTTGTTCCATCAGATGATTGCCATTCTCGTTCATTACTGTGGTGCGCATTGATCCAAGTTTCATCTAAATACACAAAATCATAACAATCTCTTCTCATTTCTCTGACCTCGCGTAAATATTTGCTTCTCATTGCAACTATATGAGGCTTCTCACAAATAAGGTTTCTACCACCAACATATTTTCTAAAAGTGAATCCCAAACTCCTAATAGTCCTCCATAGCGTAGATTTGGAAATATCAATGTCATTATTCTTTCTTAACCAAATTTTCAATTTCCTTAAAGTCACTGCCTCATTATTGTGAAACATATTGCAAATTTCTCTGCGGATCAATTCTCTGTCAAAATTATCCACCACTCTTGGCCTAATTTTCGTGTGTAAAACACTGGAATTAGACATTTCAGATGTCGCTATCCAGCGGTGCAATGATCGTTTGCTTATCCCCAAGGCGTGAATAGTCCTCTTTTGTGGGTTTGAAATAGAATGATATAGTTTTCCTCGAGTAGCTTCATTGCAGAAATACTTAAAAATCCTATTTGTGATTTGCTGTAATGTCATAAAATGTACTCGCAGACTCATTTTTCCTTCTTAACCACACAATAATTTTTGTAGACACACCTCTGATTGACAATGTGTGCGTTGCACCGGATATAAACTGTTTTATGTTCAAGAAGTGCGATTTCACGCAATTTCACTCAAAAATCATGCCAATTGCTTGATAAACCAAAAATGTGCAAATGAGGTCGTATAATTTACTGTAGACATTTCAATATGTGTGCGTGTGATGTGTGTTGGCAAGTAGGATTTTATATTATATCGCAAAGAAACGAAAATTGAAACCAATGGCCGCATTTTAATGAAAAATTTAATTTATAGGGTCTATACCATTTCAAATTCACACACAAAATTTCACTTATATGCGTTATATATTCGCTGAGATATAGCATTTTGAAGTTGGGCAAAGCTAGTGAAACGTGCTATGTATGGACAGCCTCACTGTATAGGCTTATTAATGCCAGTAAATAAATAATACACATACCAGCCAGATTGATTTTATAGTTATTTAAGAAGGGACGATAATAATGAATATAGAAACTAATAAAGCCTCCTTCGCCATAAATCCTTTCCATACATCATTTCTAGCGTGAAGAGGGAAACATGACTATTGTGGAGGTCCAGAGTTACTTAGTATTCTGTGGATTGTAGCGCTCTTAGCCTAGCCGGCTGAGAAACTTAGCTACATCCTTCAAGATTTTCTTCGGGTAGGCCACATGGGATTCCCCTTACCTTCCCCCTCCATTTTACCCTTACAATCAATGTACTTTTTACCTTGAAAATAATGTTGTTCGTCCATCACGGGTGATGAAGACCACTCTGTTCATCCAATTATTTAGGAATATGTTAGGTTAGTCTATGGGTACGAAGGTGACTGATGAGCCCGATGCGGGCCTGGAAAGATCTCGGACAGTGTGGGCAGGGAATGTTTGCTTCATGTGAAGGTTTTATTACACGGTCCTTTCTAGCTTGTCTCCTCTGTTCCGCTGCTGCTCTTCTGGATGATTCGCATGCCGCTGCACCTTTACGAAGAGATGTGCGCCAAGCAGTTCGGTCTTGCGCAGCAGCTTCCCATGTGTCAGGGTTTATGTCAAAGGTTTTCAATGACGTCTTTAACGTGTCTTTGAAGCGCTTCTTTTGGCCACCATGGGAGCGTTTACCCTTCTGTATCTCACCATTAAAGAGTATCTTTGGCAGTCGATGGTCTGGCATGCGGACTACATGACCTGCCCAGCGAATCTGTGACTGCATCAGAATAGTATCAATACTAGGGATACCAGCTCTGTCAAGAACGGCGGTATCCGGGATCTTGTCTTGCCATTTGATGTTCATTATCTTCCTGAGACAGACTGTATGGAAGTGGTTTAGCTTCTTTACGTGGCGCCTGTATACAGTCCATGTTTCACTTGCATATAGCAGCACTGGAAGCACCGCAGCTCTGTACACCTTCAGCTTTGTCTGTAGACTAATGCCACTTCGATGCCAAACGTTGGTGTATAATCTGCCAAATGTGCTGCTGGCTTTGGAGATCCTGGTGTTCACCTCATCATCAATGACAATGTTCTGGGATAGTGTGCTACCAAGGTATGTGAATCTGTTCACAACATTCAGTTTCTCACCATTAACCTTGATGATTGGCTCAGTATAAACTGTGCCAGGAGCTGGTTGGTACATGATTTCTGTTTTCTTCGTGTTGATGGTAAGCCCAAAGTTGGCGCAGGCTTCGGAGAATCTATCCACACTATGCTGCAGATCAGCCTCTGAGCCAGCATTGAGGGCACAATCATCAGCAAACAGAAGATCTCTGATGGTGTGTGATTTGACCTTGGTTTTTGCTTGAAGCCTCCTAAGGTTAAACAATTTTCCATCAATACGATAACTAATGTCGATTCCTGTGTCCCCGTCTCTAAAAGCATCAGTCAGCATAGCAGAAAACATGATACTGCACAGAGTCGGTGCAAGTACGCACCCTTGTTTAACTCCATTTGAGACGGGAAGAGGCTCTGATAGCTCACCGTTTTCCTGAACTCTAGCCTGCATTCCATCATGCAGTTGCTGCACTATTGTGATAAATTTCTTTGGGCAGCCATATTTTGCCATGATCTTCCATAGACCCTCTCTACTGACCGTGTCGAATGCCTTTGTCAAGTCGATGAAAGCTGTGTACAGGTCACAGTGCTGTTCTTGGCATTTTTCTTGTAGCTGTCTTGCAGCGAACACCATATCTGTGGTTCCACGTTCTTTCCGGAATCCACACTGACTTTCAGGTAAAAGACCTTTGTCAAGATGAGCCGTAAGGCGATTCAAAAGGATTCTGGCGAATATCTTCCCAGCGATTGATAAAAGAGAGATGCCTCGATGATTGTTACAGTCTTGGCGATTACCTTTACGTTTATATAGATGTATAATTGACGCATCTTTGAGATCGTGTGGGATGGTTTCACTCTGCCACATTTGCTGGAAGATCATGTGAAGTTTTTCTATCAGAACTGCACCGCCATCTTTATAAACTTCACTAGGAATTGAATCGGAGCCGGGGGCCTTTCCACTAGACAGTTGACGAATCGCTTTCTTAGTTTCCTCCAGAGTTGGTACATCATCTAATGCTTCATTTATAGGAATTTGGGGCAGGCGGATGATGGCTTCGTCGTTAATAGATGATGGCTGGTTCAGAATATTATTAAAATGTTCAGCCCAGCGTTGGGGCATTTTTTCCTTGTCTGTAATTAGTGTTTTCCATCTGCATTAAGGAGGGGAAATGATCCTGATGATGTTGGACCATAGACCGCTTTGAGTGCAAGGTAAAAAATTTTCAAGTCATGGCTGTCAGCAAAGCCTTGGAGCTCATCTGCTTTATTACTCAGCCATGAATCCCGCATCTGGCGTAGTTTATGTTGGACTATTCTACGCATGTTGTTGAAAGCGTCTTTCTTGGATGTAGATTTTGGATCATTTAAATATGCTTTATGGAGATGGTGTTTCTCAGCCAACATCTGCTTTATATCATCTGAGTTCTCATCAAACCAGTCATTTTGTTTCTTGATAGAAGGACCCAGGACTTCTGTAGCAATGTTGTAGATCTGCTCACTTAGGGCTGCCCAATTTGTTTCCACACTTTGGCCGTCTAGCGAGATAGATTTGAGACGGTCTTCTAAGGTGTCAGTAAATGACTGTTTGATTTTTGTCTTCTTTAGTTTGGTGACATCCAGCCTCTTTTGAGTTTTCTTCCCCTGAGGGCGCCTGGCTGGTTGGATACGAATTTTAAGTTTAGATACAATGAGGCGATGATCAGTCCAACATTCGGCACCACACATGGACTTGGTCACCCGGACATCTTGCCTGTCCTTCTTCCTAACAATTACATAGTCAATTAAGTGCCAATGCTTTGAGCGAGGGTGCATCCAGGAGGTCCTGTTGCGGGTAGGAAGTCGAAAAATGGTGTTGGTGACAAGGAGGTCATGTTCTGCGCAAGTCTGGAGGAGAAGAAGTCCATTGCTGTTACAGCGACCCACGCCGTACCTTCCAATAGTGCCATTCCAGGAGATGTTATCTGAGCCTACTCTTGCATTAAAGTCACCAAGAATGATGAGCTTATCTGCTTTAGGAACTGATGCAATGACTGCATGTAGTTCTTCGTAAAACTTATCTTTGACGTCATCCTGGTTTGTCATAGTTGGTGCATACGTGCTAATAATGGTGGCATGTTTTCTTCCATAGAACAGGGGGATCTTGACCGTCATCTGTCGGTCATTTATTCCCTTTGGGGGCCCCGCTAACTTGCTGACAAGTGCGGTTTTTATTGCAAATCCAACCCCTGCTTCTCGTCTTTCTTCAGTTCCTCTTCCGCTCCAAAAGAATGTATAACCTGCACCCTTTTCGCAAAGTTGGCCCTCACCTGCAAGTCGAGTTTCACTCAGTGCTGCTATGTCAATGTTGTACCTGGCCAGTTCTCTCCCAATCAGGGCAGTTCTTCTCTCAGGTCTGTTTGCTTTAAAGTCTCTGTCAAGGAGAGTGCGCACATTCCATGCGCCTAGAATGAGGGGGAAAAATCTGTCCTTTCTTTTTCTTATATGTCGCCCGCCGAAGTAGGGTACCCACCAACCGCGGTAAGCTGGTTAGGTAATGGTGGAGCAGGCAATGTTTAGGGCACCTTTTCTAGCCCCTTCCTCATGCCATGGAGGTGAGCAGTGCTTTCCAAAAGAGGGCTGCTCAGCCACTCAGGGGGCTGCCGAATCCCACTGCTGCTCCGATCAGTGGAAGACGACCATATGGCCTGAGCCGCCTGTGTGTAGGTCTGCGACTACGACTGCCAGCGTACCCACGCCTGCCGCTTCGCCGCTCGCCCATCGCCACAGGACTTGTTGTGAGTGGATGGATGAATGGATGAAAGAGTGACTTGCGCGGTGATTTGGATTAAAGTGAGGAAGAGTTGCGCAATTCGTCGACCTCACTCTCTCGCCTGGGTCCATCTCAATCCAGTGGCAAGACAAGTCAAGATGACTGGAGATGAAGTCAGGTGCAGTGGATGACCAGAGCTTTCTACGTGCCTCGCCGTGCTCCTTACGCTCCACAGCGCGTTGCTGGTAATCGCCGTCATGCCCGTTGAACCAACAGGTGGTTTCTTCCGCGCAGTCTATCGAATCCAGTCTTCGCATGCATGGGTAGGCAGACCCTAACTCACCGAAGGTTTATAACCATTCGGCTACCCTCACCTAGTTTAGCCAGCCTGTCAAAGCCGTTGCCCGGGGGGTGGCCGCTGTCGCATGCTGACAGCTACGAGGAGCCACAGGTGAGAGCTGGATGCCAGGTTTGGACCAAAGGTGGCCGAGCTGCCCTGAAAAGAGCATGACAGCTCCTTCACCAGAGGTACTACCAATACCTGACTTCCCAACACCCCCCACCTTGAAAATAATAAATGCATACTATCTGTCACGTGAACTTTTTAACATCATATTTTCATTGTTGCCTCTGACGTCACAGATTTCTTGTTCCCTCAAGCACGACAATTTGTTTGTTTTTTTTTAGACGCCAGTGTCTCCTGTTGTACTGACGTTTGCTTGTTCCTTCCAACATGAAAGTCTGCTTGCTATCTAAGTATACTTCCACACCGCACACTTTTGCATGGCAAGCAGTGGGGGAAAAAAAGCTAAGCACCTGTGCGTAGATCAATGATTTTCAACCGTTGTCAACTCATTTGAGGACAGCAAACCATAAGTCAGAAGAGTTCAGGACCACCACTGGTGTAAGACAAGGTGATGTCCTGTCACCTTATCTTTTCATACTCCTCATGGACGTCGTCATCAAGGCATGTAAGGAGAGAACAAGAAAGTATTCAGTGGGGTACTGGAAGATGAGACATGTCTGTATTTCAGAGCTGGCATTTGCTGATGATGTTGCCCTGATTGCTAAATCAGAGGCACATCTCCAATCCAGCCTGCAAGTCTGGAAGGAAGAGCTGGAGAAGAGAGGGATGCTCATAAGCAGTTCTAAAACAAAATCCATAGTGATATCACGAGAAGAAAGAAATCAGATTAAGCTGGGAGAACAGGTCCTGGAGCAGGTCGACCACTTTAAATACCTTGGAGCTATTATAGACCGAAAGGGAGTCACCAAAGAAGAGTTTGCCACTCGAAAAGCAGCAGCTGGGAGACTTTATCGAGGATTCCTCAGGAAGAGAGAGGTTGGTAAGAAAACGAAGATGGCTTTATACCGCTTGTGGCGAGTGTGCCGGAGAGGTTATTGATGTTATACAACTACGTGTACTTAGAGTGAGGTCAAGCTATGTAAGTCCCTGAGTCTAATTGTTGATGATGATGTATTTTCAGGGTACCTATCCGCTACCTCTCTAAGATCTCACTCTGGAAAATATTTTATGAGATTGTTATATGTTTTATGGCTACGTGTCTAGGGTAATGTAAGTATAGAGAAAAGTGCATAAAAACAAACACAACTGTAACTCAATGAAATTGAATTAAGTAAGACTGTTGTTAAGTTTATAGATTATATTACAATTTTAATTTCCTGTCCCTCAAATCTTTTGAGGCAGGAATGGTTAAAAATGAAGAGAACTGTATTTACATATAATAAATAAATAAGGAGGAATCTTTGTCCATAACTTGATAATAAACAAGTGTCACTGTAGGTGTAGAACACAGACTGATGTAATACTGTCTAAAAGTGATAGTCAATGGTGTGAGGGACTATTGGTGTCATCAAGCCCACAATAATGAATGTTCAAGTGTGGAAATTTTTAATGAATGAGTTTTCAGAGCCCACGTAAAGGGACTTCACCTGATGTTTCTATCTGAAGTAGATTACAGCAGATCATAAAAATTCAGCATAAGAGTTGTCTTCAGACTATCAAATGCAGCATACAGCTTTGCTGAAGCCTTCACTATCCTCAAATTCTGTCTTCACCAGGTTTCCTGCCACCAACTGGTAACAGGCAATATAACCCTGAAAAAGAAGGACGTTCCCCTACTTTTATATGCTGGCTATAATAATTCCACAACTAATCAAAACTATCATTATTTGTGGTCAGTCTCGTGTGCAAAACATTTGCACTAGCCCCTATTTTATTTGACTTCACTCCGTACTGTGTTTACATTCTGCTTCCATATGGCTGCAACGCCAGTCACTTTAAACATTGATTTTCTTCCATAAAATCAGATAGGTATACAGTTGTCTTCTGGTAACCTGTTAATTCTTTTGTGCAATCATTCTAAGTATGTTTTCAGGCGTCATTTGAACACCGTGACACTGCAGAAGACTGCCAATAGCTTTCTGGACTTACAGTCGAAATGTTTTTTATGGCAATATTCAAACACAATTTAATTTCGTTTCTCAATAATTCTGCTTAGGCATGCTTGCTAGGATGTCGTAATTCTTTTCCCATGGGAATGTCGTACAACACAAAATTTTGGCCCCCTATCTGGGTTGCCTCTACATATTAATAAAATATATCAATAAAATTATTTACCTTACCGCAATCAATGAAATATTTCACACAAATGTAAGATTAACTGGCAATCAATGGCACAGGTGCAGATCGCTGTCGTCCAGACCGCAAAGGCATTGGTCACAAATGCTATGCAGTTGATCTTAATCTACTGTGTCGAATTATTTGTCTCAAGTGGCAGCTTATTCTGGCAAAGCGTTAGTTTTATCTCCCCTTCCTAAACTATCATTAACCAATCAAAACAAGTCAAGCAAATTTGACTGTTCCAAAAACGCGTCCCGAAAATGTAACTTCCGAAGACTCAAAATTGAGCAGTTCCTCAGTGTGTTTGTCTGTCTGTCTTAATTTTTATTGTCTATAATATCTCGGTTATTATTGGGTCGATTTCAATTTTTAAAAGTGATTCATAAACTGCCCTTTGGCCTCTATCATCCTATCTAGTTTTCATCTAACTCTTCTTCATCGTTTTCATCTATGTAATTTTTCTCTATATTTATTCTGAACAAAATACTTTTCTCTAAGGCAAGATAATTTATTACAGGGAATAGTATGGTATTTTTATACACAATATTATCGCTATAATTCAAAACATCCTTTTTATTTACCCTCTTTATGTATGAAGAAATAAGTTATCTAAGTTTCTCTCTTTCCCCTCCTCTACGCACAAATTTGGTTTTAGTTTCATTTTCAAACGCATAAGTTAGGCTTGATTCTTTGTCATTTTAATCCCCTCCCCCCCTCCCCTCTCTTTCCCCTCTCTCCCTTTTTCAAGACGAGGTAACAAGTTGTTTTTTTCTTCCAACTTTCCGGCTTTCGTCATAAAATATTGGGAAGGGAAACGCGAGCTGCGTGTGTGTTTTGGGGGATGGGAATCAATACGCTTGGTCTTTTGAAAATTCAAATCTTGTGCCAATCGTGGACTGTTCGGATAGGCAATGGCCTTGGTGCGAAATTTCAAACGTAGTTATTTATAGTTACAACCTTCGCTAAATAATAGGGCGGGTGTGTATGCGGTTTTGGGGAATGGTAACCTTTTTCAAACTATGGTAGTAGAAAAGTCAAATACTGTCCAATTCTTAGCAGACGTTTTGACCTTGCCCTTGGCAATTTTCAAATATAATAGTGGGGTTTATAGATTGTAATTTTTCGTTACTAGATTTTGAATCGGGGAATTTGAGCGGGATGTTTAAACGGAGTGACTTTATCACACCGCTCCACCTATGTCCCAGTCTTGACGTATGGATGCGAGTCATGGGCACTGATTACAACCCACAAAAGCCAGAAAAATTTCTTGAAATTTTACTATAACTTAAAATTTAAAAAAATAAATTGTTATTGTTTTCATTCTTATCGGTCTGTAATGAAAAATATACAGTACCTCTAAAATTTACCTGGATGATCTTTTTTATTCCTCATTTTTCTTTCTCGCTTCTTTTCGATCTGCCCCCAAAACCCAGAAGTACATCAGCGGAGCCTTTGGGGCACTTACTTACTTACTTAGTCGTTCCCCTTCTACCGTGAGGTGTAGAGGTTTGGAAGAGAGAGTGCCAGACTATCCTATCGGCTGTCTTCCTCTTGGCCTGGTTCCATTCTAGTCCTCGGTCCTTCAAAGATTGTCTAATGTTGTCCTCCCAGCGAACTCTGGGTCGTCCTCGGGGTCTGGTTCCTTGGCTCTTTGTTTCCTATGCTTGTCGTGGTAGCCGATCTTCTCCCATTCTGCAGACATGGCCAAACCATCTTAATTGGGACTGTTCTACTTGGGTCTGCAGGGGGTAGGATTTAAGGCCTTGACGTATTGTCTGGTTGCGTACCATGTCTCTTCTTGTCACCTCAACCACCTTCCTCAGATGCCTCATTTCTGAGATTTGGATCTGGCTTTTATGGGTTGTAGTCATTGCCCATGACTCGCATCCATATGTCAAGACTGGGACATAGGTGGAGCGGTATACAGTCATCTTCGTTTTCTTACCAACCTCTCTCTTGCTGAGGAATCCTCGATTTATGGCCTGAAAATGTCTCCCAGCTGCTGCTTTTCGAGTGGCCAACTCTTCTTTGATGCCTCCCTTTCGGTCTGTAATAGCTCCGAGGTATTTAAAGTTGTCGACCTGCTCCAGGACCTGTTCTCCCAGCTTAATCTGATGTCATCTTTCTTCTCGTGATATCACCATGGATTTTGTTTTAGAGCTGCTTTGGGGCACACCGGTTGAAAATCGCTGCTCTAGATATATCTCGTGGCTTCTTTAATCACAGCTTATGTAATTCTGTTCTTGCGTCGAGAAGGGGCGAAAATAAAATGTTTGTAAGTTCAAATTCTTGACTAGTCTACGTACTTAGATTGGATTACGTAAGAGGGAAAAAAAGCTATGTTGGGAGAAATAAACAAAAGAATGAGTTGGAATGTGTACTTAAGAGAAAGAAAGAGAGAAGTATGTAGATAAAAGATCAATTTAGTGTGTCGTAGATCTAGCTAACGTGCAGAAGAACAAAAAACGCTGGATGTTGAATTTGGCAGTTGACAGAAGTATACAAACTTATGAATCTCTTCTCTTCCCTTCCTCTTTTCCCAACCGCTCTTTATCCAAAACATTCATCTCTGACCATTAAAAACGTATTTAGTCAGCCCTTAGAATATCTTTAGGTCTTGGTGTCATGTTACCTCGAAAGCTGTAGAGTTGCCCTTTTTATTAGCAAAGGAAAAAGAGGGTGGGTGGGGTTGGGGGGGGGGGTTGGGTGGGGGGGGGGGGGGGGGGGGTTGGGGGTGGGGGGGGGGGGGGGGGGGGAGAGGGGGGGGGGTGGGGGGTGTGGGGGGGGGGGGTGGGGGGGGGGGGGGGGTGGGGGGGGGGTGGAAAGAGAGAATAGTACAGCTTCCGCGACATGTACGCAGGGAAATAGTCTTGCTTAGAGCCCCAGGATCCAGCCAGTACGGTATTTGTTTCTGACAAGAGTTCCAACGTGGAACTCTAGCATCCAATTCAGTGTTTTGTCGGTCATCTCCCTTTGATGCTTGCTGTTTCTCTCTGTATGAATGAATGAAAGCTTGTGAATTCTAGTCTTGGAAATGAAAACAAATCTTGCTAACAATGTTAGTAACATTGCGCCCGTCTTTCTCTTGGCGCCAGGTTGAAAGGGTGGATTTATTTTTAGACATACTTAAACTTGATTCAGGATGCAGATAAAAAATTATTTTTAAAAATAAACCCTTATATAACAATTTTTAATGGTTGTTAAAACCCTATAAAGGGAGTTTACTTAATGTTTGACATAACTTGGAGTGGAACGATGTGGTTATAAAGCACATTTTGAGTGTTTGTATTGTCACGGCTATAAAGTACGTTTTGGGTCTTGATGTTGTCTCGGGTCATGTGGCTGTTTTTTTTTTTTCATCCATATCTTGTCGATCGAAACCGCATTAACAACAGTTTTGTGTACTGTTTAATGTATACCGGTGGAAAAAAGGGGTGCGTGGAACGAATCCGTCATTTTTAAGAGGTTATGCTTGCGGAAGAGTGAAGCGTGGACATTTGCTGGGGAAGACATTTGTAGGTTTGCTCGGTGTGCAATGATGTCGATTCTGATCAACAATAACAGTAACAATAAGGAGAGAAATGTATTGTTTCTCTCTTTTTTAAATAAATAACAGTTTATAAATAAGCCAGTTTTATGTAGAAACAATACATTAGCGGCAAGGGACTTTTCGATAATACCCTTTGTCAGCTACATAACAAACAAGAGAAAAAGACAATAAATAAAATAAATATACACGAAGTGAGGCTAACGGCAGTAAATAAATAATACACAAAGGTATGTTTAAGGCACTCGTCAGAAATAAAGAAGTAGAAGACTAGACAACAGAAAAACAACAGAAGTGATGGGCTTACCGGGAAGCGAACCCAGGACCTTCCGAACGACACCACCGCCTAGCCACGGGAACGAATCGTTTCTTGGGGCTAACGGCAGCTGTTTTGCTGCTCTGGCGTTAGGCGTTCTATGTACAAGTGTTTCTTATCTTTACCTAATCTCTCATCTTTTATTTGCTTTGGCTGACGAATGACTTTTTCCGAACCATTCTATGTTGCTATTGTATTGTTACGTCTCAAAACTGAAGTGATGCCCATTTTTTTAATTACTTATTTAAAATGTCCTTTTTACTGCAGTCTTTTTTTAAGCAGGTTTTTTTTTTTTTTTTTTTTCATGCGTAAAAGTCTGTTGACAAGTATGTTGTTGATCAGAATTTCACATGATCGTATTTCTTGTAGGTTATATTGCTTCATGGTCACCGAGTTTCCACGAGTTAATAGATAAAAATATTTTGTCTGTTGATTACCCGCGTGTTCTTTTTTTGTTTACACCACCATATCCTTCTTCTTCTTCTTCCTCGTTCGTCCTGAAAAGGACGGTGGTTGCGTTGTGTCTGTTTGCGCCCAAGTCAGTGCGTCACAGTCACTCGTCCATGGCGGTGTTGAACCTAACACATTGTTCGAGCTTAACCGTGAACACTCGATTTCCACTTTCATTCTGCTATGTCCATAGCACGTCCGTGTTTGATCTATGTCTATCTCTGAATGACGCTTCTTTCCAAATGCGCTAGCAGGCAAAAAAAAATGTTACAAGAAGAAGAGTGGAGTTGAAGAGGATAGGAGATATTTTAAGGGAAGTGTTGAGGGAGAGAAAGAGAAAACAGGTCTTGTTTGTGAAGAATTTAAAATTACGCGGCCGCATCACTGACGGCAAGCGAATTAAACACAAGGGACTTAATACGAAGTCGATAGGCATAAGACGCATTTGATATGTGCGCTAAATTTGGAAGAGAAATGTTGCCGTTTTGTGTCTCAGTTTTTGTCTTTTTTAAATCATTTTTTTAAGGACATAAGCTCATTTAGCGCTCTCGTTTTTTCTGGGATAAAATTAGGTTGGAGAAAAGAAAATCGTGCTAGTGTCCTTCATTTGGCAGAGATTGTCTTTCCTGTATACTCTTCGTAAGCTGCGTCATCGTATGAAGGCTGACGTGATGAAATATTAGAGAATAATAGTAATAGAACACTGCAGTCATGGTTGACTTCAGTGGGTTTTGAGCGTAACTTGATGCTTGAATTATGCTATTAATTACACTGACTAACAAAAAAAAAAACTTTTTTTTTCTTTCTCTAACATTTCTATGTTTTTCTGGTCAATTTTAATGCGCTGTTTTTAAATCTGCAAACCGTTTTTCGCTATCAGGTCGGGATCTCTAGAAATATGCAATTGAAGTTTTTTAACAACGCATACAGTATTACAACATCATTCGTACAAGAAGTATAACAGTTATGTAGGCTTGAATTTCTTTGCAGTCGACTTTCGTCGGTGAATGGCATGTGGTACATCGCGATGAAGCATCCAACAATAATCGGCAAGCATGGTCACACTCCACCGTCCTTGATAACGTGACTCCATTACGGCGATATCTTGATGGAATCATTCTCCATGTTCATCACTGACTTCGCCAAGGTTGTCAGGGAAAAAGATAAGATGCGAATCGAGCAAATGGATTTTGAGGGACATGTTACAGCCCATAATTATGTATGCATCTATGCACTGCTTAACAATATGCAACATAGTCGACAGATTTGTGATTTTCCAGAAAGTTATCGACGATCGATTTGAATGCCATCCATGCGCGAAGTTCCCTACCATGTAACAAGTTCTCGAATTGTTTGTCTGCAATAACTTTCCTAATCTGAGGTCCTACAAAGATACCTTCCTTTATCTTTGCATCGCTAACTTGCGGAAACTTTTCTCGAAGATAAGTGAAAGCTTTGCTCGTTTTATCTAACGCTTTTACAAAATTCTTCATGAGCCCCAACTTTTTATGTAACAGTGGTAAAATGAAGGTGTCTTTGTTAACTAATGGCTCGCGTATTACATTTTTATGCCCGAGCTGCATACGATCCCGGATAGGCCACACCTTTCTTGCATAATGTTCCTGTCTGTTGCGGCTGTCCCATTCATATCGGAAGCAACAAAATTTTGTATACCCAGTCTGCATGCCAGTGAGAATTGCAATGACCTTTAGGTCTCCACAAATCCGCCATTGGTAGTCATTGTACTTTATTTTTTCCAAACGTATAGCCATATTGTCATAAGTTTCTTTCATATGAACAGAGTAGGCGACTGGAATTGATGAAAAAAAATTTATGTTATGCAATAACACGGCTTTTAGACTAGTCTTGGAAGAATCGATGAAAAATCGCCATTCGTTGACTATGTGCTCATGACCGTTTACATCTTTGCAATAGCAAATGTCATCATCCATCTCAAAGTATTGAACAAGTTCTCTGTGTCTATGACGAAATTTAGATATCGGAGTATTGGGCGCTAAAAGATTCCATTCTTTGAGTCGCGAACCGAGTAATTCCGCTTGTCCTTTGGTAAGAGCGAGATCACGTATTAGATCTGAAAGTTCTGAATGGTTAATTAAGTAAACACCATCATTCACCTGTATGTAATCTGAGTCAGAATTAGTTTCTAAAGCAGGTAAACTATCACTTTCTGATGGTTCATTTACGTCCAACGGATATTGTTCTGGTGGTACTTGGATCGGACTCGTGATTGGATCATGAGGCACTGGTTTCGAAACCGATTCAATATTTGGATAAACCACAGACTTTCTAGTTTTAAAAGTGAAACCATGGATATTAGTCAAGCAGAAGTAACAATCAGTAGTGTGATTTGTATGTTCACGCCATATTACTGGCACGCCAAAAGGCATCGACTTATGTTTCGGCGATTTTCGTAACCAACCTGCCAATGTATCGAACAAACCGCATTTGGCTTCCAAGATTTATTTGCATCATCAACTTTCGAATCGAAATAAAGTTCATATGCTATCTTTAGTAATGGTGTAAAGTTTTTCTGGTCAACACGATCGGTAAAATATCCGCACACGTAACAGAACAGATCAGCCGAATTTCTACAACTTCTAGAAGCCATATTTTGCTCAGAATTATTTCAAAATACAGTAACTATTTGAAAAATCGCGTAACATATGTCATGCATCTTTTAACAGTATAAAAAGTAGAATTATGTTGCTTTTTATTAATTTTTAATAAGTTATATAGTAAAAATGAAACGGAGCAAATAACGGTTTCCCAAAAATATATTTATTCACAAATATCTTAAGAACCCGACGTGATAGAGATAAACGGATTTCAGATTTGAAATCAGCGCAAGAAACTGACCTAAGAACACTTATTCTTATATAAGAAAGAAAAATGTTGTTTGTCAGTGTTATCAGAGCTCACTCTTTCACAAATGCTGCTTTTGCTGACATGACACACTCACTTACTATAATAATTTTTAAAATGTGACACTAATATGTACCTTTTTCTTTAAATTAAATTTTGCCTCGTTTTGGCGAGGCGCGTATCGTTCAACCTACCCGGTTATATTAGGACGCATGTCCAAATATTAAAGCTAGGTCTGATGAAAGTAATTAGGAGCATTTGTCTCTATGAAATCTCATGCTCAGGACGCACAGTATTCCAATATAGAACACAGGGTTTCTTAACTTGTGGTCCACAGATCCCCGTGAGGGTCCATGAATGGATTCTGGGGTGTCCATGTACATAATCTACAATTTAAAATGTACAGTTTTTTAAACTGTGCTTTTATGTACATATTTTTCCCCGTAGGACAATCAAAATGGTCCATAACCTTCATTGGCAATCAAAGTGACCCACGGCACACATCCCCCCTCCCCCCCCCCCCCCCAAAAAAAAGTTAAGACAGTCTGATTTAGAAGCCTCATACATTGTAGAATTTCTTTTTCTTCCTTTAAAACAAAAATCCATGTGATGGTTCGAGCCTATTGTTTTTTGTTTTGTTTTCATGCTAAGCGATGCCAGGACGCACCAATATTATTTTGCTACAAGAGTATATGAACAAGAATAGGAATACTCGTGGGGTGACTTATTTGTGCACACACTGTGCTGGTTGGAAACAAAATGGAACTGTTAATTTGTTACCTTACCTTAGTGTCATATAAAGTGTCGTTCAACTTTTGTCGTTTGGCTTAAGCGGGGAGTCACATTGTATTTTACTTTAGCAGCACAAGCATGTACCGTCGATTTGCCAGGTCTGTCGCATTTGAGTTCCTCGCTGGGAGTAACCCCCGTATGATAAGGCTTGACCTTTTCCAGGCAAGTGACCATGTAGTAGTAACCGTGAAGTATTGGTGTGTTGTGTAAGGGTTAATACGGTGAACAACATAGCTTGCCTTGGCTTTTGCTACAAATTACTCGCTTATATTTTTTATTCATATCCACCAAAGCATCACCATTGTACATTTAAAGAAAAAAGGAAATTCAAGAAAAGAAGAAAACCAGTGCTTTATGCCAAAAGGAAGGAAAATCAGTCTGACATTAAAAAGGTGGGGGAGGAGAGATGCACTGATAACGTTGACCAGGTATACATTGTACACCTATACACCTCAGTATTGTACTTGCTGTGCATGCTGTTGCGTAAGTTCACAGGGTCAGTACCATTGAACTAAGAAGGTTCATGGACAAAGGCACCGGCCATTTCAGGGTGTGGACCCCTTGACTTCCAGGATAAAATGACATAGGAACGACATATTCGTGAATGCATCATCGCTATCATTCTCCTACTTTTGTGAGGAAGTTATTTCGTGGCCATGCTTGTGTCTTCGTTTTTGTTAATTTAGTTTTTTTTTTAAATAATTTCATTTAAGTTTGTTGGTTTTTAAAAATGTTGGTTAGTAGTTTGGCTAGAGTTCATTTGTTTGTTTGCTTCATTTCGTTTTTTGTTGTTGGAATATTTGGTTTGATCGATTGGTTGGCTTTTTATTTCTTGATATGTACATACATGCGAACGTACATACATACATACAAACATAATACATACAAACAAACATACAGGCATATAAGCAAACGTACATACAAACAAACTTACATGCATGCATGCAAACATACTGTGACGTTGGGTTCAAAAATTTGGCCATAAGGTGGAGCTACCATCCCCCCTAACTTCTTGATTATAGGCACGCCCATTTTTCATCTTTTTTTCTAGTTTTCAGTCACTGCTAGCATGTCACTTTGATCTGACAAGTTACCTCCCCTTTGCTCTCGCGAAAGAGGCCAACGGAGATAAAAGCTCCTTTAATGCTGGGAAGAGTGTCGTTGTGACGCGTCCGCAACGCTCCTCGCTGGGCGGCAAAATTTTCCCCGTGGTTTTTTATTCCAGGGAAAGTCTGGTAAGCTCGTAGCTCCAGAGCGGTCACTCTGTTACGCAATTCTTCTTGTAGTGCGACGCCAGGATGAATCCTCCGGGAAACGTTACGTCGTTTTTCTTCGTTTTCTGGCCAGGTATTTGACCACCTGTGACAAGATTCTTAGTATATATTGAATCCCCTCCTATCTCTAACTGCTTTTAGTCCGTGGAACCTCTGTCTAGAAGTGGTAGAAATATTTGTGCAGTTTGCCAGCTACTTTTAGTGTGGGAAATTCTTCACAATCTCGGTAAGAATTCTTAAGTAACTTAGTAGTTTTTTTTTTCCTTGGGTTTTGGACGGAGGTAGTTTATTTGTAGTGGGTTCTAGCATTTTTAAGGGCGGCCATTACTCAACAAGCACTAACAAGCTAAAGTTAGTTTTTTTTAAGGAAATTGTGTTTGTATGCTACTTACGTTCGTTGTTGCTAAGCCCAGTTGTGAATGGACCTTAAGATGAGTCAGGTCCGAGATAAAAAGAATAACCCCCCCCCCAACCCCCGAAGTGTAACTATATAACATTGTTATGTGGAGGGAATTCTTTTTAACTCAGTGTAACCACAAGCGATTTTCTTTGTTGTTCTGGCCTCCGCGGCTGTTACGACACGTTTTAACAATGTCGTCTGCTACAGCTGGCAGCGCGTCTGGGGTACGCATTTTTGAGGTTTTTTAATATAGAATACTTTTATGCTTCATGGTTTTTTAGTGAACACAAATCGCATAGTTCGATTGTGACGTGGTAGCGTTGGTATGGTCACGCTTGGTGACTATAGTAGTTCACCCTTGTTATTCTGACCGTCAAGCCATGAAGACGTGTTTTAATTCCTTCCAGTGTTAGGCTTAATATTTGCCAAATTTTATATTGAGATAAGGACATAGGGTCAGTCCATATTATTATAATGAATTGATGGAATTTATATGGTTGTTGGATAACCATTTATGGAAGGATTGTTTATCAGCTTTATGATCTATATTTCGCCAAACTAATGGGTATCACTACCGGCTGTCTGGATAACGGCAGCGCGCGTACACAGCCCATGATGTTCTGACGACAATTAAGTAACTGGAAAACTGACGGTAATATGTCTACTTGAACTGCAATGCAATGTACTGTTGATGAATTAGATACTTGTGATGTCTTCACATTTCGTCAATAAATGTATACTCGTTGGACTCTAAGCCCCCACGGTCTTATCAATTAATTCAAGTTTGAAGTTGGCCCAGAGGTTAGGCCATATATTTATCATTCCAACTAAATCAGTGACCTTCAATTCAATAAGAATAATCCAAAAAACCCCGATTCAGCAACTGGCGGCCAGATGTGGTTGTGAAATAACTATTTCACTTTAAAGGACATTATTCAAAGATCAAGAATAGCGGGTTTTCAAACGTTCCTTTCGATCGAAATGGAAATTTCTTACGCATGCGCACTAATGACGTAGCTGACGTCACGACCTTGGCAATAATACGAAAAGGACAACCGTTTGTTCAACAAGACAGCGAGATTGAAAACATTCAAAATGACTCAAACGATTGAACAACTTCTATCAAGGAATGATCATTACTGCATGCCATCTTCATAGTTCGTTGGCACATGTTGACAATGTCGGAGTTAGTCGCTACTCAGAAGATAAGTACCTTTTTGGGTATTAGGCAAATTTAGTCCACGTTGTCTTTTCAAAGGCGTGTCTTAATACCATTTTTAAATGTTTTTATGTACGCATCGATGTTGTTTTGTTCAACTCAGTGGGTCAGTTGGTTCAGGAATCAGAATTGCTGTTATGTCGCTGTGGCTGACCGCAACAATTCTGATTGTTCTTAGGGATTATTGAATTTTTGCAATTTTTGTACTGGAGACCCCCTAACAAATTAACTGGGGAACGTTCTGCTTGTCATTGCAAAAATTCGATATTAGGTGTTTTAGTTGTAAAGTTGCGTTATACTTGGTGTATTTTGCTGTAATAAGTTTTCATTTTTATTCAGTTTTGTCACTGTTCGTATCCTAAATCGTCATCCTGACCTTACTTTCGTTTATTTTATAATTGTAAAATATTTGTCAGTTATAGAGTCCTGTGACGTCACCGTTTTCAGTGTACGTGTTCTAACCTAGATTTGGTTTAACCTTGACCCTACTTCCGATTTTCTGCTCGTTTTCATATAATCATTTTTATGTTTGCAAATGTCACTTGTGGCGTGATATCGTCTTGTAAAAACTTTTGTTTATTGTTTCTCTTGTATGTATTCATTGATTAAAATATTTATGGATGAAGGATACCCATAAGGAATAAGTGAAGATATTAGATGCATGAAACATTTCATCATCATAAATAAATAAATTTTTAACAAATTGGTGTTTTATTATAAGTAGGTAATATTGATATAAGTTATTGAGTAAAAATAATTGTTGAATTGACAACTAGTCGTAATGGAATATTATATTTGGTTATATTGTGTAACCATCCTTTATTGCATATATATATATAATCAAATAATTGACTAAGTGAGTACACCGGTCTAGTCAAGGTACTGCATTGTCCATATGGAATATATTAGTGAATAATATAATAATGGAGTCACATATATATCTAATAGAGGGATTTTATTGTTGAATACGATTAATATTACACTAAATAGATATACTACTAGATTAAAATGTTTACTTTGGATCAGTTTGTTAAAATTGGAAAAGATATTGGCTACAAAGGAACAGCACTCCGTGATTATGCGATGGCTGAACTAGCTAAGGCCAGACAAGAACAAGAAGAACATGAGAAAAAAGAAGTTGGAAGAAAGGCAAAAGAGATTATGGAAGAAATTGAAAAAGAAAATAGATTAAGAGAATCAGAGGAAAGAAAAATGCAACAAGAAAAAGAGTTGATACAGATGCGTAAACAGGAGAGAGGGTCAGAAGAAAGGATAATACAGCTACGTTTAGATGAAATACGATTAAGAGATCAAGTAGTTTCAAATGGAAATAATAATGATCCTCAAAATGCATCTTCATCCAACCAAACTAAAAGCAATTATAAGTTTAAATTACCACCATTCAAATTACATGTTGATGATTTATCAGCATGGCTGTTACGCTTTGAGGAGGTGTGCAAGTTCAATAATCTTAATAAACATGCATGGGCACTAAAACTCAAGGAATTTTTAGATGGTGAGCCCGCTAGTGCAGCTCAGAATGTTGATCCAACAATAGCTTCTAATTATGAGGCTACAAAGGCTTTGTTATTACGACGTTTTCATTTAAATGAGGAGGGATGCAGACTGAAGTTTAAATCTCTTCTACCTGAGTCAAATAAAGACTTCACTAGTTTCATTGCGAATATCCGCAACACATTCAACAGATGGGTTGAACTTCTGGTGTTGAAAAATCATATGATAAGTTAGTTGACTTATTACTTAGAGACAAGATTCTATCCTTTGTCAGCGCACCACTTTGTTCCTTTTTACAGGAGCACAAACCACTTACTATAGAGGAATTAGAAAAAATGGCAATAAACTACTGTACTGCCTACCCTAATGTTAACATATCCAATTCACAATTAAGAGAACCATTACCGGTTGCATCTAATATGGCATATCATGGGTATGACAGATCAAGAGCTCAAAGCCTTGATAGAAAATCTTCAAATAAAAGGTATTATGATAATTATCATCAGGGACAAAACAATTATAACAATAATAGTAATTTCAACAGAGGTAGGCAGCAATATAGAATTCAGTCACCTCAGTTCAGGCATAATAATAATTATCAGCAAAGGTCAAATTGGAATAGACAATTTAATGGTAATACCAGTAACAATGGTACCAATTGGCAAAATAATAATCATAATTCTAGATCTCAAAACAATAACTATAATGGTAGAACGAAATAATTCTGTTGACCATCCCCGACATAGGTCTCAGTCACGCAGACCATCACATGTTGATCACAGTGCAGGGGCGGCACTCACAGATGGTACGACCTCTAGGGTTTCTGATAATAATAATCAGTCACAATCTTCGTCTTCATGTTGTGCTGTTAATTATAATGTGGCAAATAGTTGCCAAGATTGTAATGCTGTTTTTCAGAAGGCCAAAGAAACAGTGCTGAATTGTGGACACCTTCATACAGCAGCTGGTCTTTCGGCGAACGACGGCACAGGCACCCTGATGTTCAATAGAGGATTAGTAAATGGTATTGTGGTCTCAGTTTTGAGGGATACGGAATCAACTACCATTGGAGTCAGGCAGTCACTGATTCACCCAAGTTGTGCTACAAATGAATACGTCAGGTGTATGACTTTTGGGGGTACTATTGAGTACTACCCCACCGCAATAGTATATGTTAACACACCATTTTTGACAGGTAATGTCAAGGTCTGCATGTTGCAGAATCCAGCAGCTGATCTTACGGTGGGACGCATCCACGGCAGTAAGGATTGCACCCCAGAAGAAATTAATGAATGGGAAAGGAAAAATTTGCAATTTTATAGCAAGGCTAACGCTGTCGTTGCGATGGCTAAACTCCGTGCCAACAAGATGAATGCATGTGGCACAGTATTGTCAAATTTTGTTCTTAGCACTATTTTGGAAAGTGATGAGGATGATAAAGATATCCCTCAGGTTGACAGGGTCGAGGACAAATTCATATCTGATGTGTCTTGTGTTGAAGACCAGGATTCTAAATGTACATCAATTGTCAATAAACTTGACAATGATGTTACTATATCTTACTATGTATATTTAAGTACTTCCAACATTGTTAATGCTACAACTGGTCTTACAAATTTTCTGTTTACTTTTTTGTCTGTTATCTCTAGTTTGGTTTTCAAGGTGAACATGAAATGTTCTCATGTGATCAGAAAACTATCTACTGTCAGTTACTCAAGTGTCCTCAACAATTTACTTCTGATCTTATTGGTCAGTTATTTTTTCAGAACCATCTCTTTTGCTCATGACTACGAGCAAATTTCAGGGATAAATCACTCTACCAATGGCATCTCTATGACTTTCATGATACAATCTGAGATGACTCAACACTCTCAGTTGTCAATAGTCGATCTTTCCAATAATATGTTTGGGTTATTCCATACCCGTCCTAAAGGGTTAAAAATTTCTTTTCTCGATCTTGACGTTCAGATCGTCACTTCATGTTATAATTATGATCTATTCTTATTTCAGGAAGATGAATTGTCTCTTCTTGGTACACCTAGTTCTTTACATCTACCTACTTCGCCAACTACATTATCTTTTCAATATGATTATATAGAACCTGATCTTAATAAAAAGGTATATATGATCAACAGTAATAAAAGGGTTAATATTAGAATTAACATCATCAATTTTGGGTGTAAATTTGATGGGAAACCTGAAACCGATAAGTCGATCATCAAATTTTTCAGTTTGAGTATTACGCTGTCACATACGACAGGTATTACACATTACTATTGTTCACATATTATAGACACTATAACTACCTATAATAGAAAATGGGCATATTGTTGCACTTTGTTGCTATACTATCTGCCACTTGATCCCACATGGCAGGCACTTGTTAATTCCTTTAATTACAAGGCAGACTAGGTTTGCGTGTCTATTGCCACCTACCAATAACAGGTATGGTGATGCTGTGGTTACATTACTTAACAATAGAGATGCTGGAATAGTTATCGAGCGGTGCAAAGGTGTGTATTTTTCATCACCATTCACTGAGAATGCAACTAGTACTTGAGCCTAGCTCGCATAGGTAATAATTTACACGTATAATGTTTGTCACATCCTTGATGACTCAGCATAGTCAGTCATCAGTTCTTTTCTTTTCATATTTATCTATTTTAATATAGATTGTTTTAGTGATTTTTTTTCATGTAACATCTCTATTTGTACACACGTTTTCATTCTTATGCAGTTTACCATGCCTACGATAGACAGTAACGTGGTTAATTATTCTAACTATGCTCAGCCAAAGCAGCATAAGTTTCGTACATCGTCTATTGTCTTAAGAAAAAAAGACAGGCCTATGAAAGTGACATGGATTAAATAAGCGCTCACTAAATTTCTAGGAATTTTATTTTATTAAATACCTCCAAAATTTGAGGTCAACATTTGCTACTCAATTTTTCGCAAATGTATCTCTCCGTGCAGATGCCAGCAATTATGGACTAGGAGCGAACTGTACTTCGCGAGTTTACGATTCGGTATATTAGTGATGATATCGTATCTCGTACTTTAAGTGACATCAACAGATGCTACTGACGGTGAACACTCCAGTATATTATCAAGTTTAACTGATCCAGATTACGTTCGACTTCATTATTGAATCAATACCAGGAACGAAAAATGTCATGGCTGATGCACTCTCCAGAAATCCTGCTGAAGTCAAGTGAATAGATATTATGATTCCTACGTACAAGGATCGATTGAACTTTACTAACAGTTTTAGTGATTCCATATGACCACGTAATATTACACAGCTGATGCATTATGAATTCGAAGCATACGAAAAACACATCAAAGAAACTTATAATGAACTAACGCACATTGACATTCTGCACAAAAACGTTACGATGTTCCGCGAGACTTATGTCAAAGTTTCAATTCTCAACGTTTGGACTTTGGTTTGTGTCCATTCGTTTCCTATTCGTGATGATACTGGAAATAATGAACATTCGATTCATTTTTGGACTGATCGTTTGAAATTATGAATTAAATTCGTATGAGAATCATTCCTCACATGGAACAAACTCGTAGATTCACACATGGAAATAACGACGTTTGGATCGTCATATCCAACATTATTAAGTTTAATACTTATTGATTTAATTAATAAAATAAAAATAAAATGTGAGAAAAAGAAGAAATACATAAAAGAAAGAAAAGAGAAAAATAAAATCTCACACAATTGAATAATTTAAATAAATATATTTATAACTAGGATAATTATTATATGTAATTGGCTACTGATGTTTACTTGATATGTATTATTTGTTTGTTAGTTGATACATTAAGTTAATTAGATAGTAGTTAGGATAATTTTATATATTACATTAACAACATATTAACTTAGCTTTTTCAAGACACTTTACTGGTCTTTACTTTTATACGACTTACTTTAGGTAATTATTTTAATGACAGTTATATTCTACACATAGTACATGATTATTTCTATTTAATTGTTATATAATAGTTAATACATACTTTTATTTACTGACAGTTGACATTTTCTTTAGTTATTGTATGACAGCGATTATAGCGACATGACTTACGACAATGTTCTATACAGAACATCGTAGGCCGTATCTTAGATTTTGTTAAATTTTTCAGATGATTAATTAGGATATTTTTTTTTTAAATCTATAGAATATATTTTTTTCCCCCGTCGGGAAGGAAATTGTTACGACATGTTTCAACGATGTCGTCTGCTACAGTTGGCAGCGCGTATGGAGTACGCATTTTGGTGTCGAGATTTTTAATATAGAATACTTTTATGCTTCATAGTTTTTTAGTGAACACAAATCGCATGGTTCGATTGTGACGTGGTAGCGTTGATATGGTCACGCTTGGTGACTATAGTAGTTCACCCTTTTTATTTAACCGTCAAGCCATGAAGACGTGTTTTAAAATCCTTCCAGTGTTAGGCTTCATAATTTGCCAAATTTATATATTGAGATAAGGACATAGGGTCAGTTTATATTATTTTATTGAATTGATGGAATTTATATGGTTGTTGGATAACTATTATGGAAGCATTGTTGATCAGCTTATGATCTATATTTCACAAAAACTAATGGGTATCATTACCGGCTGACTGTATAACGGCAGCGCGCGTACACAGCCCATGATGTTCTGACGACAATTAAGTAACTGGAAAACTGACGGTAATATGTCTACTTGAACTGCAATGCAATGTACTGTTTATGAATTAATTATTTGTGATGTCTTCGCATTTCGTCAATAAATTTATACTCGTTGGACTCTAAACCCTCACGGACTTATCAAATTAATTCAAGTTTGAAACGATGCTGTAGGCTCCTTAAAGATCATTTCCTTTGCAAGCTTTCTTACTAGGTCATCTCTCAGACAAGCAGCAAACTGGTCACGAAGAAAGGATGGCGCCAAAGGAGTGACATTGTTCTGCTTTTGTGCCCTTACAACACTTTCAAACACCTCGTGAATGCGATGGGAGAATTCCCAAAGAGACTCCCTTGCACCTTGCCGGGTAGAGTAGAACGCGGCCATTACTTCTGGGATACTTCGACGCTCCCCATACACCCTAAGAATGGAATGTAGCATTGCTTCTGGGTCACCGTCATCAGCCTGAATCCTCAGCTCCCTGCGGACACTTGGGGTCACACTGTCAAGAATAACATCTGCCTGGTCCTCTTTACTCATCATCCCTACTCTCCAGGCAGCTCTCACCTCTCTGACATATTCCTCAGCCGTAGGACCCGTGCGCTCCCCGAAGCACCGCACTCTCTTGTGAGTAGGTACCACGATGTACTGTACTCGTTCTGGTTGACGATCCAGCCCTACTACAGGGTCATCCACCTCAGCCACATCTTCGTTATCAGTTCTACTAGCAGCACGTGTGTTGCGTGCCGCCATCTTGTTGCTAGTAGAGTTGACTAGAAATCTTGACAAACTGGATGATCCCGTCCCTTGCCTTGCACTGAACTGGGTGTTCTACTGTTTCGGCTGTTGCTGCTCTGATTGCTGAAGAGTTGCTTCACTGCGTGCTGTCTGTCAATCCTGTCGACGACGCCACTTGTGACAGGGGCTAGGTGTTACCTCACACCCCAGACCCGTGCACTAAGAAAATTTATAAAGGATCGTTTGACAGGGGTTGCAATTATTGGTTGCTTGCAACCCTCTCAGCAGCAGACTTAACAATTCAAGCAATCCAAAGCCTTATACAGATCAACATTTAATTCTACCGAACACAACCGAACACCAAACGAACAATCCAACAAACAATCAAACGAACACCCAGTCAGTGTTCATAGACTGTCTGAAAAACAATAAATAAAACAATGTCTAAGTGAACATTAATAGCATGGATAATAACACTTACCATAAAGAAAACATGCGCCCATCCTGATATCATCAACTATCTCACACACTCATGCGTGTCGTCCAATGCGACTAGTATGGTGTTGTGCATGAGGCTGGCAATCGCACCGGGTAACATAGGTTGCTACCGAAACCACTACTGCAAGAGCATCTGAATGCTTCATGCTGAGACAAACCACACCGGTGGCCCCATGCTCCCTCAGGAGCGGAGGAGAGAAATATACAACTCCAAGTACGCCCACGTGCTCTCACAAACCATGTTCACATAACAATAATAATCAACTGGACATAAAATAATATTCTTCAATACATGTACAACAAATAATCTCAATAATGAGAATTAACTACTACCTCTCAACCGACCCACATCAATATTCGTCCCCGCACTCTGAACATGTCGTAAGTGACGACTGGTGCGCCTGGCCACAAACGTGTCATATGTGACCCCTGACGAGATTGTTTGCTCAGACTCGCTATCACCGCCTTTTATCACCACGAGGTTGCTATCTTGCGATTGTTAATCTTATCTAAATTTCGCAGTGAAATAGCCTCACACTATGTCTGCCTTTCTGAAGAATGAAATAATCGCTCTTAAACTTTCACATCTATCTATCTATCTATTTATTCCATTAAACATTAAAATAGCCACATCGATATAATTTCAGAATCCTAGAAAACTAATGCTAATTTAAATTAACTCACGTGCTCAAGGCATTTACAGCTTGGCTCTTGTGTGTCTTCTTCGTCTGTTCTTACTGGGCGGCTGTCTCAACAATCCCAGTTTCGCCACTTGCTACCCCTTTTATAGGCCCTGGCCTAACCACTCAATTTACTGCGCGCTTACGCGCATTAATCTGCGCCACACAGATAACACACGCGATTATTGCTCCAGAATGCATGAAAACACAGATATACACAACTAGAGCAAAAACACTACTAATATGTAGGCTTATTATGGCCTTGTAATAAATCTGCTTGAAGATAACGTGATCAAAAGGCACTAAACCACATAGACAACATGACTGCCCAGATGGGGCCAGCGCCGAGAACGACAGATCTCAAGATGGCGCTGTCACAGTTACAGGTGACGAAACCTGGGCACATCATTTTGAACCTGAGACAAAAAGACAGTCAATGGAGTGGCATCATCCGCAATCACCACGAAGAAAAAAATTCAAGACAATTCCTTCAGCTGGACAGGTCATGATCACTGTCTTTTGGGACATTGAAGGTGTGATTCTTGTGAACGTTATGCCAAGAGGAGAGACAATCAATTCGCAAGCTTACATTAAGACAATGAAAAAACTCAATCAACGTTTTCGCAGAGTTTGGCCGCACAAGAATCCAGCAGACCTGCTTCTCCTTCACGACAATGCGCGACCTCACACAAGTCTGGCAACACGGGAAGCAATCACCAAAATGGGTTGGACTGTACCACCCCATCCACCCTATAGTCCCGATTTGGCACCCTCTGATTTTCATCTATTTGGTCCACTTAAAGATGCACTCCGTGGGACAAGGTTTGAAGATGATGAAGGCGTGATTCATGCAGCGAAGAAATGGCTACATGATCAAGACAAAATCTGGTACGGGCTAGGAATACATGCACTTTTTTCACGCTGCCATAAAGCCGTACAAGTTGATGGGGATTATGTTGAATAATACCAATGTTTACATGACATATCCATGTATATTGTGTATAAATTTCATGCTTTTTGAATAAACAGCTCCAGAGAAAAACGATGTGTTGCATTACTTTCTGAACGCCCCTCGTAAATGTCGGTGAGAGGGAGTGGGGGAGCTTTAATTAACTGCGGAATATGGTCATTAAGTTTGATCGAACAGCTGTGTTGCTGACCAGAAGTGGTCAGCGGGATATTCTGCAAGTGTGGGGTTTTCTTTATTTCAGGTACTCCTGTGAAATGGACAGTTGATAGCTTGCCAGATATTAGTGGTTATTCTTAACTAATTGCATGAGAGAGCCAAGCTCGTTGATAATAGCATAAGTTTGTATTGTGCTTTTTCGACCTCAGCCAGAGCTAATTAGTGTGGAGCGTTGTCGTGGGTATTTGTTTTTTTATATTGCCATATTATTTAATAAATATATGAATAGCTGCGGATCAGAATTTTCTTTTTTTAACTACTTGCTGCTTGTCGGATGTGAAGTCACGTAACGTGGACTTGTCATTGTATAACTGTACAATAGAAGAGAAAGGCGATGGTGACCATAGCTTTGAAACATAGTCACTGAGGGGCAGGAGGGGAGAGTCGTCATCTGATCTTTTACTCCTGATAGCTATAAGTCACACCTTTCACATTCTACACACTAAGACAGAGAAAATAATAGATCTTTCTTAAAATCTTATGCATTGACACGCCAAAAAAAAAATGACAGAGTAATAAATAAAGAGTTTGTATCTGCCTCCTCCATACAGACTAAAGGTACGCCAAGGCAAAAGTGGACATTGAAAGGGACAGGAAAGAATAGAAATGTGATTTAGACAATACACACCACATGGGAAAGCACTTAGATACACATATTATTTGCCAGGCGTACAATTGACAACATATTGGGCAACTTAGGCTAACCTTTTACACTTTCTGACTCATCTGTCGCAATACTTTTTACATTTTTAACTAATATTAATCTCTACTTCATTTTCTTCTGACATGTACAATACTCCATCCATTTCTGTCTATTGTTTTTCCCTTTTTCCTCTTTCTTTTCACTTTTGATTCATTTTGCTCAGAAACCATTTTTTTTTGCGTGAAAGAAATTAATGAAAACCGAACTTTGAAACTGGGTAATATTTATGATACTAAGCACAATCGAAAACGGGCATCAGTAACACCAGGGATATTTTGAAGCGCTTTTAAAACAGAGGCTGATGTCCTGAAAATAAATATAAGCGGACATCATAATGACAGAACATGCATAAATGTTATGATTAATATGAAACAAACATAAAGGTATGTATTTATATGTTATAAATGTTTATATAAATGTTATGATTACTGATTGTGCATGTATGAAAAACATTATTTCTTTCTTAGAGCTTTGTTACGTCATTACAACGTGTGTGCGCGCGCGTGAGTTTTTTTTCTTCTGTCCCATAACCGTAACCAGATGGAAGACAAAATAAAACTACCTGTGCTTTACAGGTCTTTGCAGCTGGTCTACAAATACCCTGCGAAAAGCCAATGCTTATGAGAAATAAATGCGAAAATGATAGCAAGATTATACTTGGAAAATCATCCCTGCAAGTTGTAAACATATACTGTATTATATCAGAAATGTAGAGTTAAAGGAACAGACAGTGATATCAGAATAAGAATTCATGAGGTTAGATGAGTTTTCACTGCATTCGAAATTACAAGGAAATCAGATCCAACACGAAAATCGGGATCTTCAACTCAGATGTAAAATAGTCTTATTGTATCGCTCTGGAACACGGACAACAACAAACAACGGCAACAAAGTTCTTGCGTTGTATAGAATGAATGAAAGGGTATAGCAAGAACGCTAATGCGGAACTGATGACAAGAACCAGACAAGTGCCATAATGCGGAACTGATGACAAGAACCAGACAAGTGCCAGTGGAATCAGAAGTTAGAAGTGACGCAGGCGTTAGGTTTGACAACATTATGGAAACCAGCTGATAATATTACAATGAAATCCTTAGTCTGAGGGGACCCCGCCCTCCCCCCCCCTCCCCCGGTAAAAGAGATCGGCGGAGACCGAGACGCGTGGACAAGGGAACTGGAGACAGTTATGAGAGGCGTAAAGAAGACATTGGAAGGCCTTTAACGGTTTTGGCCCAGGAAGGACGGCTTGGCTTGATAGAATATGCTCCTTAGGGAGCTGAAAGATGATAACAGGCATATATACATCTAATATATATATATATATATATATATATATATATATATATATATATATATATATATATAAATATATATATATATATATATACATATGCCTGTGTAATTTTAAGCGCGGAGTCGGGATGATGAACTTTATAAATAAAAGATCCCGTTCCCATCTCCTGCAATTCACGAATATATTTTAGTAGCCAACTCGACAGTTTTCATTGGAGATGCCGGAAAAGTGCCTTTGATCCCGGGGACACCGAGATTTTAAATGTCGGTGGAAGAGATCTGGTCCGACATTTCCCTAGTTTAAAAAGTCTTTCTTCTCCATACCCCCCACCGCCCCACGCAGTCGCCTAGAGATCTACCGGTAGATCGGGATCGACTGATTGCCGACTCCTGGCTTAGACTATATGATCTTCAGTGTTCTGGAATCCCCAGGGAAAGGGAGGTAGAGGAAGGCTGTGATAAAAGAGCGCCAAGGCCTTATAGCTCTATCTTTTCCTACATCTCGTATTTTATTTTCTCCCACATTTGTGCTCTTTCATCCCACATTTGCTATTTCATCGTTTTGATTACTCGCGACCGGTATCTAGAGAACCGCATTTGTTCTGTCTTAGGTGGTAACATAAAGTCTTTTGATTGAGTCTCCATACCTGACATCATCGTTTGAAGTCCACATTGCATCGTGATAAATCTGGTGAAAACACATCTGGTCATCCAAATCAGACATCTGGGCATTATACAATTTCTGTGGACTGTTATCTTTGTTGCTCGGCCGCTGTCCATACAAGCGACGGGTCACCACATTGGACGCGCAGCTTGGCCAGGTGAAAACGTCTCATGCTGTTTAAACCAACCGGCATGTAAATCAATAGTCGGCGCCACAGAGGGGACATGTTAGCATGCTGGCGACAGTGGACGGAGGTAACAAAGAGTGCCGCCAACACACGAAGCGATAGACAATCAGAGAGTAATGTGACAGCACTTTTGCATTGGCCAGCCAATTATCTCAATACCTGTTTGTCAGGCAAGCCAGGCAACGAAAGTTGGTCGCGAATTATCCCACCCACTTTTGGACTGACAGGGGACAAGAGCGATCCTGGGAATGAGTGACCATACAGGAAAGGTGAAAATTTGTCGATGGACCAAATTAGAGCCAAACATTCTTTCTCTATGGTCGAGTAGTTCAACTCAGCTGCATTCAGCTTCCTACTGGCGTAGGCGATGGGTAAAAGTTCCTCCGGCTGGGCTTTTGATTTCTGCAAGAGAGTTGCACCAGTACCTATACTGCTAGCGTCCGTCTTTAATACAAATTCCTGTGTGATATCGGGTAGCGTAAGGATTGGTTTGCTGGTGAGTTTTGCTTTTAGCTCTGTGTAAGCTTTTTCACAATCAGCATTCCATTGGATTTTATCAGGCTGTCCTTTCTTCGTTAAGTTAGTTAATGGTGCACACAGAGAATTAAAGTGGGGTATGTACTTCTGATAGAACCCACATAATGACACGAATGATCTCACATCTTTCTTCGTTTGAGGTCTGGGTGCCTTCTTTAACTTCTCTATATTCTTTGGGTCAGGAGACAAATGACTTGTAGAAATAGTGTGACCTAGGAATTCCAACTCCTTACAACCGATATAGCACTTGGTTGGACGTGCAGTCAATCCAGTTTCTCTCAGTCTGTCAAACAATATGGAAAACACTACTATATTCTCTTCAAATGTGTTTGTAGCAACAAGAATGTCATCCATAAAGTTAGTTATATGTGGATTTTGTAGAGGTTCCAATAATTTCCTCATCATTCTTGAAAAGATACTGGGAGCATTTTTCAGCCCAAAGGGTAGTACATTAAACTCGTAGTGTCCGTCTGATGTACTAAATGCCAGCATTTTCCTAACTTCTGGTTTCACTGGTATTTGGTAGTATCCCTTGCTTAGATCTACCTTCGATAAATACCTAGCCTTACTCAGTGTAGAAAACAGCTGGTTGGTGTCAGGTAATGGGTGTACCTGAGATTCAGTGATAGCATATAGCTTCTTGTAGTAAATACATAACATGTGTTCACCACTAGGCTTCCTTAATAGCACCACACTTGAGCTATAGGGAGAGTCTGACTTTGAAATAATTTTCTCTTTTAAGGGATAGTCAATCTCATCCTTGAGTGCTTGTGCTTGCTAATGCTCAGTCCATGTCCGCAGCAATGCTTCCAGTAGACTGTGTATGGGGACGGCAATACAACAACATTGCCGGACCCACACCTATTTCTATTGTAAGGGGCAGTATACCGAAGTGGGGCCTGTCTCCATCAATCGTTTGGTACAGCCCTGGTTCCTACCTCCTATGGTTCGGGTTTGTTTCTGGAGCTTTTTTAATACTGGTGGCTGACTAACCAAATTTTCCAAATGATCCAGGCCATGGTGTTCCGACAAATATCTAGTCGGGGTGGGATGTCTCTCGTCCCCTCTCTGTACAATACGGAGAGTTGCCATGGTTACTGGTGTAACAGTAGACTTGTTGTGATTCTGTTTTCTCTTTATCACTGCATCTACCTGTTGTTTTCTCTTGTGTATTTTCTTTGTGGGCCTACGTCCGCAACAATGCTTCCCTAGGTCCTGTAACTTGTCTACGCTTCTGAATGAGGTTACCTGGTTACATTCTGAACAGGATTTCATATACCGACTTATGTCTTCAATTATTACTGGCCAGTAATATCGCAAGGCTATATTTTGACCAGTGGCCCATTTTCTCTGTGACCACTGCCTGATGTAGCATGCTCTTGCTCCATAATTTCTTCCCTGTAGAATTTTGGCACTACCAGCTGTCCATGCCCTTTAGGTCCTTTTCCAGCTTTTCTTAGAGTAGGCCATTTTACATATAGTAGTCGCCTTTCTCTGGAGGGTTATGGGCCTTTGGCAATTTGCCAAAACAAGGCTTCAGTGTGCTGTCTGCTGTTTGAGCCTTTTTCATCTTTATACGATGACTGTTTATTGGATCTCCCTCCTCCTTTTTGGTGCTCGATCTGGTATGGTTTGCTGCCATGACAACAGGTTTTATTGGGTCACCCAAAAAGACATATTTACATCCTATTACCTGCGGGTATATAGGATCATCACTTACTGCTGCTCTTATCACTCCTTCCACATAGCGAGTTCTCACGTTGATCCTTGCTATGGGAAGTGTCATGGTGCCGGTTCCCTGCATTGCCCCTTGTATGTCCACTGTTTCTGTGGTAAGTTGATCAGGGTGCACTAGGGCTGCACTCACGACTGAGTGGAATTCCAATCCGGAATCATATAAGCACTGAATTTTAGTGCCATTACATGTCACTTCCTCACAGACAGGGGGATGATGGAGGTCATTCTGACTAACTGCCAGTTCTTTCCTTCCCTTGTTCCCTGTTGTAAGACACGCAACGAGATAAGGAGGGTTGTTCCTTCTGCAGTCTGCAGTATTGTGGTTACTCATTAGACAAGTTTTACACCACTTTCCTTCCTTCCGGTAAGGTGTCTTATCCGATCTTAGAGGGTTTTTGTCCTTTTGGTCAAATCTTTGTTTGTTCCTTGTAGTATGGTCCTTTTGCTCATATTTGGAATAGTTTTGTGGTGATTGGAAGTTTTCACCCTGCTTCTTCTTATTTCCTAATAATTCTGCCTGAGCTGCTTGATATCTCTCAGCAACAGTTACAATGTTTTCCAATCTATCTGCTCCTTGTTCCATGATAAACTTCCTCATTTCTTGAGGCATGGACTCTTTCACTTGCTCCATCATTATCATTTCTCTCAGATCCTGACACTTTCCTAAACTACTCAATTTTTCCAAATAGGTTTCTAACCTAGCAGAGAATTGGTGATAGTTTTCTCCTGGAAGAAGTTTAGCTGTTCGGAATTTCTTTCTATATGATTCTGAGTTCTTTTCATATCTCACAAGCAGTGCCTGCTTCAGGATTTCATAATCTTCCTGGTCATCTCTTGAGAGCTTCAAATATACATCGTAGGCCACACCTCTCAATCCCTGAGATAGTTTAAGACTCCACTTTTCTTTCCCTACGCCATATGTAGTGGCATATCTTTCGTATCTATCCAGGTACGACTCAATGGCGTCTTCTTTCTCAACAAATGGGTCCAGATGAAAATTCATGGCCCCACTTGAGGTGCTTTGGATGGAGCTACTCTCAGAGAGAGGTGAGCTACCACCATTATTGCCAGTAGTTGCTTGAATTTCAAGCTCTTTTAATCTCAACTGATGGTCTCTCTCTGCTTGTAATTTCCTTTCCTCAGCTTCTAACCTTTTAGTTTCTCTCTCAGCATCCAGTCTTTTGTCTTCTCTCTCAGCTTCCAGTCTTTTGTCTTCTCTCTCAGCTTCCAGTCTTTTGTCTTCTCTCTCAGCTTCCAGTCTTTTGGCTTCTCTTTCAGCTTCCAGTCTTTTGTCTTCTCTCTCAGCTTCCAGTCTTTTAGCTTCTCTTTCAGCTTCCAGTCTTTTGGCTTCTGTCTCTAATTGCAACTTTCTTTCTTCCCTATCCATGTGTTTGTCCACTTCTGTTGTGACATACTGAGTAAGAGCATCACCTGTCATATTTAATTCCTTACCCATCTGCATGATCGCAGTTCTGAACTTCACTAGATCAGCCATGGCTTTACTTAGAGAGGGTATGTAAATTTACTTTAACCAAATTATTGTAATTAAACTTAATTAATTTAAATGAACAAATAATTTCCGTGCAACTTTGTGAGCATCAACTATTTACTGAGTACTAAATGGTACTCCTCCTAAGAAAACAATTTTTAAAAATCTTATTATGATTTTTTTTTTTTTCAAAAATTTATTTCTTTAGTTATCTATAGACTTTTTCAGGCCATAAATCGAGGATTCCTCAGCAAGAGAGAGGTTGGTAAGAAAACGAAGATGGCTGTATACCGTTCCACTTATGTCCATTTGTTGACATATGGATGCGAGTCATGGGCAATGACTACAACCCATAAAAGCCAGATCCAAACCTCAGAAATGAGGTATCTGAGGAAGGTGGTTGAGGTGACAAGAAGAGACATGGTACGCAACCAGACGATACGTCAATGACTTAAATCCTACCCCCCTGCAGACCCAAGTAGAACAGTCCCAATTAAGATGGTTTGGCCATGTCTGCAGAATGGGAGAAGATCGGCTACCACGACAAGCATGGGAAACAAAGAGCTAAGGATCCAGACCTCGAGGACGACCTAGAGTTCGCTGGGAGGACAACATTAGGCAATATTTGAAGGACCGAGGACTAGAATGGAACCAGGCCAGGAGGAAGACAGCCGATATGATAGTCTGGCGCTCTCTCTTCCAAACCTCTACACCTCACGGTAGAAGGGGAACGACTAAGTAAGTAAGTAAGTAAGTAGTTATCTATGGGTGGTACAAGATAGAGTGTAGATAGATGAATAGACTAAGTATGGCTCAAGATATATAGAAATATCCCAGGAACGAGCCCCCAGTGTGGCGTGAGGTTTTTATTGGCTCTAAGATCAGTATAGTACTGACAATTACAGAAATAGAATGTCTGCAGAAAATGGTGAAGTCCCAGTGTCTGAGAGAACTACTGGTATCACAGATTAGTTACGGCTGTGAATGATCTGATCTCGAAAAATTAGTAGAGAGGAGACTGACATAACTTGCCACCTCCGCTGTGTGACTAACTGTGATATTAAGACAAGGAAACAGATTTTACTTAACAATGATAAAATTGACAAGTCTTCAAATACAATTTCCGTATTATTTATTTAGTATATACACTATCTACTCTTGTGCTGAAGGGTGGATGTTGAAACAATGGAATGTAATGGATTTGTAAGTTTACAAATAATTCACATATATGTATATATGTATACACACACACACACACACACATATATATATACATATATACATATATATATATATGAGATCAGTTCACTCTCCTTAATCTGACTTCAGCAAGACAGACACGTCTTCTGAAGTATAAATAATGTCCTCAAAAAATCCTCTCGATAACAAAAGGTTTCAAACCTAGTTCATGTAGCGAAGTAGCAAGTAATAGTCCTTGGGACATGCATCAACCCGATGCGGTACAATGTAGCAATATGTGAGCTGAGAAAACATCTCGTGATGAAGACTTTCAAAGGCAGGCTACGAATCAAATGTCACTCACGAACAGATATCGATAAAGTTAATGTAAATGTAATTTACCTTGCCTTCAGGAAATAACCACAGAAATAATACGCCTCCCGGCGTGTGGAAATACACTAGAGGTATCATCTCGAATAAACGAAATATCCATAAGAGGACTTCACATTCCTGACAGAATAATTTAGCAGAGACGCTCTCACAGAGACGTCCCTTCGCTATCGAAATCTTCGCTCACTGACTGGTGGGCGGAAACCGTTCGACAAAGACCCAAGACTTAGACATGCGCAGTAAAGCGCGATTTCGAACACAGTTCAGAAAACTTAAGACGTAAGGACCTTTACTGAGAACCAGCTTAAGAATGATTACCTTATAAGGATAACCCAACAGGTTGCCAACCGTTTTTTAAAAAAGCGGCCTAGCAAGTCCATACATGGACACGATTCAAGAACGCTTAACAAATTTAACAACCATCGACACCAACGCGAGAAGACAACTGCTTACCATGAAAAGTGACTATAAATTCCACATGATTATTTCCCTTTCATTACAAAATATATATTGTACATAAAACGATGTTGCGAGAATTTCACACGCAACATATCACCACCACCTCCCGATTTAAAAAAAATGTGGAACATATATATATATATTTTTAATATCCAAGAGCATGCGATAAGCGGCTCAAAACGCACGAATTTTGCGCGGATAATTAATTAAATTGCCTAACATGAGGCTAAATATAGAGTGTCTGGTGAGAATATATCTCAACAGAAAAATAAATATGTCTCAATAAATTATTCATATCGGGGAGGTGTCACCAACACACATCACGCTAGCATGTAAACACAATATACGTATGCAAGTTACCATAGACATCATTAAATAGCATAATCTAATATTGTCTTAAAAATGGATGTACAAATCTGATAGAAAAATTTAAATAGTACATTATTTGACATGTAATGACCCTAGTACATAGTGAAATTGAAGTACATGACGATGCAGGACACATCCTCTGACGTTCCGAGGGTAAGTACACAATGTAGAACTCGTCATGCTTGATAATAGTAAGGAAAGTCCTCAGCTCATCAATGACATTCTGAGAAAGTACAAGCAATATAACGCTAATTAACAACTAATATGCTTCATAAGGTACAATACATTATTAATAATTGTGGCTGTTTAGTAAACTTACGGCCCTTATATTAACTACTCAGTCCTCCTCTATCATCTTAAAAAATGAAACAGAAGAAGATGATAACAAAGCACGATAGTATGTGTACATATAAAGTGAGTACAGATGTGCTAATCTATTGTAGTAATATAGGTGTGTTATGACTCTGTAATATATATAGAAATATAGGACAGAAGTATTAGTTGGAATCATGTGGGCATCTAGACAAAATGTCAGCCATCACATTATCCGCACCACGGATAGCTCGTACCGTGAAGTGAAAAGGTTGAAGAGCAATAGCATATCGAGTGGATCTCGAACTCTTCAAATTCTTAGTCTGAATAGCTGTAAGAGCTTTTTGATCAGTCTCTAGAATGAAATGTGCGCCCAGGAGGAATCTTTGTAGTTTGAGAATTGACCAAACCATAGCTAACAACTCACGGTCTAAAACCGAGTAGTTCCTCTCTGCCGCATTTAGTTTTCTAGAAATGTACATAACAGGATGCAGAGTATTTGCATATTCTTGCATAAGTGCTGCTCCAATCCCAGTGGATGAAGCATCACTCCGAAGAACAAAAGTCCTATCAAGAGTAGGTAATCTTAGGATGGGAGGAGATGAAAATATATTCTTGATCTGGTCTAAGGAAGATTGGCATTCTTGAGACCAACGGACCAGATTAGGCGAACCTTTCTTCAACAATGTTGAGAGAGGTGCCATGATCGAAGATAAATTTGGAATAAATCTCCCATAAAATTGAATTAAACCTAAGAGACTCCTAACTTGTTTCTTCGTTTTAGGAACAGAGATGTTCAGTATTTTGGAAGTATTGTGGTCCTCTGTCTTCAAGAGACCATGACCAACACGATGACCCAGGAAAGAGATTTCACCAAAACCAACAAAAGCTTTAGAAGGTTTTGCTGTCAAATTATTCTCACGTAGAGTGGACAGTAAGTCATATAAACCTAAATAGTGATCTTCCCAGGTATCACTGAAGAGACAGATATCATCTAAGTATGCGATGACATCTGAACGATGTGAAAGAATTCGACGCATCATGCGAACGAAAGTAGCAGGGGCGTTCATAAGACCGAAAGGCATAACATTCCATTGAAATAGACCCCTAGATGTAGAGAAAGCAGTAAGAGGTTTGGCATGCTCTGCTAAAGGCACTTGCCAATAACCTTTAGACAAGTCAAGTTTAGTGAAGAATCTAGAATTAGAAAGTTTAATCAGTAGATCTTCTAACAAAGGCATCGGTTCAGCATCGAACTTTGTGACCTGATTCAACTTGCGATAATCAACGCAAATTCGTATGTTCTTATCTTTCTTCCGGACAATAACCATGGAAGAAGAATATGGTGAAGTCGATGGTTCAATTATATTTAATTGAATCATTTCATCCAATTCCTTTTCCACTTGCGACTGAAAGTGTATAGGGATAGGATAAGGCCTAACCCTAATAGGATTACTGTCGGTAAGAATTATGTCATGTTCTATGACATCTGTGTGTCCAGGAATGTCAGTGAGAACATCCTGAAATGTTTGTAACATCGACGAGACTTGTCGATGTTCGTCACCAGAAAGATTAGGAGAAACAGAAACGTTTTTCCAAGATTCCGTGGAATGTAGTGGAACCACTGGAAGAGGAAGATTGACATCCGAGAAGGTAGATTCCTCATCCTGTATGACCGACAGAGATGAGTAATGACCATGAGGTGTAGGAGAATCATCCGTTGCCTGGAAAATAGGCAGCAAATAGTCCGGACGTTCGTGAAATTCCGAAAGCATGTTTATGTGGAAAGTTTTATGCTTTCCATCAATATCGACCACATAGTCAACATCGGAAATCCGAGAGACTATTGCATACGGACCTTTCCATGCAATAAGAAGTCTATTTTCCCTACTGGGGAGTAGGACGAATGCTTTGTCACCTGGACAAAGTTGTCGTAGACATCTATTCTTGTTAGCAAACTGCCTTGCCTTCTCTTTAGCAATTTCTGATGAAGCAGTTGCTAGCTTACATGCCTCAATGATCTTTTGTCTAAGAGCAATGACATACTCATATGAGGATTGAGTTTCATCGCTAATATCATCGGCAGTGATGAGATCGTGTAATAAAGACATAGGGCCGCGCGGACGCGCGCCAAAGACAAGTTCGAAGGGAGAAAATCCTGTGTGTTCATTTGGGACTTCTCTATAGGCAAAGTCGGCGTCTGTGGCCTAATGGATATGAACGCAGTTTCATAATCCAGATATACCAGGTTCGAAACCTGCTGCAGGCGGTTTGGTAGCAGATCGCTTTGTGTGGATTTTTAACAATGGTATAAGCGCCGTACCGTTCAGAAAGCAATGGCAAACTACTGAATGAAATAATTGCCTAGAAAAATCACAAACAGCCAATAAAAGCTGGGGTTGATTGCCACGTCCTGTAAAGGATAAGCAACTAACTATAGGCAAAGAGAGCCGCGGGTAAAACCCTGTCCCAATCTTGAGGATGATCTTCAGTTATCTTACCAAGCAAAGTCTTGAGCGTTCTATTCAGACGCTCAACTAACCCATTAGACATAGGATGATAGATACTACTGAGAGATCGTTTAATATGTAAGGTAGACATTACCTGTGACATAGTGTCAGATATGAGTTGAGTGCCATGGTCTGACAATATTTCTCTGGGGAACCCCAAGCGAGAAAATATCAGCCAAAGAGCATCTGCGATATCTGTAGTAGATATGCTCTTAAGAGGAATAGCCTCTGGCCAACGTGTGCACATATCGACACATGTAAGGATAAACTGATGTCCTCTGGCCGACTTGACCTTAAAAGGGCCAATTATATCTATGGCCATTTTCTGAAACGGTCGAATAGGGATGTCAGCAGCCTGGATAGGCGCAGCATGTCGTGGTCCTCTAAATTTGACCTCCTGACATACCTTGCATGATCGGCAGTAAATACGAATGTCCTTGTTGACAAAAGGCCAAAAGAAAGCCGCAAGGACTCTCGACTTCGTACGGGAAAAACCCATATGTCCAGCACATTGCGAGTCATGAGCATGTTGCAATATTTGCACTCTCATGCTCTTGGGAACAAGAATTTGCGAATGTGCCGACGTAGTCGAATCTTGTACCATACGTACAAGTACGCCGTTTCTCATTGCAATCCAAGATTTTCTATTTGTATCCTGATTCGGATCACCTTTCTTCGCAAGAATGAAGAATTTTTTTAGAGAAGGATCTTCTTCTTGCAATTTTATGAAAGAGTCACGAGTTATGACTAAGTGACTATCTTGGCTATGAACTTCATTATCACCATTCAGTGAAGTTTCGGGTGTTTGTAGAGCTTGTGCTCTTGTAACCACTGCATTGGTAGCTTGCATATTTTTATCTTCCCAAGCAGCAATCTGCTGTGGGGTACACTCCCTAACTCCGTGAATACGGCCAATAATAAGGTCCGCAATAGGATTAGGTAAGAGACAAGCATGCACATCTCCAGTAAAGAAAGGAGTGGCAATGCGAATTACAGCAGTAGGATATTTTTCTAGAGTGCCGCCAAATGTGACACATTTAATAACTTTTCCTGTAGCACAAGATGGATCTACAAGCGATTGTCTAACACCAATAGTGGTGCATCCGGAATCGAAAAGTAGTGAGACCGGAGTATCATTAACAAGACCCTTATGTAGGATTAAAGAACCCCTCCCGTCATGCGCAACAGCAGCAGGAAGAGCGGGAAGAGGGTGACCACAACTCAAAGTAGTTATGGTACTCGGTTCGAATAAAGTACTGCATTGGGGGCATTTGTTTGCTCTCTCAAAGTCAAAAGCAGAACCAGTGACAGCGTCAAAGTTTTTATTATCAACAACCTGATTACAGGCTCCCTGAGTTTCCTGTTGTACAGAATTAGCCTGCTGATATCTCTTTTTTTTTGTGTTGAGATCTACCGCGACTATTATTACCTCTAAAGTTATCAGAGTTATTATTATCTCTGAAGTTATTGTTGTCTCTATTGTAATTGTTATCCTGGTTCGAATTCCAGTTTCCACGATTACTATCATGTCCACATTGATGCGAACATCTATTTGTTTGGTTTTGAGGTCTTCGGGAGGAATAACCTCTATTACCATATCCTCTTTTGAAATACCTATAATTATTAGGGTGATAGTAATGAGCACTATCAGGTTGTCTCCAATTCTTTGAAGAAGAATCACCATGAAATTGATTTCCATGATTTTGAAAGTAATTACCGTTACTCTTTCTATCAAAATTTTGTTGGGATCTACGAGCAAAGTTTTGACCATACGGTGCTGCCGAAGCAACTGGTAGACCTTCTTTCACCTTAGAGTTACTAATGGTTTTGTGTGGGTGCGCAGTTACATACTGGCAACAGAAATCTTCCATTTCTTTTATTGTTTTAGGTTTACGTTCATGAAGGAAAGCAAGGAAAGACTCATTGACAGAAGACATGACTTTGTCTCTAAGTATTAAGTCCATAAGTGCTTCATAAGTTTTTTCCGTCTTAGATAGTTCAACCCATCGTGAGAAAGTAATGCGTATTCTTGCAATAAACTCGGAGAATTCAACTCCAGTTTCAGGCAACATGTTTTTAAATTGTAGACGCTGGCCGTCTTCGTTAAGCTGATATTTCTTTAACAAAGCGGCCCTGACAACCTCATAATTGTTCTTGTCAGGTTCATCCACCATATTTAACATACTTAGAGCTTTACCTGTCAGTATCCCTGATAACTGATAAACATATTTTGCTTTGTCTATGTTATGAGCTTTACATGCTTGTTCAAATCTGTCCAGATAGAACATTATATCATCACTGGAAGGACTAAATGTTGGTAACTTAATCTTAAAAGTATCATTATTAGCCTTATCAGAAGATGAACCCTTGTTTGCATCATTAGCATTACTCATGCTCGTCAATTTCAACTTCTCCAACTCTAAAGCTAAGAGTTTTTCTTCATGTTCCATTTTTGCTTTCCTGTCATCAGACTCTCTCTGTAATCTTCTTTCCTCAGCCTGAGCCTCTAGTCTTTTATTCTCAGCTTCGTTCTCCAGTCTTTTATTCTCAGCCTCTTTTTCAAGTCTTTTATTTTCAGCCTCTTTTTCAAGTCTTTTATTTTCAGCTTCTAGTTGTAGCTGGAGTTTTCTCTCCTCAGCTTCTGATTCCCTTTTCTGTTTTTCCATTTCCATTTGGAATCTTTTTTCATCCATCTGCATCTGCAGTTTCTTTTGTTCAGCTTCCATTGCTTTATCATATTGAGCAGTTGCAAATTCTTCTAACTTATCACCAGTCTTCCCAAGCAATTTACCCTGCTCAATAAAGTACTCAAGTGTAGACATGTTGTCTAACATATGAGTCCACAACCTGAAATAATTAATTATCTTATTTAAAATTTAATCATAACAAGTCTTAAATAAAGCACTTGTTAACTCACAACACTATATTATCATCCCAATCTCTGTGGGAAACAAGTCTTATATCAAAGAACTTGTGTATAGACCTTTTTGAAATATTATCAATCAACTCTTGTTCATAGGTGCACTTCTCATTCAATAGTGCACGACACTATTCATCATTCATTTATCATCAGTGTAGTAGTAACCGTGCATTAGCATAGCCCATAACTAATTACTATAACTGTAAACAATGACTATGTAAACACAAGCAGAATGTAAACATTGAAAATGTAAACAATGTAAACAATAACAATGTAAACAATAACAAAGATCAGCAACAATACAAAAACATTCGTAGAAATCAACAAAAAATAAAGCGAAAATTAAAGAAATATCACAAAAAATGTGATGACATCTACGAGGAGATAATACAAATACAGGACACCACAGTGTATAAATAAAAATTATGTAAAGAACTAAATAATAGGAAAGAGTAGACCTACAAATACAAACAAATCAAAACAAAACTAAAGAATGTGAAGAAAATACCGAAAAATATTAACACTGACCATATCGTCACAACTAACAAAAATAGCAATAAATATTGCTAACAATTTCCAATTAAGGAAATTGCTCCTAACAGAACGCTATCATAAGACCTCTATGACGTGGTATTTCTTATGACAGTCACCTCCCATCCAGACCCGCGAAATATAAACATATATTTATACAAATAACATATAAACAAATAACATATAACAATAGACAAAAGAATGAGATGATACACAGAAGACTCAGCAGAAGTATAAGGGCACAGTTTACGTACAAACAGGCCACTTAACTTATAGGCTTCCAATCGTAGAACAGCAGAAAAAACAGATGTCAATCAACGTCCTAAAGAGCGAAGCTCCAACGATGATGGCACATCTGAACTGCTTCCACTGCTAACACGATGGTACTTGAGCTTCTGAAATACTGTATGTTGAGTTGTTTCGGCACTTGACCTTCTAATCCAATAGTAAATTGATGGAAATCGGTACTTGGCCTTCTTCAGAAAACAACCCGTTTCAACCGGCACTTGACCTTCACAAAAAACGACAGCACTGGAACCTTGACAGCAGCAACTTGCTTGACTTGCGTTAAAGATAACAGCAGTCCGTGTTATCCGGCAATATGCAACAACGCCGGGTACTGTCAAATTCCTGTATCAGTCAAAAAATTGCATTTTTGACATTTACCGGGAAACGCCGAGTACTTTGAAAATTTTGAAGATGTTGACTGTCTTGAAGAATGTTGAAGTGTTGACTTGAAGGATGCTGATGAATTCTTGTTGAAAATGAAGTGGGTAAGGGACCCCGTGTTTGCTGGTACCAGAGCAAACCAGCTTATGGCCACCAAATGATGCGTGGTATTATATGATGATGGATGGCGCAGTCTGGTTTTGTGTAGTGTGTAGATGATGTACAGTCAAACAATGATCATGCAAAACAGGGCAATCCACACAAGGACGTCAGTTAACTCACGACGTATAAAGTCAATGATGCTTGTAACAGCTAGTGACGTTTTTCTGTATCATTTATTGTGGACGCCACAGTGACAAAATGTATACGCGAATATGTAGGTACATCAGACAGTCATTATCACAGCAACATAGTCATAACAGCAACGGATGGTAGACAGCATCATAGTAAAGATGATTCACAGGCATGTCAATACATTATAAGGCTGTAATGTAGTCGGGAAAATTCTCCATCCCTTTCTATCTTAGCCAGGAGATAACCAGATGTATGAGATCAGTTCACTCTCCTTAATCTGACTTCAGCAAGACAGACACGTCTTCTGAAGTATAAATAATGTCCTCAAAAAATCCTCTAGATAACAAAAGGTTTCAAACCTAGTTCATGTAGCGAAGTAGCAAGTAATAGTCCTTGGGACATGCATCAACCCGATGCGGTACAATGTAGCAATATGTGAGCTGAGAAAACATCTCGTGATGAAGACTTTCAAAGGCAGGCTACGAATCAAATGTCACTCACGAACATATATCGATAAAGTTAATGTAAATGTAATTTACCTTGCCTTCAGGAAATAACCACAGAAATAATACGCCTCCCGGCGTGTGGAAATACACTAGAGGTATCATCTCGAATAAACGAAATATCCATAAGAGGACTTCACATTCCTGACAGAATAATTTAGCAGAGACGCTCTCACAGAGACGTCCCTTCGCTATCGAAATCTTCGCTCACTGACTGGTGGGCGGAAACCGTTCGACAAAGACCCAAGACTTAGACATGCGCAGTAAAGCGCGATTTCGAACACAGTTCAGAAAACTTAAGACGTAAGGACCTTTACTGAGAACCAGCTTAAGAATGATTACCTTATAAGAATAACCCAACAGGTTGCCAACCGTTTTTTAAAAAAGCGGCCTAGCAAGTCCATACATGGACACGATTCAAGAACGCTTAACAAATTTAACAACCATCGACACCAACGCGAGAAGACAACTGCTTACCATGAAAAGTGACTATAAATTCCACATGATTATTTCCCTTTCATTACAAAATATATATTGTACATAAAACGATGTTGCGAGAATTTCACACGCAACACCATCTTTCCACACCTTGTCAAAGGCCTGCTTGAAGTCGACCCAGATCGTTAGGACCTTTTTCTTCTCCTGGAAGGCATCTTCTATTGCTTGAGACAAGTAAGTAACTTGGTCTTCTATACTGTAGCATTCTCTAAATCCAGCTTGTTCCGGCACCAGGATCTGCTCAGACTCTAAATACCATTTCAATCTGTGGTTGACTATTCGCTCCATAGTCTTCCCAGCACAGCTTGTGAGACTGATTGGCCGGTAACTTGCAGCCTCGGTCTTACATTTCCCTTTCTTTAGTATGGGTATTGTGATGGCTTCTCTCCATACTTGGGGTACCGTTCCTTTCAACCAGCTGTGGTTGAATATCTCAAGCAGTTTTGTCTTTGCTGCTGAGCTCAGATTTACTAGCATTTCGTTGCTGATTTTGTCTGGGCCGGGTGACTTTTGAAACTTAAGCTTGGAAATAGCCTTCTGTAGTTCTCCTAGTGTGATGGGTTCCCTCATTGGGGCAGGAGTATCTGTCTGTCCCATGGTTGCCAGTATTTCTTTTCTTATCTCTCTCTCTGATGATCTATGTTAATGGGTAAGTTGCTTTCTGAACTGTATCTTCTAGCAAACAAGTCTGCAGCTTGTTTTCCTCTGAAAAGTTTGCCACCTTCATCCAATGTGATAGTCTGCCTAGGTGAGGAACGCTCTTCATTTAGAGACTTGACTAATCTCCAAAGTTTCCTGCCGTCTTTCTCAAGGTTCAGCGATGCCGTTTTAGTTCTCCAGCTTTTCCGTTTTTCTTCTAGCTTTGTTCTCTGAAACTCTGCTACAGCCTTTTTCCATTTGTTGTGAGTTTCAAGTGAAGGCTGAGACTCTGCGTCCTTTCTAGCCCTGTCCATAGCTTCCTGACGTTCTTGGAGTGTGCTGGACCAGTATGGTATGTAGTTACGCCGGCATCCTTTGGGAATGGTTTCTTTTGCAGCTTGTAGTATGCATCTGTTGAAGTCTTTTACCACTTCATTAATGTCTCTGTTCTGTACCTTGAGGGTAGACAGCAGCGTGTTCACCTGATGCCTGAATAAACCCCAGTTGGCTTTTTTGTAGTTCCATCTTGTAATGGCTGGGCCTGTACTGAGAGTTGCACTCTGGACAGTAAGAAAGATTGGGCGATGGTCGCTTCCCCCTAGTTGGTCTCCTACTTCTCTACTAATAGATCCAGCTATATCTGGTGTGGAGAAGGCAAGATCTGGTGTTGAAGTTGTGTGCCATCCTCTGGAGTAGAAGGTAGGAGTATCTGTGGCATTATTGACTAGGATTAGGGAGTGATCATCTTGCCAAGTTTCAACCTCTTCACCTCTGTGATCCAGATGGTTATAGCCCCAGCTCTGGGAGTGGCTATTAAAGTCTCCAACTGCTATAAAGTTGGTGGCTGGTACCTGTATAGAGCTGAGACTCAGGGGTTTGTTGTTCGGACAGTAATAGTTCAGGAGTTCTATTTCCATCTTGTCTACCTTTATCTGCAACAGCTGATATTCTGCTCCATCCATGAAGGTTTTCCTTTCGTGTGCAGGAATGTTATTCCTTACAAGAGTAAGTACTCCTCCTTTTCGTCTATCTTTTCTGTCGGATCTGAAGCATTGATATCCCCTTATTTTAAAGGTTTGATCTGCTTTTAAGTGAGTCTCTTGGATACAGCAAACACTGACTTGCTTCTCATACAAGATGTTTTCCAGCTCTGTCTTTTTGCTGTATCCAGCCTGCTTGCTGTTCACTCCCTCTGCATTCCAGTGCATCATGACAAGTGGCACTCTGGGTTTCTCTTTTTCTGTTTTGTTTTGGTCAGTAGTTCTCCTCCGCCGTCTGCTGACTCCACAAGACGGTCTAGAGGGTCCTCCAGTAGCTGAGGGTGGGCTCTGTCGAGGCTCAGAGCCCGGCACTGCACCTGCCTGGTGGAGCTCCACAGGGCGAGCACCAGTACGAGATTTATTTGACGGTGTACTCTCCATAGAAAAAAAAAAAAAGCGAGTTGCGTGATACTGTGGTTTCCGGTGCGCCTTCTGGCCCAGTATCTATGACTTTAGCACCTGTTCAACGGGAGAGTGGGCTCATCCCTAAATCTGTTTATGTTCCCAGTAGTAGACTATTCGCAAGCAGCCTGGGGGTGTCACTGCTCTGCGCGGACCTTGTTTACCGAGGCGGCGTCCGAGCTCGTATGGTGAAAATATGGTTGCGTTATCTTCAAAATAGCCCTGTCTTTCCCATGGCTTTTCTGCCATCCTGCAACTTTGAGTTAGGGAGTTCTGAGCTCCAGTCTCTTTCCCAGGCATTTTATCCTGGCCTGGCACGCATACAGAGGACCCCACTTCTGGTTCTAAGTTAGCAGTTGGGGATAGGTGGGGTAGCACACTGTGCATTCCCCGTCATCCAGGGGGCTCTCCAACGATGCAGAGCTTGCACAATGCTGTGCTCTGGTTCTGGGCTCTCCCAAGGAATCCTCACGTCCTGCACAGAGCCACTTCCAGATACCCACCACCTGCCAACCCTCCATTGTAGAAATCTCCTGCATGCGGCCATCCAGTCAAGAGCCAGTATTAAGTCTGGTGCCCAAGTGATCCCCCCAAGCTCAGTGTGCAATGCTGGGTTCTCATCATGCTGCAACACAGGGGGGATTGTGATGCTCAGCCATCTCTCTCAACTCTGCACCGATAAGTGACATCGGGGACTTAACTGTGCCTCAGTACTGGGAGGCCCCGTTTCCGGGTACACCACACACAGCCAATTGAGGCAACGGTCGCCGTGGGCGTGTCTTCAGTGGGGAAGTTGTGGAGTCTTCCTGTCCATGTTCTTGCACATCCTAACACTGCCCGCAAGACATCGGAGGTTTGGAGAGTGGCCTTCTCTGCTTTTTTGAGCCGGGGTGGGCTCCCCGGGCAAGTCTCGATGGGGATCGGGACGTGTCCACGCGCCAGTGGGCCCAGCATCGGCCGCATCTGATGGAGGACTTGCTCTGCCAGGTTTGATGTGGATTTCCTACCGCCCCGGGTAGAAGCCAGAAGTGTACTGTGCCAGCTCTGGGGGAGATAAAGGGCGTGTTTATGCGTCTCCTTGTGATACGTAGCCAAGGTAGGGCTCACAGTGCTCTTTCCCCGCCACCAAATTGCCTGCTGGTTACGCCGAGTTCTCCGAGGCTCTAGTCATGTGACCAAGAGTTGAAGGCAATAAAATCGTCAAGTCCTGAGTCTCTGTGCCTGTACGATGGGTTCCGATCTTCAGGGAGCAGTCCACACTCGTTCCCACTCTCAAGACTTGTTCAGTATCCATCTGGCTCCTTCCCACCCACAGAGGGCGTGTACGGTGTAGTGCACCGGTTTTATTATCGAGGTTTGCTCCTCTAGATCCGCAGTGTTTAGCCTGAGGATTCGCACCCTCAGTTACCAGGACTACCTCGAGGAGGGTGTGGCTCTTCACCACGCACAACGATCTTGGGGTATGAGAGGTTTTGCTAGGCCAAGAGACTAACACCGCAATGGTCGCTCCTTTCATGAACAAGAATTCACTAGGCCTAGGGTGAAGCAAGGGGGGAAACCCACTACCCACAACACCAGCACATCATACCCCCTGTCTGTAAAAGACTTTGCCCCTGTTGGTGGAGCATATCTTGGAGTGCCATTCACATTTTACAGTTAGTTGTGCCATTGTCACTATTACCCTTCAGTTCCCTGTTGAGCTAAGGCCACTAGTGTGTTGATGCCAGCCCCCAGCCCCCCCCCCCCTTCCCGTACCATCGGTTTAATTTCTCTCCGCGTCTTTTTTATTGTTCGTAAGTCTGTCTCTAACTCCGTTCCACCTATATAAGCTAACAGTGAATACTGAATAAGCATCTTGTTTGATTGGTCTTTGTAATACCGTTTTTAAACTTCTATTGTGTGGAAACATTAGTTATGAAAGTGTGTAACCTCTTGTTAATTGTTTCATTTCTCTCCATGTTATATATAGAGTCATACAGTGGGTCCTCCTTGGCATTTGAGTTCAAATGTCTAATTCCTGTTTTCAGTTTTATTTCTTCGGATTTCCATACATGTTATACAGTGCATTGAAAGTCCCTCTTGAGTTTTGTATTTTTATTTTGATTTCCCTGCACATCTGTCTTCATCTGTATTGCTTCGAACATTTCTATATTATATTAAAGTCGATGTTACCCTCCAACACTTTATTACACTTTAGAGCTTTCTTACATAAAATTGGTCTTAAAATTGGATGTCCAGTGGATCTTTTTTGTATAATCCATGTGTATTTGATCTTGTGTGGCGTTCTTCTTCTTCTTCTTCTGCGTTCGTTCTGAAAAGGACGTTAGTTACGTTGTGTCGCCGTTTACAGCGCAGCTGCGATATTTGCGCCTTTCGGCCCGACACATCCGATTTCATCATGGCATTTTTGGGACAGGGTTTAGCTTCCCTTTTCGATCCCTACTCTCTCGGCCAGACTGCAGTCTGTTTCCAGGACCACCACTTGGAGGTGGAGTAGGGTCTTGGTCAGCTCTGGTTCGCTGACCCTGACACAAGCAGTCAAGCTATGGGTCGCTGACTGCATTCATCTCGTTTGCTGTGTCTTCGGTCCCGTGTTGTCGTTCAAAGCCCTTTTCATTTGTTTTTCTGCTAGAGAATCATTACGATTGAGTTCTTTTTATCTAAGGTCGTTGAGTCACCCTCGATCTTTCCAGAGATCTTAGGATCTTTGGTTTTGTTTTGACAGATAGTCTCTGGAAATGGACTAGATCTGTTCAATAGAGGACTTGCAAATTTTAAATGAGTTAAGCAAGAACACCTAGGTCAAAACTCAAGTATGCATCTCTTTAGTTGTTGGCGACGCACTTTAAGATAGGGTCGAGTTTGTCAAGAATTATTTAATCATCGACGAGTTATTGCTGTCTTTCATTAATTTGAAATTACTTGGCAATGTTTTTATTGATGAAGTCATATTGTACACAAATTAGTTAGGGTCAGTTGAATCTTCGCGACATGCTAGTGTTAGGTCGAAAAACAGCCTGTCCATAGAACCTAATTTTGCTTTGAATTCGAAGAGCGGTTGGTCATGTTAAACTTTTTCATGTCCGTGATTACAAACAAACTCTTACCTTACCCTAAGACAAGATAGATCTTGTTTGCACCGTGTTTATCAATGTCACTAAATGCGACAAGAAAAAACTATAGGAATGCCAACGTTTCATTGATTCCTCGTCTTCTCCGTCTGTAATAGTGGTTGTCTGAGCCCGCGCAGTTCTCTCACCGTCTTCCCTTTCTGGAACTGTACTCCGTCATATACGGGGATGTGAGCAGAAAGCTATGTTACTCGCTTGGACATTGGACCAATTGTTCTGCTTTATTATAACTCTATAAAGTGTTTTCACATATCTTTAGAAATTGATTTTCAATAGAATATGATAGTTCTTGAGTCTCGGATAATAAACTCCTTGTGTTATTAGTGTCCCTTTAAAATAGATCATAATTCGCAGCTCCTGTCCATAAGTTTTTCTGCCTCATGGATGGTTTCTCAGGCACTTTCCATCCATTAGAGCATCAAGGGATTTAGTTTGATCTTATTATTGTGATTCTCACGAGCATTGTGTACGTAGTGCTTCATAATCTCTTGCAGTAGCTCGTTCACTTGAAAACTATATATAAAGGTTTACATTGTATAATATCGGTACAATTATTACTGAACCTGTGTGTTATAGGAGTAGTCTTTTCCAGAAGACACATGTGCGTTTACTTGTGTATTATATTATTTAGTGATTAAGGCCTCAGCCCGTTTATAACTGTATTGCTCGGGTTTTAGTGATTCGTGCTTTGGAAGTGTGATTGTTTCGGAGATGTACAACTACTTCCCTATACTATTAATCAGTATGATGCACGAGCTGGAAGAAATGTTCTTGATTGTGGAAGTGGCTCAAGTTAAGAAATGGACCTGCATTCTATTTATTTAAGTGTAGAATAAACGTAGTCTTTGTCCTGCTCATCATTTCATGTGTCTTGCTTGGTCTGTCCGTTTTGGTGCTACTCCACTGTATATTTTTAAATAATTGATATTTATAAAAATATACTATCAAAATACAACTCCAACCTATACCACAACTTAATAACAAAACATAAATTAAATTACCATTTTACAATGTTCTATTAAAACCACATACTTTTCTCACTAAAATAAAACCAAAATATTATTAACTCTAAAATTATTATTAATGCGATAAACTATCGCCAATATTATTTAATAATATATCTTATTTTACTTATATTTTTATTTATTTCAATAATAATTTCATTTCCATAAAACTTAAAAATCACATTAAAATTTTTTTATACCTCACAACTAATTTCCAACTAAACATATATTGTTCTATAACATAAAAATTACTTACATTCAAATTTAATTATCCCATTTTTAAAAATTTATTCAACATTATTAAAATTAGATTACTATTCTAAACCCCCCCCCCTAAATATAATATATACATTAAATTTGTCTAACTATAATATTTTATATATTATAAAATTATATTAATCTACATTAAACCCATTTTTTTATTTTTTTAAGAAATTTTTTTCAGAAAATTAAAAAGCAAACTTTCAGATTATTAATCCCCCCCCCCCGATCCCACACACCCCCCACCCAAACCGATCTATCCCTCACATCAAAATTAATGAAATTGTATGAATTACAAATGCACTCTGCTTTTATTCTTTCTTTCTCGTGTACCCCTAAATAAAGCACATAGTCAGCGCTCGTGCTGAATTTGATAATATCGCTGATTTTTTCCATTTGAATATTTGAATTTTCCGAAACCTTAGAAAAATAAATCTAATCCAATTATCTTATAATTTCAGTCTAAATACCAATTTAAACTTGCCTAACTTGCACAGTCACGGGCGGAAAATAAGGATCCCTTTAGCATAATCCAATGAAAGTCCTTCCCAGACGAGTGAATGGCCTCTAGAAACATAGACCTATTTTAAAATAAATCAACATGTTTTAAACCTACGACCTGAGGATTCTCCCTTCCCACTTATAAAATATAATTTATTGCAAGGCGTTTGGAGAAAAAAGTATGTTAAGTGTTTCGCCAGAGGTTCGATAAAAAACCCACTTATTCTAGGGTGGTCTCTATTTCTGAACAACTCAACAGCTTAAATTTTGTCTTCTCTCGATTATTGAAGAAAACCTCTAGAAACTTGAATGCAAGCCGACAGTTTAGGTTCATGTCAGATATTTTCTGTCATGTTTCCTTGATTTACACTAGTCCCTCAATCCAGTGGCAATCTGTTGGGGGTTTGATGTCGAAATGTTTCGCGAAACTAAGATCGTTCTTCAATCACTGTGCAATACAAACTACATAATATATTTGCCTGGGAAAATAATATGAGTCTAAGGCGGACTCCTAGGCTTTTCTAGCATATACTTGTTTGGTTTAAACGATACTAAAATTCACTTCAGATTTTGTTATAAAGAAAAAAAAACGATTTATTAATGGATTTCAGTTTAAAAACACGTAGCGGTTTTTTATTTACTGTATTCCTCTATAAATATACATCCAAGTATGGACAATTACAAGATAGTATCATCAGCAGTACTAGCGGCCGAATGCTAGCCACTCGTTGCAAACCCTGTCCTTATTTAATGGCGCATCTCTCTCATTCACTAGTATCTTTACAAACACCAATTAGAACACTTAGTTTACGCACAGCGTTGCTGCTTCGCCATGTGTTTGCTTTTATCCTGGCAATACTCGGTTTGCTAGTGGCCGACGTCGTGGTTAGGAATGCGTTTGCCTGCTCAAGGCAGAAACATAGTCAGATAGAAAGTATAGAAAGATAGGGTTTTGTGGAAATCAGGTCCCGCGCTAGGCTTTTAGTCTAAATACGCGCTCGACAAGAGAAATGTAAATATTGGTTCCATGGGCGTTTGTGTTTATGGAAGGCAGGCAAACGAGAACCGGGAATCTGGTCGAACAACTACAATAATAACACGTTGAAGACCCACTAGAGATGAGGTGAAGTCCTCCCCAACATCGCGAGTGCTCACTGTTCACGCGCCTACACGCGCAACTACGATGGCCTATGGAGACTGTCATGTTTTGATTTATGTCGTTTGCAAAATTTCGTAGAACATATCAGTTGTTTTTGCGACGATAATATTTGTAAGGACTTGAATAGTTAAGATAACCGCAGAAGAATGCTTATATGAGACAAATAATAATTATTTAATCAAGAATCCAAACTCAATTTTCATTTTTCGTACATTGATTTAAAATCCAATCCGTAACAATATCGTCTTGAACACACTAACAAATAACTTCATTAAGAAGCTTGAGAGATACTCTGGTTAGTTACAGGAGTCTCAAAGTGTTTTTCCTACACACGGCCAAACCTTGAGTGCTTTTTGCAATAGCAACACCAATCCGTTCTCATAGTTCCGGTTACCAGGTGAATTAACTGCACCTCTAGAAAGCGTTGATCGTAAATTTCAACATTTGTTACATGCATAGTGCATGTTCACCAACATCAACTCTATTTATTGCTAGTTTTATACTGATTTTGTATAATAGTAGTTAGCAGAGCTTCTTTTGTTCACAATGAGAAAATAAGACAAAGACTGGGAGGCGTGTACACCAACAAACCGTTGCCTGAAAATGAGACACCTATTGTCGATAGTGACGCTATAAAACCTCTGTGCTCCTCAGCAAAGAAAATAAAGGTCATAAAGGTCCAAGAAAGTGAAGGACAAGCTAAAAATGACAACAAAGGAAATGGGTTTATCCTTATGGATGTAAAACTACTGTTTGGGTTTTTATGCGCTAACTTTAGATGTGACAAATGTTATCAGTACTCACTGACCTGTGAGATCGTCGAAGAGACTCGGAATGGCTTTTGTCATGAAATCAGTATCAAGCGCACCAACAGTGGCGAATGGACTGCCAATTTCAATACTTCTGATGTTTCATCATTCTTCAGCTACTCACAAACAAAGAAGTAAATGTGCGAATGGTGGCATTTGTGCGTTGTATTGGGAAAGGCCACAGTGCATTGCAGAATTTTTCGATATACATGAACACAAGTCAACGCATGGCAAAGAAAGCATACAGGAAAACGCTGCACAGGATCTATTCAGCAAGTAAGGACATTGCAATGGAAAGACCCTGAGAGCACTGAAAATGGGATTCATAGACACTGAAGCTGCAGTAGAAGGAGACCTTTATTCAACAGGAGCTCATTAAACTTCATTTTGTGAGTTCTTTTTCTGTTTTTCTTTGTTTTCTCGGAATTGTCTTTTAGCATAATTGGTGATCTTTGAAACAAGATATCTCTGGATCTGTACATTCAATTGACATGAAAATTAACACAGTTGGTTATCATATAATCTTACAGATTATGACCTAAAATGGATACAATTGAATTCAAAATTTTAGTTTTATGACCATCATGCATATATAATGAGGCACAAATATCAAACATTCAAGAAATATAAATTTTGAAAATTCATTACAAATCAACCTTTCGGTCAATATCTGTTATTTTAGGTCAAAACCTCAAGCTATATATACTAATTCAATTTGCCAAGTTTCAGTCAGATCCTTGTAAAAAATAACATAGTTATGATGTTTTAAAAAAGGTGTATAATTTATTCACTACGGCGGCCATATTGGATAGCTAATTTGCATAATTAATGAGGTCATTATGTGGACAAAAATGTTAAGTCCATACTAACACTATAACCATGGTTGTTTGATTCTGAAAGGAAAATTTGAGTTTTTTACCCTACAAGGTAGTCTACTACCTTAAACACTAATGTAAATGTGTCAAACCGCAGTTATACTTTAATTGTATTTGGCCATTTTGTTTAAGTATATTCAAAAATAAATGTGCTGACAAGTTGAAATTGGATACTGGACAGTGATCAGCAAAATGATGGGCTGAAACGTGTGCTAGAGGGTCTGCCTGTGATTGTATGAGGAGAATAAATTGCTAGATAGAGGAAAGAATATACTGGACAGTTTAACATCTTAACGTGGAATAGTGTCCACATAATTAATAAACAGCGCCAGGGACAAGAAGTTTTAGACAGACATCATTGCCTGCGCCACTCGGCACGGCACTTGAAGATGAATGGCATGTCCCCACTACTTCAGTCCCGCGTTAGAGAAGTCATTAAAGGCTTAAGAGAGCGAAGCAAGAAGCTTCATTAGTATAATATAAATACCACCACCTTTGCTGAAGACGTCAACATCTCCTGGTAAGAAGAGGAAATCTGTCACATTTTAAAGAGTGCTAGAGAAGCCGTTTAGATATTAGGTCGTCTGGTTATCAGTCAGGACACATTTATTAAAACGATAAATGAGGAAACGTTAGCAGGTGTCGAGGAGGTGGGGAGGGTAATTAAAAGATCATGTGATCTTCAAGACTCAAAGACCAATGCTTACAATTTAGAAATGTAGAGGAGAATTAGAAACTAGAATTTTTCTGGTAGAAGAACCGACAAGATGGAGGTTCGTGGAAGACTTTCATCACATTGAATCACAAAATAAAAAGTTGTTGGCTATTAAAATACTGATCATTCATTTTACGGGTCAGAGACATGGAGCACATGTGAACAAAAACTGAACTCAGCTACAAGTGGAGTGGAGAATACAGATAATAATGTGAGGACTAATCATTGTTTTAAATATAAAGCGATTAAAAAGCAGACCAACTTTACAAGTACCCACCAACAACCAACCTCAAATAAACAGAGTCTGGACTGTCGAAGCAATGAAAATTAAATCAGATAGTCTTTATAGAACAAGTCATGCATACGTGATCATTAGGCTCCAGAATAGAATAGGGATTAATAACAAAACGTTGTCTGTAGCTGGAAATAAATTTTTAATTCTCAGTTGATGATAGTGAGGCATGTTAAATACAAAGTGTTCACACATGATGTCATGTCATTACGTTGTGGGTACATTTATGGGGTCTGTTATTTTTCCTAAGACTATTATTTCTAATCACAGCTAACAGTCGTATTGTTTGACGGGCTATAGCTATTTAATGTGTGTTTTCAAAATGTGAACCAGATAAAAAGTTTGGGTTTTAGTGCTTTACCCTAAAGTCTAGATTTCTTAAGAATTCTAAACATACTGGAATGTAGAAAACACACGATAACACGTGATGTTAGAGTGAAATAAGTCAGTGCTTTCTATATTTCGATAAAGAGAAGATTGATCCTAAGCTACAAATTACGGCAGCACCGTACAATATACATCTTGCCATCTTTTCTTATCTTTCCCAATTCCAAATACAGTGACGTAATATTCTTCATCGTTCGCCTTCAGACTTCCCATTAATGACTCTAATAAAGGAAGTAGGCAGCTCAATCTAATCACACACTGCAACCGGTGTTCGCTGAAAACTGCGAGGTAAGGGCGGCGTTGGCGTAGCTGGCGAATCCTTTTTAGGACAAGTCCGTTTCAAGTCTTTATGCTAGCAGATGGATACTTTTAGTCCTTTTCGGGACTTAGTATCTATAAACGCAAATCGGGCTAGCAGTACTTTTCAGAACTAGTCATTGTCAGGGCTACTTCATGCTAGCTAATAGATGCTAGTAGTCCTTTTCAGGGCTTAACGTTTATTAACGCATTGCTTCAGTTAAGAGTTCACCTATTTTTGAATGGCAAACTGCGCTCTTATTTAACCAAAGGAAGAAAAGAAATGGTTACAAGAGGCGTCCAATCTATAGTCATTAGGAAGAGAAATAGAAACAAGAGGCACCGTTGGTGCACGGTCGTTCTTATTACAAAGGGTTCTGTAATGTATCCTTCATGAAGTATTCAGCGTATCATATCTTTATATGCTTTCGTTATTAGCTTAAGGGGGCTTTATAATGCCTTGTCAGTTTGCAGAGTGATTATGTCTTCAAACTGTTGAAGCCCTTTTAATAGTCCACAAAGCCAGTGCAGGGTGGTGAGCTCTGCTCTACGCATTGTTTCTAATAGTAGTATGCGCGGTTCAGCTATTTGGTCTACAGGAACTGTTTTGTTGAAAGCATACCTGTTCCTTCCAGACTTATAAATTGTCAGTTCTTGTCCTTGATTTGATTAATTATATTCCGCTGTTAGCTTATTGATAAGGGTGGATTTAGGCTGACGTCAATTACCACCCCTATCGACACCAGTAAAATTATAGTTGTAGATGTAGGGTGTCTTATCTGGTTTTGTGTTGTTGTTGTTGCTGTGTACAGTAGTGATGTAGTTCACAGAGTTACAGCACGTAGGGTACGACATGTGAAGTCATAAATAGGTAAACTGCTCTGGACGTTTTTTCATCATTTATTTTGACGTCACAGGTACAAGAACGTACATCCAGTTCGCAATAGAGCACAGTCATGACATTCACAAACATCAGCTTACATAGTTTATCAATGCATTTGGCATATTCTAAAGATGATGATATGGCGCCAAGGTATTATATGGTTGGCTCCAAATACAAAAGTACATCAACAAAAAATCCTCTAACTGTTCAGATGTGCTAAACGAGTCAAATCATACGTCGCACGAGGATGACATTCCAGGAGTGCAGGTCAAACTGACCTTTGCAGGCATTCCTAAGTCTAACCTTGACGTAGGCATAATCGCTGACACACAGCGACGTTCATAGAACAAAGAACTGTCCTTCGGGCTGAGTATGACCCGTTTACATATAGATCTCAGGTATGAAGATACCTGGGGCGTGACATCTATTAGAAGAACCTTCCTTTCTGTAATGCATACGTGAGCAGAGATCGACCATTGTCAAACATAAGTAAAGTTACAAATTGGATGTAAATGAGGCATTACCTTCGTTCGAAAATCCACACCACAGAAAACATACGCCTCCAGGCGTTTTAGAATACTCAAGGGAAGGACCTTGTAAGCTATCTCACAATAAGGCTCCTAATCCCTAACAAAATCACAGAGACGCCAAAACGCGTCCTTTCTGCTTCACAGCTTTACATCGTCTCCCAAGATAAAGAAACTTCCCAGACGCCCCGCGTCCGGACATGCGCAGAACCTATACACTTGAAATAGCGATCAAACAAGACGATCTAGGAACATTCCAGATAAGATTTAACTAGATCGAGCCTTATTTGGACATGAACAGAGACCTCAACACAGGTTTCAGACATTCCAACAACAGTTGACCGATACTACCAAATAAGGAGAATGGTCACACTTCGTTAATAAAAATATGGACCGACCGTGTCTCGTCACAAGAGGAGGTAACATCATATTAAATGATAATCTCAATTATCCAGAGTTATGTACCTTTGACCGTCAAAAAATTAAAGTGTACTTTCAGTCAATCTAATAATACAATGTCTTTAGCAAAAAATGATCATACAATGACTTTAGGAAAAAATGATCATATAATGACTTTAGAAAAAATGATCATATAATGACTTTAGAAAAAATGAAGATCTGTGCGTAACACTTATTTGTATTGTTGTACAGGCCCTTCATATTTCCTGTAGCCGCAGCTTCCTCTGCCTCTCTTGCCGACTGGTCAGTTTATTCCTCCTTGCCTCTTCTGATATATGGGCGATACTTATTCAGTCCTGTCTCTTCACGTTGTAGTTACTGCTGCTGACGATACTATTTTTATTTACTGGCCGAAATTTACAGTAAATACGCGGTTTGTCATCATGCTTGGCTGGCATACTTAATAACAGATATTAAAATATCATTGTGTCACTTATTATTTCAGCAGCATACCTGAGATAGACCACAAACGTCACAATAACACGAAGTACATTAAAACACGTGTTTAGGTATAAAAGAACATATCGTGTTGTTTCATGAGTTTTTACTGTTGACAGTTAACGTAAATGCGAGATGAGATGATCAGAACTTAATTTTTGTAGTAAAGTGGGAAAGAGTCTGTACTGACATGTGGAAGAAAATGTCAGTTTGACATTCTAATTAGTAATAATCAGATAATAGTGATAATTAAGATTATGAGAAAAAAGAAGCATTGAACCCCAACTACTGTGCTTTTAGATTCAAGCATAGTACAAATATACACACTAGTGAACAGCAATTAGTAGTAAACAATTGAAAGGTTACCTCAGTACTTTTATTTCAATACAAAAGTTCTCCAGTTTGGACAATGTATGTTTATGCCGTGATTATTGAAGTCGTATTCTTTAGTCTGTAAATACTTGCACATCGGTAATAGCTTTACAACACCTCGTGAGCGACGGGCAGTATTTACATGTATTTGCGTCACTAATAACATTTTGGACACATGTCATTGAGGGCTTGGGTGCCAGCCTAGCGTATGATTTAAACAACAGCATGAACAAGTGTTAAGCAGTGATCAATGCCATATACGCCACTTTATTGTGTAGAACCGCTATCGCAATCAATAAGTTGTTAATGAGTGTTATTTGCCTTATTCGATGGCCGCTGCTCAGTAATGATCAATAGCTTGTATTGATTATAGTGCTCAATGTAATAAATTGTTGGTTCTTTCCGATTACAATAGTTATTGCCATCGTCAGAACTGCCCCAAAGATGTTCATTTCTTGGCACAAACATACGTGAACCCTATTTATTTCAGTTTATGGCGTTAGTCATTACTCTTGGCGATCGGTTTGGCCAACCTAAACCGTGACTGCATCAGTGTCCACGAGCTTACTATCTTCATGCGGACGTGCTAAGACTTAAAGTGTAAAATAAACATAGTGGTCGTTATTTAAACAACTGATCTAATGATAATGTTATCTTCTTCAAAAATAAATTTATAGCTGCAGCTATAATTTATATACAATTTGAGCGAAATAAATTGAAGAGTTAATGAAGATGAAAAGTAAATAAACCAGTGTAGTCATAAACATCTGGCTGATTGGACTTTGGAATCTAGAGAACATCAACTAAGCATTATAAGCAAACTAAGAGATGTTATTAAATGAGCTTGCGCCGAATGTAAATAATTCGCTGATTGTAGATACAATTGAAGGACTTAATTGTGTAATTATATATCGTGCGGTTACTGTAGTATACTTTACGGACGAATGATCTGAATGTTACTGGAAAAAGAAAACCAAATGCTGTCACGGCGGGAAAGTTCACTTCATGATTTGTTTGAAACACCTGATAAACTGAATGAAGAGAATACAACCTTCTGTAGATTGTGCTTTAGAGGGAGCTGAAATCAAAACTGAATGAAGACGATTTAATGTTTTCGTATTGACAAATTTACTAAAAATGTGTGGAGTACACGAACCAACAGAATAAACTAAATATGCAGGCCAGTCGCCAGGACGAAGTCCACATTCTTTTCCAGGTCTTCTGCCTCAGCTCTGTATGCACCCTCTGGCTAAGTCTGACGCCGTAGGTCATTGGGTGCTTGGCAGTTTTGGAGAATGAGTTCTGGGGGTCTAAATTCCGGTGCCACAGGAGAATGTCCAAAGTGGAGAAAGATAAGAAAATGCGACCTTGGGTGCGAAATATGAGCCTTTTGTTGGGTTTCGCATTCGACTGATGGGAGCTTGAGAGGGCGATAACATTAAAAGGTGGGGAGATAAAGGAGAAAATTTTGGGCTACTTCCCGCAGGAACGCACTAGAGTGCTGCTTCCGCAATGTTTGTAAGACAACAAATTGTGCAGCTATTCTTTATCGGCACATGTCATAAAAGGGCCTTTTTCACAGGCAGAGCTGATATTTGCTTGAAAAATGTGGATTGGAGGGGTAGAGATTTCTGACATGGAGAGGGCTGAATGCCCTATCGCGAAGTAGCCGAATAGTAGCGATGGATGTGACGAAGCAACATGTATAGATTCAAAATTATTCCAATAAAACGATTATCAAATATGCAATCAGATATTAACATGCAACTTAAATGTGTATGGCAGTGTCTGGCTTTACGTACTTAAGATTTTAGTCAAGGTCACGTGACGTTGGTCTCTTGCAAGTAAGATCATTAGACTCTTAAACTATTGTATAAGAAAATCAAGAGATCTAACATTGTATGTATAAAGACAGTTTTGATACTTGTAAGTAAAATACTGGCGTGCAGTTTCTCCGTGGCCCTACAGCTGGTTCAAAATATTTGCTGGGTAGGTGTAAAAGACAAATTAAACAGTTCAACCATCTTGAGTAAATTGATGTTATACACATCCTGTATTACTTTATGCAAGGGAGACCTGGACAATAAACACACATTTGGAAAGAAAATTGAGACAGCAGAGATGTGGTTGCTAAAGAATCAGCGGATACCTTGGACATTATGTATATCAAACAAGGAAGTCGGTCGGAGAACAAGAAAGTCGTCAATTAATTAACACGATAAGACAGAGACGAGGTTTGTCAGAAACGTCAAAAGAGAGGAAGAATCTAGTAACAACTGATAAATTTAGCTGAAAGAGAAGAACCGGAAGACAGAGCGAGAAGGACATGGAAAACGCAACCGATTCAAGACACCAGAGACAATAGAAAATGGAGAGACATGATCGTCGACGCCAGTCGGCGCCGCACTCAGTGAGGCTGAAAAGCAATAATGACATTAAATAAATACTGCTGTCAGTGCGGCAAACAATTTGTATTGTCTCAGAAATCGAACACGACGACATTTCTTAACCTTGTACGTTTGATAGTTTCAATGTTTCAATGACCGCTCTATACACGGGTCAGCTAAATGAAGGTTCACTGCGATTTCTAATCTGGCTTCTTTAGACGGTACATGACGCATTTCATAAATTTTTCATTTCCGCTTGTGGCATAAGAAAGCTTTGTATTTCAACAGATTATGTGTCAGTTAGCTACTTCACTGTATCTTATGAGTCCCCGCGTTGTGAGTGGAGTTATCACATAATACAATATTGTCGATTTTATGACGTCTTGTTTCGATCTGTGCCTTTTCGTCAGCTGTAACCATACTTCCAGATAATTGAACTAATTTACGTGCTTGTGTCTGGTGCTACTGGTCGACATATTCGTTTGGTTATTTAACCGGTAAATGTTGTAAAGTTTTGGCATGAACGACTCAGGTTCTTTCTGTTACCTGATTAACATTTCACGCACTGACGAAGATGTCTTTGAATGTTGGTGTCCATTCCATTAGTCAGTCAGTCAATCAGTCACTAAATACCATTTACCTCCCCAAGGTGTATGTGTGGGTGGGTGGGTGGTGTCTACCTCTGATTTTGATAGGATTTCGGTTCTTGCCTTCAGGGAAGTACCTAGGTTTTATTTTATTATTTTATTAAGTTTTTATGTGTCCTATCTAGCCTTCACTTTCTTTCCTTTCCTGACGAAGGCCTTGTGGCCGTAACGTAGACTATTTTCTTTGTCTTTTGTCCTCGTAAGACGAATCACCTTTTTCGATTTTTTTTTCAAACCCATCCATCTCCTAACCTGGAGATTCTAGAACAAGGACTGGCTTGAAATGCTATCAACAGTCTTCCTCAGTGTGTGTCACATTCAGAGCCAGAGTCTTCTTTTCATCTCTCGTTCCACCGGCACTTGCCTGGTTCTTGTCATCATTTCCATGTTGGTGACCGTATCGCACTATTTCAATCATTCTATTCTACGAAAGCACCCATTTATACAAGTCTGTAGCTTTTTGGTTGTTATTTTTGTTGTTCCCCATGCTTCAGAGCCGTAAATGAGCTGAAGATTCTGATTTTTATATTGGACTTGATTTCTCTTGGTCTCCGTATGTTTCCCAGTGCAATGAAAGCTCCTCTAGCCTTCCGTATTCTTATTTTGATATAATTGACTGTCCCTCCATATTTGTCTACATAGCTGCCAAGATATGTGTATGGCCCTTCATCTTGTAGGGATGTTTCTTGAAGTTCAGTCATATTATTTCCTGTATTTGTTCTCATCTTTGCTTACAAGGCTGCAGACCAATACTTGTAATTGTACCTTGTGCATTATACCGTCTCACACATTAGTTTGAGCAGAGAGCATTTTTTTTTTTTTTTACATTTGTAACTGCTATGTTTCTGAAAATTATGTCCTGATTATCAGACCCATTATTTTTATGTAAACTCTCTGTATTTTATTTGTTGGTCGTGCTTGCCTGTTTCTCATTTGTTTTCTTTACCGTGCATCTGTCCTTTGTGTATTACTTACTGGATATTTGCTTGCTTCGCTCCCGGCCCAAAAATTGAAGAAAAAAGATGGTGCTTACGTTTCATTTCGTTTTTGTCATATTTATACGTCTCTTATTTGTCTGTCACTTCTCTCTTTCAGTCCTTCTTGTGAAGCTGTTCCTATTTATACCATACAATCCCTTGTTCTGTGAACATAAAAGCGCATACGGACATAAAACCTCTTGAAGGAAATGCGCTATAGCAGCCCCCGACAACCTAATCAACGGGACTCGGGATCTGTCACTCAGGAGTAAATGCTATTACGTGTTTCCTGTAACCGGTAGAGTTATCAATACTTTATTCACTTGCCAGAAATGACAAGTGGTTTTATATTTATTGTTCCTTTATTTGTGTATGTGAGCTTCTACCATTTATTTTATATTCTTGTTTATTCATAGCTTATGTTTTTAGCAGTATCTCAGTATTTTGGAAGTAAATAAATAAGGGGGCTGCAGTAAAACTGTTAAGGGAAGCAATTTATCATTATTTTTTAAATGGTGCGGAGTCACCTTTACAAATGGATGGGTATGAAAACAACCGAAAAAAGGTGATTCGTCTTACGAGGACAAAAGACAAAGAAAATAGTCTCACAAATGGACGTTACACTAGAAACACGGGACGTTTCGGAGTTAACCCTTTGTCAGCCACAGTTGCAATCAGGCGACAAAGACAAGAAATATAGACAGGTCAAGAGAAAAAGATGGTAAACAGTGCAAACGCGTGGAAAAAGAGATGAACAAATCAAACAGATAAGATGGGCGATACAGAAAGGAAGGGAAAAAAAAAACAACAACGCAGTAACACTAGGTAAAAGGACAGTAAATAAGTGTGAAAAAATACGAAATAAGACAAAAAAAGATATATCAACACACACAAAATTAATAATAATAAAAAAAAAACAGAAAAACCCAGCAGATAATTAAATAACAAAACCATATAATAATACTCCTGGTATATGAGTTGACTATTGTAAAATTGTCGGCGTCTGTGGCCTAATGGATATGAACGCAGTTTCATAATCCAGATATACCAGGTTCGAAACCTGCTGCAGGCGGTTTGGTAGCAGATCGCTTTGTGTGGATTTTTAACAATGGTATAAGCACCGTACCGTTCAGAAAGCAATGGCAAACTACTGAATGAAAAAAAATTGCCTAGAAAAATCACAAACAGCCAATAAAAGCTGGGGTTGATTGCCACGTCCTGTAAAGGATAAGCAACTAACTTTTTATTGTAAAATTGCTTGATAATAGTCGTACAGCTTCAGATTTTCGTAACTAGAGGAAAAGGAAGGGATGTATCAAATAGCAACGTGGCAGCATAAACATACGCAAGCAACGAAACAAAATATAAGCATGTCAATGCCTATTTGTGCCATCCCTGTCTTTTCCATGCTTTTTTAAAATGTATTTACTTTGTTTCTGTGGCTGACATGGGATGGATCTCAATATGTTCCGTGGTTCCAGTGTATCGTCCATTTATAAACGCACTCCATACCATTTCTTTTTAGTTGTTGTTGTAGCATATTGCTTGAGTATTTTGGGTATTATCTCGTTATTATAATTCCGAGTGAAAGGGTTTCGAGAATTGTGTGTGTGGGATGTGTAATTGTGACTTTACAAACCAGTTGCAAATGCTTAATGCTAATGTAAATATAGTATAGTTCAATGGGTAATTTCCTATCTTTCGTACCTTTTTTGGTCCGCAGTGAATTTTTATATTTCTTACTTTATAAATAACAAGTCACGCTGATTTAGATTTTTTGTAGATCGTTTAATTACTTTATCAACCAATGGTCACATTGGTGTTGGCGCTAAATGATATTCTGACTGCTACTTCATTAGGTACAAGTTACGCTTATGTAGATGTTATATGGTTGCGTCATTAAACTATCAGATATTAAACTGTTACTTATATTACATGTGTACATGTAATTAATGAAAAAAAGGGGAGAGGGGACGGCTACAAAACTGATAATGGAAAATAGAAACCAATGAGATTTGATATAGGAGCGAGTTTAACCAATGAACTGCCAACTTTCTTACTTTTAGCGGGGATGTTTAAAATTCACTGACAGTGTATAGTGTATTGCTCATTTATAACACTGTCCCCACTACCATTTTAATTTGGTAATTTTCTGTTACATATAGTATATGGAAATAGCTTCTACCGTGAGGTGTAGAGGTATATGGAAATATGTCATTTGTAACTTAACATAGGACGCTTCTTAGTGAAGTAGGTATTGTCAGATAACAGTAAGTGATCTGATACTCCAGGAATGAGGACGTCAAGCTCAGTCCTGAACTTACAGGATCATATCACAGCTTGATATTAGTGGGGCTAACATAGTATGAACTATACATATATTTTAGCACTTCGGGAAACACCAAACGATCTAGACAGCAAAAAAGAAAGAAGATAGTAGGACGCTTTAGGGTACCGAACTCGGTTAACCCAAGTGACGATAGCACCTGTTGACCAGAAGTGTAGCATTAATTTTTATGTTGTGCTCCTTATGGGGCATGGGACTACCACTTCAGTTGGTCCCTTTGCATGAATCCCGTATCAAACATTCTCATGCTCTTGCAGCGGTGATTTCTGTAGTTATATGTTGTATATGATGAGGCTGCCAGTCTCCATGCATGAGATCATACTACTCGCCTTGTACGATTTGCCAGAGGGATCAGTTGGCCTATTCTTTCTTTGTCTTATCAGAGACGCCCCCTCCCCCGGGAACTCTACTAGGCTCAAGAAGATAATAGTTCATAGTAACTCAACCAGCTAGGTATCCGTTGCCAGTATTTCTTTTACAGTGTCATTGTTTTCATTGATTGCCTAAATGCTGATAATTTATTTACATGTTTTCCATGCATACATGCGGCCATTAAATATTGTACTTTAATTTAAACAACAGGAAATGAACACGAGAACGAAACTGAGCTGCTTGAGTGTGTAACGTTTATGTATAGCTTGCTCTCCATTTCCCATACTTCTGTCACTGTAACATTTACTCACCTGGACCTTGATTTGATTCCTGCTAACTCACAATACTTGCAAATAGGGTGTGTGACCCACAAATGCGAGACTTGAATTCCCCGTGATTGGCAATTGCCGCTATTTGCAAATAAGATACCCAGAAAATGTGAGATAGAGTCTTACTGATTGCCTGTTACCAAAAGAAATGGACTTACTGATTTGCTGTTTGTTACTTTTGGTCGAAAATAGTCACGGCGCATTAATATATGTTGTGTCCATATGTGTGGGTGTTCCTTCTGCTTTCTTGTTATGCGATATATATATATATATATATATATATATATATATATATATATATATATATATATATATATATATACGAGGGGCGTTCAGAAAGTATTACACCACATCGTTTTTCTCAGCTAATAATGAAGATAGAAGCATGCAATTTTGCACACTTCAAATATGGCATGTGACAATTGTGTGCACTAAATTGCACCGCAACTGGCCAAATAATACGGCTGCCCTAAACCGTTGAAATGGAGCGTGTTAGCAACTTGCGTTATAAACAGCGAATTGTGATAGAATTTCTCGTTGCAGAGAAGGAAACTGTTGTGAATATTCACAAGCGTCTATGTGATGTGTATGGAAGTTTTGCAGTCGACAGGAGTACAGTCAGTCGCTGGGTTCAGAGAATCAAAGAATCAGGAAGTGGAGATACGGAGCTGCTTGATCGGCCGCCCTGCGAACGTCCTGCCACAGCCACCAACGTAGAAATGTTGAAATGCGCTGAGGGCATTATTCTTACTGATAGGCGAATCACTACTCAACAATTGGCCTTACAGCTGTCAGTCAGCATTGGTAGTGCAAATGCAGTTTTAAAAACTCTCGGATTTTCTAAGGTTTGCGCAAGATGGGTTCCTCGAAGTCTCACAAATGACCACCGATTGCAAAGGAAAGCAATTTCTTCTGATATGTTGGAGCGTTTCAATGCTGATGGAGAGAACTTTTTGGCTAAGATCGTTACAGGCGACGAAACCTGGGCACATCATTTTGAACCTGAGACAAAAAGACAGTCAATGGAGTGGCATCATCCGCAATCACCAAGAAGAAAGAAAATCAAGACAATTCCTTCAGCTGGAAAGGTCATGATCACTGTCTTTTGGGACATTGAAGGTGTGATTCTTGTGGACGTTATGCCAAGAGGAGAGACAATCAATTCGCAACCTTACATTAAGACATTGAAGAAACTCAATCAAAGTTTTCGCAGAGTTCGGCCGCACAAGAATCCAGCAGACCTGCTTCTCCTTCACGACAACGCGCGCCCTCACACAAGTCTGGAACACGGGAAGCAATCACCAAATTGGGTTGGACTGTACTACCCCATCCACCCTATAGTCCCGATTTGGCACGCTCTGATTTTCATCTATTTGGTCCACTTAAAGATGCACTCCGTGGAACAAGGTTTGAAGATGATGAAGGAGTGATTCATGCAGCGAAGAAATGGCTACATGATCAAGACAAAATCTGGTACGGGCTAGGAATACATGCACTTGTTTCGCGCAACGCCCCTCGTGTATATATATATATATATATATATATATATATATATATATATATATATATATATATATATATATATATATCTATATATATATATATATATATATATATATATATATATATATATATATATATATATATATATAGATATATATAGATAGATATATATAGATAGATATATATAGATAGATATATATAGATAGATATATATAGATAGATATATATAGATAGATATATATATAGATAGATAGATATATCTATATATATATATCTATCTATATATATATATCTATATATATCTATATATATATATATATATATATATATCCATACATACATACATACATACATACATACATACATACATACATACATACATACATACATACATACATACATACATACATACATACATACATACATACATACATACATACACGTGTAAATTAATACACGTGAAGATCTGTTTGTGAGCAAGATTAACATACATCAACATACCCCTGTGACCTCCTCCAACTCCCTTCTGTGTCCGTCCTTTTCTTTTTTCTTACCCGCTCCTTATCGCATTTTCCCGCTCTCCTCGAACAAGGATATCTTACCATAATTTGTCCTACTTCGTCGCTCACCATACGGTACCGGGCCGCTTGACCTGTTTTGTAACCACGTCGACGTGTTTGTGTGCTTACTCGCTGACCAAAGTACTGAGAGTCTACATGTACCGAGATTCTTATTGTTACACTAGACACACGATTGAGAGATAACGGAGTCTTCTTTGTTACCCCAGATAGCATGGGGCGAAAACCCAGACTTTTTGTTGGGGAATGTAGATAACAACCTTTGATACGGGGACATGGGTTACACATAATTGCCACAGACCAGGTTGCTCAGGGGTTCACAAGATATTTCCAGAAGTCACGAACAACGTTGCATTGGGCTAAACAATTGTTAACGCATTATATCTGGTCCGTCGCCTTTGTGAAGGATTTAAGCAATGGTTTAGCCCGTTCAAGCCCCCAGTTGGTGTATTCCAACGAAATCCCTCTTATAAGGTATAGCTCTGTTTAGAGGTAAATATATATATATATATATATATATATATATATATATATATATATATATATATATATATATATATATATATATATATATATATATATATATATATATATATATATATATATATATATATATATGCGCATTAAGTTTAAAATAAATAAAATGCTGGTGATTTTATAGTGTAATCAAATTTTCTCTTCACTGAGATTTAGGGTGAGGATATATCAAAAATCCTTTTTGCTGGTTCCTTTTTACAAGCACTTAACTTTTATAAGGAGTCCTGCAGCTGTGGTTCATCAATTCTGTGATGACGAAAGCCTTCTCCACACTCTCTTCCACTGTAGGCGGTTAGGGTGGATACTTTTCTCTCACACTAGCGGCGTTAGTACCACAAATCGTCTGTTGGCTTGTAACCACGAACTTTAGACAAATAGAAAGATACAAGTGCCTGCTAAGTACATTTGTTCGCCGCAAACTAACAGGCCCATTGTCATGCGCTCCACCCACCAATGTTAACCTCTCTGAAGAATTAAATTCCCGAGCACACAGTGTAACTCAAAGAATATGATGAAAATTCACCAATATCCTTCTGGGTTCGAAATCCCTTAGGTCTGGAAATTACAGTTAATTCCTCTGACGGCGGGTGTTCTGCAAAATCCTGGCCTGGGAAAGCTTTTTGTTTAATTCCTCTATGACTTGGTCTGGGAAATTAGAGTTAATTCCTCTGACGATGGATGTTCAGCGAAATCTCTGGCCTGGAAAAAAGTGTTAAATTCCTTTATGACTTGTGATCAAATTCCTAGGATTCCAGTCTTGTTAATTAAAGTCCTGGCCCCTTTTAGTTTGGGAGCCGCGGTAGCATAGTGGTTAGTGCACTGGCTTCCTAGCTCAGTGGTCTATGTTTCGATCCCCAGATGAGGTGGGATTTTTTTAGGCCGCAAACGGCTCCTGGGTCGACCCAGCCCCAACTGTGTACCAGAGCAACTCTGGGAAGGTTAAGGCGGCCGGCGTGATGCTGACCACATCACCCCTAGTGTGCCGATGGTCAAGAAAATATGGGCCTAACACCATATTCCCAATATGCCTCAATGGGCGTGTAACGGGATCCTTTACCTTTTTACCCCTTTTAATTTCCAGTCTTGTATTAAAAATGCGGATTTACTTGTGAAGTCCAAAGTTTCCCAGTACTCGATCTGTTACTTATAGTTGTGGAATTTCTAAGTCCAATGTCTCCTTTTTCTTTCTGGCTTTTAGGAGTCGCTGATATGAATTGTGTGCTGCAGTCTATCTGTGTGATCTGTGTCTGTGTTTTCATCACACTATATCCTAAGTTCTTAGAGCAAAGCACAGATTCCACTTCCGACTTCCTCACAATGAACCAATCCAATCGAATCTCGTTCAACACTACGTGGGTAGGGCCGTTTTCACATTCGAAAAATAATACCCTCACGTGTTTCAAAATATAAAATATAATATCCACGCATGACCTCTTAAGTGATGACATATCGTTGCGTAAGACTTCCGGCTGCACCTATCTGCCTACGACCATATTGTGACCATGTGTTCCTGGCGTAACGTCTACAAATCTTGAGTTTCCAGACATATTATCTGAGATAATTACACGCAGGGATGGTCTAAACGGAAACAAATTACGCATTACCACCTGTGTTTCGCTAGACGGATCTCCGCCAGATTAGCCACACAATATGGGGTTCTATTCATAGACCGTGCACGATGCAAGCTTGAATAAACAGGCACAGTCGCTTTGAAAAGATGGTCAGCCTGATAATACGTGATAAAATATTATCGCTGCCCGGGTCAATAAACCTGGCGTAACACAAACAGTTGAGGAGTGAAGTGTTAGAGACTTAACTCTACTGATCCAACGTAGAGAACAAAAATGAATGACAAGACAAAAATTATGCCAAATAAAAACGATGATCTATGAGAGAAAAATGAAGGAAAAGAAGTGATACTGCCTGAGTGGATTAAAGAGTGAGAGAGCGCACAAAAGTACACGCACAAAGTAAGACGTACCGTCACAGTTAGACAAATACACTGTGTTTATTACGGATTATATCGGCTGTGGCATTATCGGACATACAAGGATTTTACGATAAGGTGCCAGGGTTCATCTCTGCTTATAGCTGTCCATGTTTTTCACTCACGGATACGTGAATATCTTGGGCGCAGTCTTGCAGAAATTGATGCCGTTTTAAAGATCTTCTACGCACTGTGCACAGTGAGACATTCTCCATTCCCGCCAGTTTATGTACCCGTTCAGACAGACTTTATTCATATCGGTTTATGCATCCAATCAGACAGGCTCCATTCATGACGTTTACATCCAACGGACTTGGAGAAGGAGTCAATACTTTAATTGCCACACGTCCCATTTTGATAATCGTATTCCGGTTACGTTCATTTCTCCAACTTCAGAATGTTGACATTTACGTGAGCAATTCTCTTGTTGAAGATGAAAGAGGTTTATTTTAAGGTTTTGGTGAATTATGTTACGCGCAACCTTTTCATTGCAATACCTTGCTGCGACAGCGTACAATGTTTAGAAATCTTTCTTCGCCTTGACTTCAGTTCAGTTCAACTAACTCAGAAATATCATGCAATCGTTATGTTTCCCTGTGTCGTTCCCGGGGGTATCTGATGAGACAAATAAAGAATAGGACTACTGTTCCCTCGTGCATGTCATACAAGGTACCTAATAACAGGTTGTGCTTGGGGCTGGCAATATCCGCGTGTTAAATACAAATTGCTACAGAAACAACCGCTATAAGGGGGACCAGTTGCAGGGGTGGCTCCAAAAGGTGGGCAAAGGAAAATGATTATGATATTAGCGAAGAGACAACAGATGCAGGCGAGAGAAGGTGCTGAATAGATTACCGGAATTCTAAATTTTCAATCTTATCGTGAGACGAAGACGCTGGCAATTGATAGGAAACACGATAAGAACGCATGTTGATATCATTACAAGACAGTCTGTGATCTGGAAACCCAAGAGTAAAAGAAGCAGATTTAGACCGAAAAAGACATGGAGAAAACAACTGGAAACAGAAATGAAAATTATAAGGAAGACGTGAAAAGACCTGGAACTGATGGCACGGAACATGAGTGCGGCGAGATAGAAATGAGATAGAAGATAATAGCTGTAGTTCCCAGAACTGGTGAACAAGATGTAGAGATGTCACAGGACAAGGCAGGTAGTTAACTGCACAGTTCTAGATGGTAGCTGTAGAAGTAAGCGGTGAAGTAAGTCACCTTCTCGCTAAAACTATCCTGTGCTCCAAGGGTGTCTCTATTAATAATTGATGTGGAATGTAGCTCGTTAATCATCCCTACCAATTAATATTAAAAAAAATTTTTTTTTTATATTGTAAACACACGCTTTTAATGCACTAAAAACCCCAAAATAATTTTTCAAGGAGTTTATAGCTTGCAGTCCAAAAAATGTTACATCAAATTGACAAAAAGCGTGGGGCGCTTAAGTGCTTGTCATATATTTTATCCACAAGTGTCTAATGAAGTATAAAGCAAAAGTTAATTTCGTGCAGATTCAGCGCCCCACGCTTTTTGTCAATTTCATATATATATATATATATATATATATATATATATATATATATATATATATATATATATATATATATATATATATATCTATATATATATATATATATATATATATATATATATATATATATATATATTGGGGGGGGGGGGGGAGGGGGGGGAAGAGACATTTCATGCTGAAATAATACAGAGTACTGAAAATGCATATTTTAGATATATCATCACACAAGAAATTCTAGCCAATTTCTTTTTGAGAAGGGAACCTTGAGAGCTAAAGAAATTGACGAAGACAGATAGTGTGGCTTGACAGCAAAAGAGATTTGAGAGAAAATTGCGAAGACTGGTTCTAGAAGATCTCAAAGACCGAGGAATGAAGGTTCTTCGCAATCAGATTTTGAAAAGGAGAGAACAGACGATGTGTTGAAATGTAAATCGCCAAGTCGTGTGAGGATGGTGAGGAAAAGAGAGAGGGCATGAATGTGAAATTATAGGACATGAAGGGCATTTACTTTAATGAACGCTCACACGTATCTACTCAATGCACATTGGAACTTACATTGCGCGCGTAATCTAAAGTGGCATTTGCTATATAATACATGTCTTAGATCTAGCCATGGGGACTCTACATAGAAAGCCGAAGTTTCCAAATTGGTCCCACTGTGGATAGCCGCTGGTGTATGGGTTCTGGTTGGCGCAGTAAGTTACTGACCACAAAAACATCATTAGCCATCATTTCTTTGTGTTTACCTAAATTAACTTGTAGCATTTTTGAAGAAAGACGGATGTGCAACAGTGCCGTGACTTTAGATTATTTTAGGTTATAAGCTGCGCAGATTTTCTTAACCCACATCCATCTTATTGGTGTCTGAGCTTGTGTGTCGATTTATGGACTTCCGTCATCTAGCAGTGGGCATCTATCCGTCTTGTCTGGTGATTATTCTTGGCTTACAAGCAGGAAGCACTATACAACCGCATTGTTCAGTTTCTTTGAACAGTTTGGGACAGTCAAGCTTAAGACGCAGTTTCTTTCGTTTTCGTCTCTCTCTCCCCTCCCCCTTTTCTGTCTCTTTCCCCCTCTCACCCAGTACTTTTCTGAACATTCTGTGGTCAGCGACAGGGAAAATACATTTTTATTATTTATTGATTGATTTATTGCTGATGATTATTAGGTTGATCCATGGTTTGACGTGATCTGTCATGAATAGAAGCATAATAATATACCGTTGTATGTACCAAGTGTCCACGTATTGCTGAACCTTTGGGGAGGGGTAGGGGGAATACCGTTGGCACACCAGTATTTCTTTTAAAGATACATACTATGCTGTTCAAAATTTGTGTGAACACACAAATTACAGAGGAATGGTGTTACTGCCAGTGCCAGGCAAAATATTATACAGGATCATTCATGAGATTTTAAAAAAAAATTTGGACAAACTGTTGAGAAAAAAAACAGAATACACAAATCATTTACAGACCAGATAGCCACGCAGCACATAATAGCTGAACAAAGCTTGGAATTAAACTCCACTCTTTTCATTGGATTTGTAGACTACGAACACTAATTCGACAGTTTAGACTGATAATCAAAGTAAAAACTGATAAGGCGTTATGGGTTTCCTCTTAAGATTATTAACCTAATGAAGAAAACGCACGAAGACAAACTTTTACAATTTGCTGACAATGCAGCAGTTAGGAAGACAGGAAAAACTTCCATGTTCTTGATTAATTTATATACGTTCAAATAAATAAGGTCTCTGAATGAATGGCAATGGGGGTCCAATTTAATTGAAGAAAATGTGCAAAATGATATTCCGTAAAGGTGGAGTAATGAAATAGGACTACATTGAAACATGGATAACAACAAACATAGCACAAAAGAAGCTACAGACTTTCACAAATGGTAGCATGCGTAGAATAGAAGGATTGAAATGGTATTACAAGTTTACTAAAGTGAAAAGTGATGGCAAAAACCAGACATCTGCCAGGGGAACAAGAGGTAAGAAGAAGATGCTGGCAATGGACAGGACACTGACTGAAGAAAGCTCTTGATAGAATTACCAGTCAATTCTTGCCATGGAATCTCCACAGTAAACGAGGTTAGTGAGAAACTGAAAACACTGGGCGAAGGGAACTAGAGACAAGTGTGACAGGGATACAGAAGACATGAAAAGACCTTAAACAGATAGCATAGGACAGGAAGATTTAGCTTGAATTCGGCTTTTGCTCATTGGGGAGCTGAAGGATATTGAGTTAATGAAATGCACTGTTTCTTAGTTACATTTATTTATCGTCGCGAGGAGGTTAACTGTGTCTCATACGTGGTCTCCACTGTGAACAGATACACACTTAACCTATGTGCTTCTCTAAAGTAACAGTCTTTTCACAAGAAACTAAAACCCATTCTAGCCTTCCGCATGAACTAACCTAAACTCAACAAGTTGAGCTCGGGGATTACACTGTTACTTTTAATTCTTCTTCGCTTTATAGCCTTACAGCTTCCTGTGGAATACAGATCTTTATTTAGTTCATGCTGAGCCCTCCTGTCTTTCTGAATTTTTTCAAATTCTTTCAGTGCCCACTTTATCCTTAGTGACTGTCTCCAGTTCTCTTATTCATGTTTGTGTAAGTGCGGGTTTTTTTTTCCAAGGGGGAGGGCTACCGCTATATCTTTCACCCTGATAATTTCAGAGCAACTACTGCCTGTGATGCTATTAACTGGTTGCCGCAATCTGTGTCCGTTCACCTCCAGTATCTTTTCCACACTCTTGTTCCATTATCGTTACCATTGCATTCCTAGGAGCGTAGGTCCTCAACCAGATAATTGCAAGCTCTCCTTTCTTATACCGGCTTTCAGGTTCTGCCCATGTCTTCTCTCTATTAAAATATGTCTCACATTTCGTTCTCCTTGTGTTTTCATGCCTCCCTGTGTTTATTTTACCCTGGGGGTTCCAGAACATGGACTGCCTTGTAATGCTGTAATCTTGGGTTTCCCAGTGTCTGCCATATCCAAATCCTGTTTTTTTCTTCATTGTTTGTTCCATTGGTACTTATCTGGTCCTGTCCGTCAACACCACATTGGCAATCCTGTCACACTACTTTAATGGTTCTGTTCTGGGCAAGCACCACTTCATCATCATCATCATTACCCTTCGGGTGTACAAGAAACATAGGCCGGCAATAAGTTCATACCTAGTCCTTCCATGTGCTCGCGGTCTTTCATGTCGTGCTTGTCCGTCTCATTTCTGTCTCCAGTTATATTTCCCTTGTGTGTGTTTTTTGTTGTCTCCGCCTGTTCCTGTTACATTGGGGATTACAAAACTTGCAATGATATCAACTGGTTTTCTTAATATTTGCCCTATCCAACGCCATCGTCTTCCCCTCACTTCTTGTTCCATTGGTTTCGTCTGGTTATTTCCATCAGTTCCCTATTAGTGATCTTGTGGTACCATTTCAAACCTTCTGTTCCTGGCATTCCCCCTTTATGAAAGTCTCTATCATTCTGGCTGTCACTTTAGTTGTTCTCCTTGTGGCAGAGCCATACAATAAGACTGATATATGTTCCTCCAAATTTATCTATATTGCTGCAAAGATGTATGTAAGATTACCTATGTTATAAGGACGTATCTTTACGTAAGGATAATCTGGTTACCTGTAGTTGCATTTATTCTCATAATCTGACTTTCTCTTATCATTTAGAAGCCCAATAGCTTTATGGCATTACATATTCTCATTTTGTCTTGCATCTGGTTAAGGTTACGGGTAGAACCGCCAGGTAGTCGGTAAAATCTAGGTAGTCAGGCGGTTTTAGTCTTGTACTCCTTGGTTATGCTGTTTGTTATTATCAATATTACTGTTGGTTTGCTTTGTCATTTTTGGGTTGTGGGACTTGATTTCCACATTATTTCCAAATGTAGAGCAAGCCAGTCTTGCTTTCTTTATGATTAATTTGATGTTTCTCTCCGTTCTTCTAACTGTGTCTATGTTGCCTCCATGATATATGTTAGAATACACATCTTGTGTTTTTTCCCCATTCAAGTGCAATTTTTCAATCAATCGCCGCCTTTCTTCTCATGATTTTTGTCTTTTCCCGGTTTATTTGAGACCCAATAGACGCGACCTCTCATCCGGTATTATTATGTTTGTCCTGCATCTGTTTTCTGCTATAGTTCATTGGCAAAGCCTAATCGTCGAGCTAGTAATTTTAATTGATGGGTACTTCGCGCCCTGATTGAGAAACACTAATAGGTTCATAATTTCAGTTGGGGCAGCCTTTGTAGAACATTTCATGTGTATGACATCATTCATGAGTTACAGTACAACACGGTGACCCAATGAAGCATTTTATGTTGGTACTGGGTATTATGAATACTGTTATACATCTATTTATTAAATTTTGTGTACAACACTGCTCATTGTCGTAAAAATAATTTCAGCGTTGTTGCGAAGAATATTAAAACGTGTCGTGGCATTTCCAAAAAATTATTTAAGTGTTCCGTGCTTTCTCGCGAAACCTGATCATGTTAGCTGAAGTTTAATTGCGAAACACTTCCCTGACTATCAGGTTCATAATTTAATAAGAGCAGCCTGTGCATACAATTTCATAAATATGCGTTAGGCAGCATTCATATAATATCCTGCACGCAAATATTGCAAAAGAGAAAGACTGAAAAACATAAATGTATTTTGCAAAATAGGTTGAAGTAGAAAATTAGTTTGTCATTAGCAAGTCTATTTTGATATTTAAAATTATCAGTATAGTGGGAGCCGCGCTAGCGTAGTGGTTACAACACCGCTCTGGCGACCGGGTGATACAGGATCAAACCCGGGCGACGGCATTTGAGGATTTTTCGTCGACCGGGATTTGGACTGGATTAACTCGAGACCCTGGCGAGAAAACATTTGAAGGAGTGTCGTCGACCAGGGACTGGCGGCTCCTGAGCCGGCCCAGCTGCAATGGGTACCTCCGAAATCGGCGAGTATTTGCCTGAATGGCGAGGGACACCTGTCTCTGTACAAGAAATAAAGGGATACTCACGTAAAATCAATGTCAGGTTAGACATAAAAAAAATAATAACCTGAGATTTCGCCTCGAGTATTAGCGGGCGAACGCAAAAAAAAAAAAAAAAATCAGTATAGTTGAGAATTTCTTGCTACTTTATGTGTTTTATTTTAACATGGAGACCTTTAAAAAATTCAAGACAAACATAAAGATAGAATGCGCCTGACCAAAATCAGTAAAGTTGACAAGTAGCGAAAATCTGAACCTTTACTACTAGAGGAAATACTACATGATGAAATAGTGCGGGAATAGATGCATATAAACAGGAGAAAGAACAAAAATAAACGTTTGCGGCAGAAAACAAGGCCTGGGTTGGAACGCTGAATAGGGTAGGTACATTTACTCCGTAGGCGTTTTTAACACCGCCGCAATGGATACGAATAAGGATATTGCCGCTGTTCCCTCAGCTGAGAGCTTACTCAACAGTCTGAGGAGTCCACTAATGACAGTGTTGTCTCCTGTACCTTATCTCTTGACACTGTGAGGTGACTGATGAGTTGACCCTTGTTTAAAAGAGTTATCAATTTCGCCGTGGCCGTTGTCAGTAATCCCGGCGTAAATCTACGGGCCGTAGCCATTTCATGAGGACTGGATGTGGATCTCAGGTGACTTGCGAGTGATATGTCTGCTACCGCGAATATGTGCGTCATCGCAGCTATAGCACACTGAGATTAAGTTCAGCTAGCGCTTGTCAGATGTTAAAATCTACTTGTATGGAAACTGAATGACCTTGTTGACGCTAGTCACCCCTGTACTTGTCATTAAAAAAAAAAAAAAATTATATATATATATATATATATATATATATATATATATATATATATATATATATATATATATATATATATATATATATATATATATATATATATATATATATATATATATATATATATATATATATATATATACTACTGGACAAAAGTTAAGGGCCACCAAGAAAAACTCCTCTATGGACCAATTAAATGCAACCAGGTATAAACAATTTATTACAAAATAAAGTTGATTCATCCGTGGAAAAGATGAGTCAAGTTTTTTAAATAATGTGTGACCTACTAACAAAAAGAAATTCAACCCACTTTTTTACCATTTGAACTAGTGGGGCGTGTTGCAAAAACGACGAGTTTTTGCAGCAACAATGGCAATTTTCACGTGCGGTTAAAGTGACCCAGTTTTTGGACATTTAAAAAAAAATTAACCTAGTGCACACAGAAATGTATTCTGTTCCTGATGTCTCGTGCTGCAAGACAAATTGGAAATATTTTAACTATCAAAATAAAAGTTTGTGGTTTCAGAAAACTTACTGCTTGTGAAGTAATATTTAAAGATGGAAGCATTTTGCAAGTCCTGCAGTTTTAGTGACGTGCATCATCAATCGTGGGATTAGCAAATACTCATGATAATAGTCTTGTGAGCGTCCGATTGGCAGAGTGGGTGGAGTGATGTCCTCTCTCGGCGAAGATACCGGGTTCGAAACACGGTGGCGTCACGCTATAGTATACCCAGTTATATATGGGAACCTGACTCTGCTGTTAATTTAGAAAAAGCAAAGGCAGCGAGAAAGGGAACTATTAACCCCACCTCTCGAAGCTGGAATAAGTATAGTAAAGTCTCTAACACTTTACTCCCGTACGGCTGTATCTGCCATAGGACTACTTTAACTTTTTGTTTTAATGATCTTATAATTCAGAATTCTTAAATGCCATATTTTGCAAGTATATATGGTCTGCATAAAGTATGATGTTATGTAACGACCTTGAATATAACAAAAAATTGGAAGAAATAACTAGGGAGTATGGTGAAACTAGATGTTTGATCATCGGCTCATCCAGCGATCAGTGTGGATGTCGTTCTTTGCAACAACGCGACTATAAAATATTGTCGGTATTGTAGTCGCTGTAACGTCGAGTTTGGTGCCTCTTTCGAGTGAACATGCACGTTGTGGCAAAGTAATATATAACTTGGACTTGGTGATCGTTTCTTTGACGAATACGATCAGTAATAGTTGCAGCACAGTTATAGCGTAATGTCGCTTTTCTTGGCTAAAAAAAAAAAAAAAAAAATAGCAAAGAATTAGATATTGGGAAAAAAAACAGAACAGCAGTGGATAGCATCACAGTATAGAGAGTTATATTCCTAACTCAACTTGACAGTACGTGTGAAACTGATAACTGACATTATAGATTGTTTACTTGTTAGGTCACATGATTATCTTTTTCGTGATGAATGCTGCGTGCGTGATTAATTTGGTCTTATTTTAGCTTTATTTTTCCTTAGCGAAATAAAAGCATAGGCTGTGTGCTTGCAGTAAAAAAATTATATATATCTTGCCAATAAATAGCTATTTTTCCCCATTATTATATTGTGAAATTTATTCCTAATCCTATTTTAGTAATGACTTATTAAAAGTGTTTTTTTTTTTAACCCGTGAATTTCTGTAACCCAAATAATTATATAGAAACGTATTACAAATAAGGAAAACTTTGATTTGTTCAGAGCAAAACACAACATTTTATACACGCTAACAGTCGCTAACGATAACATATTGACAAGTGTAAATGTCACAAACTAGTCAGTGAGATGTCTTGCAACTCCTTTAACTCATGCTCAGAAATAGAAGTGTTGCTGACATGACATATTGGCCCATCCCCATACGAGCCTAACACAGCTTTTACAAAAAAAATAATTTTCTTTCGTCGAGCATTGTCGGTTAGATTTGTGTAAATTATACGAGTATATAACTTTAGTTATCGGCCATTTTTACGTCCATTGGATCAGATAACATGGCGTAATCTGAGACGGCTATCAGACATTTCACGTTATTCAATCTGGTCTAGAGATCTATGAGGCATTGAAGACCTATCTAACAGCTTAGTTTTATTTTTTAATGTGTGATATATCATACTTCAAGCCGTTTCTGATATCTTGGAAGGCATTGTTTCTTCAGGTATGCAAATATGCTGGTGTAATGTCTACAGAAGGTTTCATTTTATATTTTCTTGGCATAATTAAGCATCTTCTTCTTCTTTCTTTCTTTGATCCTTAGCCGCCGACCACAAAGCAGTCAGTGGCCATCACGCCTTGTGGCGTCATGTAGGGCAGCAACAAACTGCTTCCACTTTGTTCTGTCGGCAGCCATCCTTCGTACAGTGCCCCAGCGTATAAATACTAATTTCTGGGGGGGGGGGGGGGAAATGTCGCTTGTTTGTTAGATTAATGAAGTCGTCAGTATTCACTATTGTCTCTAAAATTTTGCGAAGAATTAATAGGTTCATCAAGTAATACTTTCACCTCATAGAGCAAAAGTTTGTTCATCTTTATTAAATGAAGTACAGTACTGCAGTATTCAGTTATTTCAAGCATCACGGAATTACTTACTTACTTACTTAGTCGTTCTACTTCTACCCTGCCAGGGGGATCACCATACTATCCTATCGGCTTCTTTTTGCCCTGGTTCCAGTATAGTCCTCGATCCTTCAGAGATAGTCTGATGTTGTCCTCCCAGCGAACTCTGTGTCGTCCTGAAATCCTGGCTCTTAATTTCCCATTTTTGTCGTGGTAGCCGATTTTCTCCCATTCTGCAGACATGGCCAAACCATCGTAATAGGGGCTGTTCCACTCGGGTCTGCAGGGGCTTGGTTTTGAAGCCATGATGTATCGTCTGGTTGCGAACTATTTCTCTTCTTGTGACTTTGACCACTTTCTTCAGATACCTCATGTCTGAGGTTTGTAGCTGGCTTTTGTGGGTTGTAGTCATTGCCCATGACTCACGACCATAAGTCAAGACTGGAGCATAGGTTGAGCGATGTGGCGAGATGGATATTGGATAGAAAATTAGGAAGTAGTTCCCAGGACTGGAGAAGAGAACTGGAGAACCAGAGGTAGGGGTGGCACAAGACAAGTAGGGTAGTTAACTGCGCAGTTCTTGATGATAGCTGTAGAAGAGTCACCTTCTCGCTGGACCTATCCTATATGCTCTAGGGGTGTTATATAAATGTATGAGTTCAGCTCGTATTTATTCCCCACCAATTTTAAGTTATAATATTTCTTTGACCACACAACACAATTATAACTGGAAATTTAAATAACCCAGTAACTGCAGTTATAAACAAATCAATACACTTTGTTGATTAATGATGTGTAGTAAAAATTAAGTACTTTGGTATATCAGTATCTTACAAGATTTTACACAATTTACAAAAAGTATATGTCACTGTTTGGTCATTGTCATCATGATATTGCCTTGGGTGTCTTGGTTTGTATTTTCACGATAAGCCATACTTATCTTGTTTGACACGTTGTAGTAGCAGACTTCCCTCGGTCGGCAAAACATCTGGGCATTGAAGACGATATGCTTATGCCAGGAACAGTGTAGATCCACTGTTAAACATTTCACAATTTCCAAAATTGTGTCACATTTTTCACCACTAGTTGAACCTGCAAAATATACCAGGTTATAATACGTATATGTGGTTTATAACCACGAAGCCCCTCTAATGCTGACTGCCCAATGACCATTTCGACAACACTGTCTTGAGGCTGTGGTAAGTCTGTCAAAAAGGCGGTATGTAGTAAGTACAACGATACAATACATTAAAAAAAATTGTAACATCAGTTAAAGACACTTTCCAAACCCAGTCATTGTTACTCCCCTTTGGCTTAGCGTTATGCCAACGTTAGCAAAATTGTTTCCTGTACAATACGTCGATACAATATGCTGAAATAAAAGACAAAGAAGAAAAAGAGAACAACTATTTGAGCACAGCACCCAAAAACAAAGCCCATAAAAAAAAGAGTGTAAGCTTTTATTGCAAGCGTTGGTCAGTCCTAACAAGACTTCTAGCTGAGCCAATGCTGTCCAGGGTTGGGGTTAAATAATTGTGGAAGTCATCTTCCTTCGGGCACAAGGCAAGATATAGACATCAGGATTTATGTTAAGTATAACATTAATTTTATATATTCATCAACTTTAAATGTGCATTAATTTACTATGATATTTTGTACGCTTAACGATCTATACAGTCATACTCTCTGAACAGTGGTACTTTGAAGTCTGCGGCTGTTTGAAGCTTCGATCTACAGATCGCTCACAATAGCGGTCAGTTGTGGCTTCTTCTCAGTTATCTTGTGTTGTGGGTTAAGACTTGATCTTCTTAGCTCTGTCAGGTCAACGATTCAAAAGTGTTGTGTTCCAATGGGTCCTTTCTCATTGTAACATCACCGGCAATGAAGGGCTGACAGATTGGCAAAGGAATGTGGAAATCTACCTCAGCCTGATGCAAGTGTAACTTTAGAGAAGACAAAGAGTTTTATCAGAATCAGATACAGAAACACATGAGATGTCGAGCATCCAGGTCACACACAAAATGATGTATACCACCAGCTCAAGAGAAGAGAACAAGTGGTAATCTTCAGATTCCGCACTGGCCACAACAGATTGAAATACCATCTATTCAACAAGCTAAAGATTGGAATTACCGATCAGTGTAACTGTGGCACTGATAAAATGACTGCTGAATATTTGCTTCAAAGTTGCCCAACAAATGCGGAACAGAGAAAGCGCATATGGCCGACACCAGTACCATTCGCGGAAAAGCTCTAAGGAGATTCAAATAGCCTCAAACTGACTACTGCTTTCTTTAAAAACATTCAAGTAGACGTCTGAGAGTGTACGAAGAAGTTAGGAACTTTTTAAAAAAAAAAATACAATTTTGCCTCGTTTTGGCGAGGCGCGTCCCGTTCAACCAAGTCGGTTATATTAGGGCGCATGTCCAAACATAAAAGACCTTTAGGTCTGATGACGTTAGTGGATTGCTGTATCTGAGACGTGCTTATATACCTAATCTCAGGTTTAATCCTTGCTTTCTCAGAGGTCAGCGTCTGAGTTCACTTTTTCTCTCGAAAACTTTCATGGAATTTCAATGCTGCTATGGGAATTTTCCGAGAAAATCATAATTTCCTCGACAAATAATAAAAATAATTATCACACACTGCCATAATTACATGTATTTTGTAGTTGCTGTTCCAATCCCAAAAAGTATCTTGTTCGGGGCATTAACCATAAAGTTATAGCAGAATTTCTGTTGTGCAATTCATAATTTATCATAAAGATACTAGTTTACATGGCAGTTCCAGAGTGTCTTGCTCGTGTTATGACAAGCAGTATACAACCATCTTCGTTTTCTTGCCCATATCTCTTTTGCTGGGGAATGCTCTGTTTACGCCCTTAAAGTCTTCCTGGTGCTGCTCTTCGGTTGGCTAACTCTTCTTTGATGCCTCCCTTCCAGTCTTTGGCACCTCTAAGGTATTTAAAGTGGTTGACCTGCCCTAGGAGCTGCTCTCTCAGCATAATCTGATGCCCCTTTTCCTGATATCACCATTGTTTTTGTTTTGGAGATCACGAAATTACTATTAAAGAAACGTTTTATATTCAATCTAGCATATGTAAATATTTTTTTAAAAACATTGTTCAGAATATTTTCGGAAGTGTCAGGTAAGCGAAATTTAATGCATCCTAACTAGCCTAACGTCACCTCCAAGAGGCTACATCATCCGTAATGTATTTGTACGAACTACGAAGTGTATTAATGGATGTATTTGTTTAAAAAGGCGTTGTTAAGAGTCAATCTTATAGTTCTCGGTTGATGTCTAAGGTTGTCTTAATTTTTTTTCTTCATTTTTCTGATAAGATGTTGACTCAATGAATAAGTAAAAAAAAAGGAGGTAAAGGAACCCGTTACACGCCCATTGAGGCATATTGGGAATATGGTGTTAGGCCCATATTATCTTGACCGTCGGCACACGAGGGGTGATGTGGTCGGCATCACGCCGGCCGCCTTAACCTCCCCAGAGTTGCTCTGGTACCCATTTGGGGCTGGGTCGACCCAGGAGCCATTTGTGGCCTAAGAAATTCCCGCCTCATCTGGAGATCGAACCATAGACCACTGTGCTAGGAAGCCAGTGCACTAACCACTATGCTACCGCGGCTCCCTCAATGAATAAGTGTTCTCTCTGAATTGCAAAACGTGTTGAAGTATTTTTGTTCAAATTGTTGTATAAAAATGGTTTAACTACTTCTATAGAATCGTTCATGTTTGAATATGTAATCGTGTCCATCAACTGGAAAAACTCAAATGTCATAATAAACAAAACTCGATTCCGAAACTTTATATAGATTCTTCAAAGACCTCGGGTTTAAAACGAATTTCATTTATTCCGTACAGAGAACTTTCATGAATCACATAGTGCTTCCAACAAAATTTATAATAGTCATTGGCAAAAATCGATTTCTTAGATTATATATCACAGCTGCACAATTTCCTACTTTGGTAATTTTGTTCTCATACTCGTACTAGTATAGTCCCGTGCTTCTTGCACACTTATTTCTGTGTCCTTTAACTTCATCCTTTTTTTGGTCATTCTCGACCCATTAAACAGTTCCATCAAGTTCTTAATATTATACATATGCATCTATATACTGCCAGCACCGGTGTCAATACCTTGTCGAGGTATGGCGGCTTGCGTATCCTGATTACCCCCAGAGCTATGCCAGCTGGAGTTTTACTCCTGGAAGGTTCTACCAGGCTGGACAGGTTTGCGCGGGCAGGGGTCAGACTAAAGCAGACACCCAGGTCCTCCAGGTTGGGGGTTTTAGCATAGGGCTGACACCCCTGTCTATGTAAAAAGAAATGAAGTTACGGAAACGACAACAAATGAACAAACTTTGCTGCGGGACGGACATCCGGAGTCTGATGCTCGTATGACTGTCAGTGGTGAAAGCCGTAAGGAAGCCACTGACACGAAAACGAACGTCCTGGCCGCAAAACATGAAACAATTGGAATGTCAGGACGGGTAAACTAAAACAGGTCACAGCAGAAATGAGAAACTATAGATTACACATTCTAGGGATAAACGAGAGCAGATGGACAGGGGCAGGATAAGTTAAAACAGCAACAGGAGAAACAGTACTTTACTCTGGAAGAGAGGATGGACAACACAATGAAGGTGTAGCCATTATTCTACAGAAAGGAATAGAAAGGACATTACTGGAATGGAAACCCATCAACAACAGACTGATAAGAATAAGATTAAGAGGGAGATTCACCAACACTACAATAATACAATGCTATGCACCAACGAATGACAGCGATGATGAGGTCAAGGATGAATTCTATCAACAACTGCAGAAAGAAATGGAAGACACATCTAGATATGATCCTATCGTAGTAATGGAATACCTCAATGCTAAAGTTGGAACACACAATACATATAATGAAAGAGTAATGGGGAAATGCGGCAGCGGAACAGCAAACGAAAATGGAGATAAATTAATAAGTTTCTGTAGCATTAACAACCTGGTCATTGGAGGAACACTGTTCCCACACAAAGAAATTCACAAATTAACATGGGAATCACCAAATGGTCGGGACAGAAACCAGATAGACCACATTATGATTAATGGTAAATGGAGACATGCATTACAAGATGTGAAGGTAAGAAGAGGCGCGGATGTGGGAAGTGATCACCATTTAGTAGTAGCAAACCTGAAAGTGAAACTAAGAACGGCTGGACCAACTGTAAACTACACAGAAAAGGTTTGACATCAGCAAATTGAAGGACCCCCTTACCAAAAAAGCTTTTGTGGCTGATATAAAGAAGCGATATCAATTTGCCAAAAGTCAGGAAAAGACATTGACTGATGTCGTAGATTTTAGATAGGTATTTAAGATATATTTTGGTCCCGTCTGAATAGAACTGAAAAAGGTGGTACTCAGTGAGAGGTAAGGTAAAGAAATAGATTTTTCACGAGTGAAATGGTGAAAGGTAGAGTCTGTCCCTGGATTGAGAAGATACTCTAGTCCAGTCTATCATTTACGACTAAAATTAGTTTATCAGACAGTATACCTCTCTATATATATGAACATATACACTATAACCACTCACATACACACACACACATACGTGACGACAATTAGACGCACAAACGTGAAACTATATTAATGGTGTAGGGATATTGGGACGAGCTGACCGACACAGGTAATAAGTTTTATGTTAATGTTTATTTATCATAAAGAAACTTCACAACATTTATTATAAAAAAATTATCAGAATATATAAATCATAGGTTACAAAATTAATAAAGAAATACACATATAAGTGCAATCCCCTCTGTTGAGACACGTTCCCACAAGAAGAAGTTAATTAACCCCGAAAAGGTCAAAAGATTAGCACTATGGTATAGAATTTTTCTATACTGTAAAGAACAGAGTTTCTAGTTTATCTATTCTGAAATGAACAGTATTAGCAAACATAAGAAGAAAAAAACAAACAAAGTAAGTATATTAGTTATACAATATAAGAATTATTCATCCCTGCTTTCTATCGCTCTGACAAACATGTGATCACATTTTCATTCTCGCTTACCAAATAAGTGTTGACAACTGCTTGAACATATCTCGAATGTTTCTTCTTGTATTTGTTGGACTAGACTTAGACCCTTTTCTCAGATCAAGGTGCAGGCCGCTGGTAGGTTTTGGGTTGTGACCCGTACTAGAATTATAGGAAGAAAAATGCAACATTTAACCACAATCAGTATTCTATCCTAAAAATAACCCGCGTAGAAGTATAATTTAATATCCACTCGGCTATTAAATTTAAATTAGAAAAACACAAGTTTATATCTTATTTATCGTTTAACAAAAAAAACCATGAAATAAGCGCTAGTCATTTATAAAATTGCTCATAATGAATTAGAAATAAATATTTATTTCGTCAGTACTCATAATGAATAGTGCATTTACTAGTTGACCAAAATATCTCTTACTTGTTAATAGCAAGTAATTAAATTAAAACTTTAGCTCTATGTTGTCTTAATTCGCTAGTCAGTTAGCACAAAAATCCTAGTGAAATATCATGACGGACTTTACAAATTAAATCACTCAACACAGAAAAATAACTCCGCCTATGCCGGTCCCAAGCCCGGATGAAAAAGGAGGAGGGCGGCCTGCATGGAGGCCGTAAGGAGGCAGCCCCTCCACCATGCAAAGGCACAACAGGCCAATCACATGTTTGCTTTAAATCACGATTACGAGCAATACAAGAGAGAAAACTGGACTGATTCTAAAGGCAACGAACTGGAACGGACTATGGACTACGACTTATGGAACTTGGAACACAAGAAGTATAAATGGGAAGGAAGAGGAGCTGGTGAAAGAGATGAGGAAAGCAAAACTAGAAATCCTGGCTATAACGGAAACAAAGAAAAAAGGACAAGGAGTCATGGATCTCGATGGCAACACGCTGCTCTACAGTGGTGTACCCATATCTGAAAGAGCTAAAGGGGGCGTGGGTTGCATTGTGGCCCAAAATCAAAAAGATAGTATCAAGGGATGGAACTTTGTCTCGGAGCGCATTATGGTTGTTAAACTAAAATAAGGAGAAACCATAGTCAACCTGGTCATAGTGTATGGGCCAAATGAGGATGAGAGAGCAGAGGTCAAGGAGGAATTCTTCGAGCTGTTTCAAAGGACAGTGGATGACTGCCTAGATGAAGTTATCATGCTCGGAGATTTTAATGCCAGAGTTGGAAATGACCATGCTAGATGGGGTGGAGTTATCGGAAGATATGGAGAAGATACTCTCAATGACAATGGATAGCGACTCCTTAGATGCTAGAGTTTGGAGGGGGCCAGAGATTGGAAGTGATCACTACCTGCTAACAATCAAAAGAACAACTGAAAGAGTTGCTCAGCCTAGGAACTGCCCAACATCACGCAAGAAACCAAGTAAACGAGCAGGAGAAATGAGCATTAGGACCTACAAGCTGAGAGATCCAGAAATTAAGACCAGATATCAGGGGCTTATTGCTGCAGCAGTGAGCAACACAGAAGAACGACCTGATGACTTGGAAACCCTCTGGATTAAATTCAAGGATATCATAAAGACAGCTGCTGCAGAAGCATGCGGTGAAGCCCGACTTAAGAACAAGAGAAAGAGGACACCTTGGTGGACAGAGGAAGTCGAAGAGAAAATAAGAGAGAAGAAAATGGCATGGAAACAATACTTAGGAGCTAAAAACACAACAGGACAAATGGAAAAATATAGAGAATATGTGACACTCAGAACAGAAGCAAAGAACAAAGTGCTAGCAGCAAAACAGAAGTCCTGGGAAGAATTTGGAGAAAAGCTAGAAAAAGATGCACAAGAAAACCAGAAATTGTTCTATAAGACCCTAAAGAACATGAGGAAGGAAAAACAATATCCTCTCAAATTTATAAAGGACAAGCAAGGCAAATTGCTTACTGCCCCGAAGGAAGTAATGGAAAGATGGAAATAATATTTCTCAGAACTCCTGGATGGTGAGCATGGTGAAGCATCAGAAATGATAAACACTAGCACAGAAGAAAAAACCAATGATGGTGAAGATGATATAAAGATGGAAGAACTGAAGGCAGCACTGGAGAAAATCAAGATGGGCAAAGCAGCAGGGCATGATGGTATAACACCAGAAATGGTTAAGTTCATGGGAGCATCAGGCGACCTATTACTCTTAAGGGTTTTACAGGCAGCGTGGTACAACAAGACCATACCAAAGGATTGGGAGATTGCCATCATAACACCAATTTTCAAAAAGGGTGACAATCGATAGTGTAGAAACCATAGAGGCATATCCCTTCTCAGTGTCCCTGGTAAAATCTACTCTAGAATCCTAGAGCAGAGACTCCGACGCCTAGCTGAGCCACAATTGGATGAGGTCCAGTGCGTATTCCGAGCAAACCGAAGTACTCAAGACCTAATCTTCACACTCAGACAGCTGAGTGAAAAGGCCCTTGAGTATAAGAGTGAGATGCATCTTTGTTTCATAGATCTGGAAAAGGCGTTTGACAGGGTCCCCTGGAGCAAACTTTGGGACTGTTTGGCAAGGAAGATTATTCCAGCACCTCTGATTCATGCTATACAGAGCTTCTACAAGTCTTGCAGAAATTATGTGAGGACAGCAAACCATAAGTCAGAAGAGTTCAGGACCACCACTGGTGTAAGACAAGGTGATATCCTATCACCTTACCTCTTCATACTCCTTATGGACGATGTCATCAAGGTATGTAAGGAGAGAACAAGAAAGTATTCAGTGGGGTACTGGAAGATGAGACAGGTCTATATTTCGGAGCTGGCATTTGCTGATGATGTTGCCCTGATTGCTAAATCAGAGGCACATCTCCAATCCAACCTACAAGTCTGGAAGGAAGAGCTGGAGAAGAGAGGGATGGTCATAAGCAGCTCTAAAACAAAATCCATGGTGATATCACGAGAAGAAAGAAGACATCAGATTAAGCTGGGAGAACAGGTCCTGGAACAGGTCGACCACTTTAAATACCTTGGAGCTATTATAGACCGAAAGGGAGGCATCAAAGAAGAGTTGGCCACTCGAAAAGCAGCAGCTGGGAGACTTTTTCAGGCCATAAATCGAGGATTCTTCAGCAAGAGAGAGGTTGGTAAGAAAACGAAGATGGCTGTATACCGCTCCACCTATGTCCCAGTCTTGACATATGGATGCGAGTCATGGGCAATGACTACAACCCATAAAAGCTAGATCCAAACCTCAGAAATCAGGTATCTGATGAAAGTGGTTGAAGTAACAGGAAGAGACATGGTACGCAACCAGACGATACGTCAAGGCCTTAAACCCTACCCCCTGCAGACCCAAGTAGAACAGTCCCAATTGAGATGGTTTGTCCATGTCTGCAGAATGGGAGAAGATCGGATACCACGACAAGCATGGGAAACAAAGAGCCAAGGATCCAGACCCCGAGGACGACCCAGAGTCCGCTGGGAGGACAACATTAGACAATCTTTGAAGGACCGAGGACTAGAATGGAACCAGGCCAGGAGGAAGACAGCCGATAGGACAGTCTGGCGCTCTCTCTTCCAAATCTCTACACCTCACGGTAGAAGGGGAATGACTAAGTAAGTAAGTAAGTAAGTAACACAGAAAAATCTTAGTGAAATATAACGCCGGACTTAACAATTAAATAGACCAGAAATTCAAAACCATTTCAACAATATATAAGGAAAACAGCAAATCATGCTTGGGATTCCAGGAAAGGAAGAAGCAAGACTGGATAACACCAGAAACATTAAACACCATAACGATGAGAAAGGAAATGAAATGAAAGACAACAGAAGCGAAGTCCCCCAGGTTAAAGCAACTATATAGCGAACAGTACAGTCAGCTGGACAAGGAAGTTAAACGCCAAACCCGAGCCAACAAAAGGAATTTCCTAGACGATCTTGCAAGATAGGCAGAAGAGGCAGCACTGAGAAATGAACAAAGCACAGTATACACAATAACTAAAATCATCAGAGGAAAACGAGGTACAAACAATATTACATTAGTAAGAGATAAGCAAGGAAATCTCATCACGACAGCAGAGGGACAGGAAACAAGATGTGCAGAGCATTTCAGAGAAACTCTGAACAAGGAACCACCAGAGACACAATTGAATGTTCCTGAGGCTGAAAATGATCTAGATGTTAATACAGACATTCCACGAAAAGAAGAAATCATCACAGCAATCAAAGGATTAAAGAATGGAAAAGCTCTTGGCCATGATAACTTAAATGCAGAGCTATTTAAGACAGACCCTGAGCTAGCAGTAGAACTATTAGAACCACTATTTGCACCAGTCTGAAAAACATGGACAACACCAACGGAGTGGAACAAAGGAATAATTGTCAAATTGCCCAAGAAGGGAGATCTTGCAGACTGTAATAATTGGAGAGAAATAACTCTTCTCTCAGTTCCCAGCAAAATACTAGGCAGGATAATTATACAGAGAATCTCAAAAGCAGTAGACCACAAACTGAGGAAAGAACAAGCAGAATTAGAAAGAACAGAAGATGTGTAGATCATATATTTTCCCTCAGGAACATTATAGAGCGGTGCTCAAAATGGCAAAGATAGCTGTACATTAATTTCGTTGATTTTGAAAAGGCTTTTGACAGTATACATAGGGACAGTTTATGGAAAATACTGAGGGCTCATGGAATTCCAAGCTGCATGGTGTCAATCATAAAAAGCCTCTATGCCAACTTTACGTGTAGCATTGGGCAGAGCAACCTAACCTTTAAGGTGAAGACAGGAGTCCGACAGGGATGCCCTTTATCAACCTCTCTATTTTTAACAGTCATAGACTGGGTGATGCGCCAGACAACAGAGGGCAGTCCAAGAAGAATAAGATGGACCACATTTTCTACATTGGAAGATCTGGAATATGCAGATGACATTGCACTACTAGCACATTCACATCAACACATCCAGGAAAAAACGGATAGACTTAATAAGTATAGCCAGCTGGTGGGCTTGAACATCAATCTAAAGAAGACAGAGGTCATGACGCTCAATGTGAGCAACCCTGAGCCCATATCAGTAAGGAATCAGCAACTGGAACAGACAGACACCTTCACATACCTAGGATGCATAGTAACACCACACGGCGGAGCAAGCAATGACACCAACAACAGAATGAACAAAGCAAGAACAGCCTTTTTTAGCCTAAACAACATGTGGAAGTCCTCTCAGTACAGCACAAGCACAAAATTAGGATTATATCAGAGCTGTGTGCTTTCTGTGCTTCTCTATGGTGCGGAATGCTGGAGAGTTACAGAGAAGGAAATGTCGAAATTGTCCTCTTTTCACACAACATGCCTAAGAAAAATTCTCCGAATCTTTTGGCCAAATACCATCACCAACCGAGATCTGCTTACTCGGAGCAAGCAAGAGGACATGCACACCATCATAGCTGGCAGACGCTGGAGCTGGGTTGGCCATGTCCTCAGAAGAGACCCCGATGCCATCTCAAGAACAGCTATGCTATGGACCCCTGAAGGAAAACGAAAGAGAGGCCGACCAAAAACAACTTGGCGGAGGACTGTGGAGGCTGAGATGCAAAGAATGAACCAGAGTTGGGGCACTGTACGAAGGATGGCCACCGACCGAGCAAAGGGGAACCAATTTGTTGTTGCCCTACAAGACGCCACCAGGCGTGATGGCCACTGACTGCTTTGACGGTCGGCGGCTAAGGATCAAAGAAGAAGAAGCATCTATATAGGTTATACTAACCTTGAAAACATCTTATATGTTTTGAGATACTATCTCAAATTATATTCCTGGCTATCTTGGCTAAATCAACACCGCTAATTTCATATATCCTGACGAAGTGGTTTCACTACCTTAAATTATAATTACACACTTGATTTTGAGTCAAATCTAGACTCATTGAATACTATGAAAAGTAGACTATGCTACACATTTTAATAAGTGGACCCAGTCACATATTCGGACACGTCTGTACGCTATAAAGCGTGGACACAATCTCTCACGTCATCCCTCGATACGTTACTTTGTCATAGCTAACGACTCTAGTTTATGCGTTTTGGTGAGGCTCAGCATGGTGTGCATCAATCCCTCTAAATTTAACTTTATCAAGATTGCTTCGCCCCATGATGTGCTCTCAACATTACCTCTTTGTCCTGCGAGCGTTTGACTCAGGTGAACGCTAGATAACTTATGATATCAATCAATGACTTAATCAATCAATCCCTATTACAATGTTATACATGTGAATAGATATCAGAATAAACAACTATGAAAGAACTACTTAAGAAAGAATTTTGAACCATACACAAGATTACACAATATTATTTGAGCTAAAGTGTCATCATCATCATCAGTTGCCATCTCCACAACGAAGGTTGGCTGTAATGGATCTCCAACGTCTTCTGTCTCTTGTCTTGGTGGTGCACTCTGATAGACTCTTTCCTGTCCATCTCTTGATGTTATCTTCCCACTTATAGCGCTGTCTTCCCCTTGCACGTTTGCCTTCAACTCTCCCTTCTGTTATGGTCTTCTGCAAGGTGTTATGCCTTTTTATGTGGCCAAAGTATTTTAGCTGCCGAACTTTGACCTCCCTCATTAGTTCTCTTTTCATACCTAGATTTTCTAGGACCTCCTTATTTGTTTTCATCTCTTTCCATGAGATACGCCCCATTCTTCTATATATATACATTTCAAGAGCCTCAATTCTTTCTTCCAAATGCTTATTCATCGTCCATGTTTCTGCACCATACAGAAATGCAGAATATATATAACACTTTATGATTCTTGTCGCGAGGTGTTTTGAGGAGAAAGGACAGCTTGGATGGAATGGAAGAATAAAGATAATAATGTCTTATTGATAGCTTCCGAGTTTGAAGAAACTGCCTCTCATCGGGAAATAGTGTACTAGAAATTTACTAAAAAAAGAGAATTCTTGTATCTAAACAGGATATTTTCTGGACGATAAATTCTTCCTCAGGAATCCTACAAAAGGACTGTGTAAAGCACATAAGGTTGAGAAAGAGATTTGGTGTCCAGCCACATTTAAAATATCCCGACCCAATAGAAATTAATTGAATTATGGCTGAGCCCCCAGGGTGTAGATTTATATTTAAAAAAATACAACCCAAATAAAGTTAACAAGAAAAATAACAACAGACTCTGTTATGTAAAGTTGGATAAAAGGGTATAGAATCTTACATTTCTTATTATACATATAAATATGGAAAAAAAAGAGTTTAGCTCTACTGTTTAAAAAAACACAACTAGTTTGGTCATCACTTGGACCAGAGATCTTTTCTATGGTAGTGTTGCTGGTAGGTGTTAATACTCATCTCCTCAAGGACTGTAGTAGCTGCAGAGATGATTTTGGTTCGGACTCTCTTGGTTTGGTCTGCCCCAGCAGGTTGGTCTCATAACAGTTAATGGGTTCAGAGGGTGTCAGAGTTTGCTTCCCTGGACTCAGTGCACATCACAGATAAGGATGGGGTAAGTCACCTCTGCTGAATGCCTCTTCTGTTTATGGGATGTGTGGTATGGTTACTGGGTGATAGGATATGGTTGGGTATGATAACCTAATTGATAGGGTATGGTGGGTAAGGGTAATCTTTGGTACCATGGACTTGTACCCTGGTTTGTACCCTGGACCTGGTTTAGGTATCTGGTAACCACAACCTAGTTTAGTATCTGGTAACCACAACTTGGTTTAGTACTGTAACCGCAACCTGGGTGGACTGGAAACAATTGAAGTACCGTTAGTGGTTTTCAAGAACAATCATCTCCCAAGTCTGATGGCCGGTAAGCGTCCATCAGAAATTAAATTAACACAAGGTTAACTATCATTCTGTTACAATGTGTGATCTATTATTTATGAACTACCACTTCTTAATTGACATTATAGCGTATCTTGAGTTCTCAGTCTTCATCTGGCTGTCTGCTTATTTACAGCAGTGGTTTTCCCCATGTGGGCAATGAGTTTCACAAACTGTGAGGTAGGGGCTGGGATCATCAAATGGTTGAGAACCACTGGTTCACCTAGTGCCCATAGAGCAGTATTTTAATTCTGGGGTCACTGTCAACAATGGTTTGAGAACCACCGGGTAATAGTTTCCTATGCTGCTTTAACTTGGTGGGGTGTCATTGCTGCCAAGGTCTGAGAACCAATGATTTACATTCTTGCTTACTCGAGCAGTAAATCATTTGGAGGGTAGTCATGGTCTCAAGGCTTGAGAACTACTGACTTACATTTTGTCAGTCAAAGTGGTAAATTCATTAAATAGCTAAATAATTGCAAGCATTCTTAAAGTCCTGGTTCCTGTAGCAAATAACATTCATAAACTGATAATAAAATAGTTCTTCAATCATCAAACATGGTATGTGCATAAAATTGCATTAAATACATATAAAGAACATTCCATGATGCAAAAATTAATGTCCCATATTTCACAAAGGGAAAAGAAGTGATTGAGAACACTTGTATCAAGTTTGTAGTCTTGACAGAGAACACCGAAGCCTTATAAGAAATAGAAAATAGAAGGACCACTAATACACTTCTGTTTTGCTTGGGTCAATATGCAAATCTCAAAGTAACAACAATAATATACATCAATTATTTTAACCCTGTCTTATTTCTGCCAGGCTGTGAGATAAAGATCAGGAGTTAATTAGGTCTAGGACCTCAGCAAACTCATACATTAGTTTGAGTGATCTGTAAATATGCAAATAACAGTTATTGTCACTGAAAATGGAAATGCATTTAAACTTTAACAAAAAGTTACTGCAATAGCAAGTGTTGATAAACATATGATTATTCATGTTATAAAATCAGCAGTATTAGATCTACTTACTTTGCTCAACAAATTCACTAAGGATATTTGCAACATGTACAAAGTAGCCTCGTCCGAGGCCCATAAAATCACACCTGCTTCGAATGATGGTTACAAGAAGGATCACTTATAATTCCCTCCAAATTCCAGGTGAGGTTCCCGGGCAGGGGTGGGCTGTGACTTGGGTGGCATTGTTGCAAATCTATCTTTTGGTCGCAGTGATATCAAGTTAACTTCATTAACTCACCCTAGTATCCACTGTGTACGTGTTTGCAGTGCCAGGCAGGGTTTCTGCCCCTTTCTTGATTTACGTGTGTTCTGCTCGTGACATCCGGTCTGTTCGTAGGACTGATTTTCACCTTCCAAGTAGAATGACTTAGGCTGTCCAAGGGAATAATTTATTACCTTTTGGCCGTGAATCCGCTAGCAAATAGTGAAATCTAAGACTAGCGAGAGAGAGAGAGAGAGAGAGAGAGAGACTTTTGGTTTCTTGTCAAATGATAGGAGAAATTCGTAGAGGGAAAAAATAATAGACAGAAGAAAGAAGTCGGGGAGAGTCGTTCCACGACAATTCTCAGTTTTAATTTGTGAGATAACTGTTTGGATGTCAGTATATGTTTCATGTTGTTGAATGTAGCTTTGGCCATTCCTATTCTCTTCTTGATTTCTGTTTCACATCTGCCATCTTCTGTTATTATATGACCAAGATATACGTAGCTCTTGACTTGTTCCAGGATTTTCCCATTTACGCTTATCTTTAATGTGGGTTTATCGTCTGTTTTGCTAATTATCATAGTTTTTGTTTTCTCAATATTAATGTCGAGTCCATATTCATGACTTATACTGTTCACTTGCTTCACTAGTTCTTGTAACTCCTGTTCGCTTTCAGCTAACAACACGGTATCATCTGCATATCTAAGGTTGTTTTTTGACCTTCCACTGATGTTCAGTCCTGGTATTTCCTGTATCTGAAGATTTTTTCCAGCATCAGAGGGAGCCATCTGCAGTGTCTCAGCTAAGTTGCTCTCAGGGCAACTGTGTAGCGTATGCCGGTTCACCAAACAAATAACTGCATCCAGTTCATGATGCAAAGAACAGTATATAGCTCAATTAGATTGTAAAGATAACACTAATAATTCTTAAATGAAAGATCAACCAAGTTAGACTGTCTACCAAGAGATAGATATCTTTACACAAGAGAACGACATTTTTGTTAAACTGTTCTTATTTATTTAATGTTGTAAAATATTTAATTTTAATGTTTTTCCAAAAAGAAGAGAGAAACTGTTTTAATAAATTGTAAATATTTATCAGCAGACTTACTTAAATTCTTTAAGTTAAGTTTTTTTATTCACTGTTGGTAAATTTTAATTAAATAACTTCCCCTAGCAGAGTCAGGAACAATATTAACTACAATAATCACAGAGGAGGATCTGGAGAGGTAGCAGTTAGGGACTCAGAGTACTACATCACCATCTTCTCTGGGAACTTACATAGCTTGACCCTACCTTTGTGTCTATACACCCTTACTCTCTTCAGAGAAGGGGGTATTACTGATAAGACCAGACTCTTATCTGGCACTATCCTGGTATCATCTGATACACCTTTATTTCCAGGATATCTTATTTTTAATAACATCTGAACCTCTCGCGAAAATCTGGTAGGTAAATAAAGTTCATTGTCCATATGATGATGATTTAAAATGAAATATCTAAGAATGTTAATATATGTGCCTTCGGAAACAACATTGGACTTGAAGTCATATATCTCTGTCCATATGGGTGTACTTAATGAAATATAGAGTCATGTACTGATCTCGGACATTCTGGATAGATCATCAAACCAATTACCAGATCCTCTAATGGGCTTGATGTCAATGTGGAATTCTTGTAGTAATAAGAATCAACGATGAAGTCGAGGGTTGTTGTCGATCTTCGTTTTATCGCTGTGAGAGGTATATGGTCGGTTTCCAGGTCCAGGGTGAATTTACAACCGAGGAGTCATTTTGAAAGTTTCGAAATTGACCAAACGATAGCGAGCAACTCTCTGTCACCAGCTGCATAACGATTTTCTGCCGCAAGAAGCTTTCTGCTGATGTAGATGCATGGATGAAGCTTGTAGTTCAACACCTGCATCAAACAGCCGCCGATGCCCGTGCCTGATGCGTCTGTTCTGAGGAAGAAAGGTTTTCTGTCATCAGGTATCGATAATATAGGATGTTTTGAAAAAGCAGATTGAATCATATTTAATGACTGATTGCAATTTTATGACCATTTAATTTTTAATTGTGCACCCTTGCACGTCAAGGCAGACAGTGGAGCAGAAAGGGAAGCAAAATTAGGGATGAACTTATGATAATAATTTATCAAACCCAATAGGCTTCTTACTTCCTTCTTAGTATTTGGAATTTTAATATCTAAGATACGTTTTACCGTTTTATCATCTGGACATAACTTATTTAGACTAATGCGATGACCCAAAAATGATATCTCTCGGTATGCGATTTGAACTTTTGATGAACGCACTGTCAACTCGTGCGACCGTAACAGAATTAGTAAAGAATTTAAGCCTTGAACATGTTCATTCCATGACGAGTGAAATAAACAAATGTCATCAATGTGTGTGATGATGTCATGTCTGTTGCCTAACAAGCGGCGCATCATGCGTACGAATGTCGCAGGTGCATTGACAAGACCAAATCACATACAGTTCACTGAAATAATCCAAGTGGTGTAGTAAAAGCTTTCAATGGCGTGGCTTCATCTGTTAAATGGATTTGCTAGTATCCCTTAGATAAGTCCAATTTGCTAAAATACGTTGCCTGTGATAGCTGAGGCAAATGATCTTCTAAAATAGGCGCTGGTTCTGCATCTGTTATCGTTATGCTATTTAATTTTCTGAAGTCGATACAAATTCTTGAAGAACTATCTGGTTTCTTCACCAATACCATGGGAAAAGTATATGGTGAGGAAGATGATGATATTATACCCATGTCAAGCATTTGCCTAATTTATTTTTCCACATGATCTTTATAGTGTATCGGAATTGGATATGGTCGTAATTTAATTGGTTTGTGATTGGTAATGATAATATCATATGTAATCAAGTCAGTGTGACCTGGTATTTCAGCTAAGACATCTTCAAAAGAACTAAGAATGTTTTGAACTTGTTCTTGTTGAGTAGGATTAAAGAGATTCAGAAATTGAAACATTCTTCCACGAGTCAACAGATTTTAGTGGAGGTAAGGAAAACCTCAAGGGAATGGAAGAAACAGTGTCCTCCGAATGGACAACAGCAAAAGGTGAAGTAACAGTTTGATCAGTGAAATTGTCCCAAATGTACTGTAACTCTTGAGGACGTTGCGTATATGCTTTCAACATATTAATGATAGGTTTTATTTTTACCTTTGATATTGATAGCATAATCAACATCAGTTATTTTTTTAAAAACTGTATATGGCCCCTGCCAAGAAATTAAGTGTTTATTTTCCTTTTTAGGGAGAAGTAATAGAACCTCTTCGCCAAGTGAATATTGTCTTAGCTTGCGAGATTGGTTGTGAAGCAACCTCGATTTCTCAATATTATGTAAAATACTAACAATATAAGGACAATTATCGTAATAACAACACTAATCAATGTCAATTAATACCAATGGCAAGCATAAACATGTAAGGAGCAAAGTGTAAGGACGATGAATATGGATGGCACAGGTTATGGCCGATGGTAATGATGTGTATACTCAAATTACAAGACTTTACATAACAAATGTAAACTAAATAAAACAAGGACAGAAATAATATATGAAAGCAAAGATGTGAAAATATTTATAAATTAAACAAGACAGACAATTGGCACACGAATACAGAAAGTCGTTTATACATTCTATATTAAGACAAAGAGAAGGATAGTTGACAAACGAATAAGCAATGACCTACTTACATGAATAAGTAAATGTAAAAGAAAGAACGCGATACAGTGATGAAACAACTAAACGATTACTATATTTAATGAATAATCAGAGACGGGTAATCTCTATAGTGTATACACTGTATTCTCGACATGTTTGCATGTGAATAACGAATGACAACCATTTCCATGCACGCAAGTACATCAGAAGTGCACAAGTTAACATGGGAATCACCAAACGGACGAGACAGAAACCAGATAGATCACATAATGATCAATTGCAGATGGAGACATGCACTACAAGACGTGAAAGTAAGAAGAGGCGCAGATGTGGGAAGTGATCATCACCTAGTATTAACAAGACTGAAAGTGAAACTCAGAGTTGCTGGACCAGTTGCAGTCAAACAGAAAAGATACAACATCACGAAACTGAAGGATCCCTTCATCAGAAAAGCTTTCGTGGTCGACGTAAAGAGAAGATAAGAGATTATCAAAAGCCAGGAAAGAACAGAGACTGATGATGTTGACCAGAGATTCAACACCATCTCAACAATATACAAGGAAAGCAGCAAGTCATGCTTGGGATTCCAGGAAAGAAAGAGCCAAGACTGGATAACACCAGATATGCTAAACACCATAGCGAAGACAAAGGAAATGAAAAGAAAGAAAACAGAAGCTAAGTCTCCCAGGTTAAAGGCAATATATAGTGAACAGTACAGTCAGCTGGACAAGGGAGTTAAACGTCAAACCCGTGCTAACAAAAGGACATTTCTGGATGACCTTGCAAGACAAGCAGAAGAGGCAGCACTGAGAAATGAACAAAGCACAGTATACTGTAGTGAAATTGACAGAGATACAACGGTAAAATACCTCCAAAGATAACATGTAAGGATAAAAACATAATGCGTAGGCTGCTGATAGTACATGATCGCCCAGACCGCGGGTCATCACCCTCCATAAAAATTGACTTGCTAGACAGGAGGGGAACAGCGGATAAAAAGGAAAAAAATATGACTGGAAAGATTGCGTGAGACTAGAAAGGCTAAGGAGACGCAATTGGGGGGGAAACGGAGAAAAGTCACGTTTCCCAAGTTGACATAAAGCAAGGAACTCGACAGAAGGGACCTTGGATATGTTACGCCACAGTCATTTATTGGTCGCTTTTGCGATACCAAGCCTTTGATTTGAATTCAGCGGCAGAACGCGGATGTTTGGAATATTACAAAAATTAAAAAGTAACTTTTTCGTAATATTAATGTTAGGAATATAAAAATTAGCTGGCCGGATGGCCCATTCTGAGCAGTGAACTAATATGTTCTTAATTTTACAGACGGATAGATAATATTGAAGATAATGACAAAAGACAGTGTTGTTCACATCAACGACAGACTGTATGGAATAAAAAGTGTCGCTATTTGCACAAAAAAACACGACCTCGAGACGCAGGTGTTCAAATCTACTTAGTAGGGAAGCGAAGGGACATTGGTGGGAGCTGTGTCTAAATATAACTTTTAACGACAAAATTTTGGAGGGGAGAGAAAGGTTGGTTCAAAAATCAAGTACGTTTTGAAAAAAAACAAGTAGAGACGGACAGACTAACAGATAAACATCCATACTTGACTGAAGCATGACTGAAATGACTTTAGGGTAGGAAATTTGAATTTCAAATAAACCTAGGCAGTGATTGGCCACAGACAATCATTTTATCGGCGCTCAGACGAGAAGTGGGGCCATTCCTCAATAGTTGTTCGATGATAGACACAGTATTTTAAAGTGTGGTGATTTCCAAATGAAAGAAAGTGAAATAAGTTCAGGGACGCCATACTATAGCCAGCAGCTCAGCTGAGTTTTGCTAGCATTTCTGTGTTCTTTATTCATAATCTGGTAAGATTGAAATTATTTCTTTGTATATTTTGAATATTGTTTAATGTTCGAGTGATTTGATACTGCCATATCGAAATCTAGCCTTACAAACAAGTAGGGATTTGCTCTAGACCCCCCGCCCAAGTCAGGGTCTAGGGACCAACCATATACATAAACTCCAGCAAGGGTTAGGAAAGACAGATCAAGTGTTGAGAATAATGAAACATATTACCTATCCACTTTTAGGGAAGGAAACTAATAAATATTTTTCAGAATCTATAGTCTGGGAGGACCTATCTGATGTAAAACCACCATGGTAAATGTGCTGTTTGGTCAGAGAGATCTGACCTGTCTGTATGATGTGGTTGTTGTGTCCGTGTTGTGTCCAGACGTGGGTAGAGAATAGAATTTTGACACATAGCCAATACTTTGATTGCAGAGCTGTGAGTTTCAGCTGTCAACAAGGCGGTGTCCATTCAGTTGGTGATCTTACTCGAGTGTATCTGTGCAGTACGTTGTGACAGAGACCACTATTATTGCCCGCCAGCACGGAGAGGTGGGACCACCAGATTTCAGCACCAGAGCTACATATGCAAGATGAGTGAGCCTCTGGTCTGCTGGAAGTTCACCAACGCCTTTTAGTTGCTAATACCCCATAAAATTCCTGCAATTTACTGGACACTGTGTAGTCAATATAGACAGGTGTGATGAGGCCACCCCAACAGCACAAGCATTAACTATCCTCCCAAGTAGATGACTACTAGAACATTTTAATAAAACTAACTAGTCTAGTACTTATATATGTACACTCTTGCATTTATTATGTAATATTACATGCATTTCTTTCATAATTTTTAAATCCTTTTTTTTTTTTTTAAAAGTTCTGGTCAACATAAAACTTGATCCAGAACAAATAAACGTAATATAATTCTATCAAAAATTTTACACACGTGAGTTAGTTCAGTGTATTTTAACATTTGTTAATATTATTAGTCTGCTTAAATATCTGTGGGTGTATCTATAATTATCACACCACATTACATATCATTACCCTAGACATTTTACATAGATACATTCATTAAGAAAAAAAATTGAGTGTGAGGTCGTAGTGGTAGCAAGAAAGGCCTTCTGACAATACACAACTACATTTTATCTCAGGAGCCTTCACAGCTGGCCTCATACATTACATTTAGTAATATCACCATCATACAATACCATCAAACCCACTACATTACATATACAAAATAACTAAAATCATCAGTGGAAAACGAGGTGCAAACAATATTACATTAGTAAGAGATAAGCACGGAAATCTCATCACGACAGTAGAGGGACAGGAAACAAGATGGGCAGAGCATTTCAGAGAAACTCTGAATAAGGAACCACCAGAGACACAATTGAATGTTCCTGAGGCTGAAAATGATCTAGATGTTGATACAGACATCCCACGAAAAGAAGAAATCATCACAGCAATTAAAGGGTTAAAGAATGGAGAAGCTCTTGGTCATGATAACTTAAATGCAGAGCTATGTAAGACAGACCCAGAGCTAGCAGCAGAACTATTAGAACCTCTATTTGCACAAGTCTGGAAAACAGGGACAACACCAACAGAGTGGAGAAAAGGAATAATTGTCAAATTGCCCAAGAAGGGAGATGTTGCAGATTGCAATAATTGGAGAGAAATAACTCTTCTCTCAGTTCCCAGCAAAATACTAGGCAGGATAATTATACAGAGAATCTCAAAAGCAGTAGACCACAAACTGAGGAAAGAACAAGCAGGATTTAGAAAGAACAGAAGATGTGTAGATCATATATTTACCCTCAGGAACATTATAGAGCAGTGCTCAGAATGGCAAAGACAGCTGTACATTAATTTCGTTGATTTTGAAAAGGCTTTTGACAGTATACATAGGGACAGTTTATGGAAAATACTGAGGGCTTAGGGAATTCCAAGCTGCATAGTGTCAATTATAAAAAGCCTTATGCCAACTTTACGTGTAGCATTGGGCAGAGCAACCTAACCTTTGAAGTGAAGACAGGAGTACGACAGGGATACCCCTTGTCAACCACTCTATTTTTAACAGTCATAGACTGGGTGATGCGCCTGACAACAGACGGCAATCCAAGAGGAATAAGATGGACTACATTTTCTACATTGGAAGATCTAGAATATGCAGATGACATTGCACTGCTAGCACTTTCACATCAACACATCCAGGAAAAAACGGATAGACTTAATAAGTATAGCCAGCTGGTGGGCTTGAACATCAACCTAAAGAAGACAGAGGTCATGACGCTCAATGTGAGCAACCCTGAGCCCATATCAGTAAGGAATCAGCAACTGGAACAGACAGATGCTTTCACATACCTAGGATGCATAGTAACACCATATGGCGGAGCAAGCAAAGACATCAACAACAGAATGAACAAAGCAAGAACAGCCTTTTTTAGTCTAAACAACATGTGGAAGTCCTCTCAGTACAGCACAAGCACAAAATTAGGATTATATCAGAGCTGTGTGCTTTCTGTGCTTCTCTATGGCGCGGAGAGCTGGAGAGTTTCAGAGAAGGAAATGTCGAAATTGTCCTCTTTTCACACAACATGCCTAAGAAAAATTATCCGAATCTTTTGGCCAAATACCATCACCAACCAAGATCTGCTTACTCGGAGCAAGCAAGAAGACATGCACACCATCATAGCTGGCTGGAGCTGGGTTGGCCATGTCCTCAGAAGAGACCCCGATGCCATCACAAGAACAGCTATGCTATGGGCCCCTGAAGGAAAACGAAAGAGAGGCCGACCAAAAACAACTTGGCGGAGGACTGTGGAGGCTGAGATGCAAAGAATGAACCAGAGTTGGGGCACTGTACGAAGGATGGCCGCCGACCGAGCAAAGTGGAATCAATTTGTTGTTGCCCTACAAGACGCCACCAGGCGTAATGGCCACTGACTTCTTTGACGGTCGGCGGCTAAGGATCAAAGAAGAGGAAGAAGAAGTACATCAGAGATGAATGGCAGAAAGATTCTCAATACTGAAGGTATATATCTTCGTTGTTTTAAATGAAGCTTAGACTTGAAAATTCGAATAGTAGATGAGTGTTTGATTTGAAGGTTGCCCTAAATGTCGGTTGGTCGTACTGCTGCTGACTTCACCTGTTTATGTGTTGCCGGTTAGACATTTTACGGCTAAGTTTTAAAAAGTTCCGAAAATTAATATGCTCTTTTTCCTTTCTTTGCTGACAAATGTTCATGAGTATCAATCTTCCAGGATAATGTAATTTTTTAAACCTTGAAATTTGATAATCGCCATAATCAAGGTCGAGCGTTCTCCTTGAAGTCGTAAACTGTTTTACTTAATGAAATGGTGGAATGTTCAAAGTAAGAATGTTCTCGAACGAATCTCCTAATACATATATTGCGTAGTCGAAGTACCAATCACGAATGGCACCGGACAAGAAGCTCCCAGAAATTCTTCAGGTTCATCTGTTAAGAGTCAATATTATAGTTCTCGGTTGATGTCTAAGGTTGTCTTCATTTTTCTGATAAGATGTTGACTCAATGAATAAATGTTCTCTCTAAATTATCAATCGTGTTGGAGTGTTTTTGTTCAAATTGTTATATAAAACTGGCTTAACTACTCTAAATATCAAGATTGTTTCGCCCCATGATGTGCTCTCGACAGGCGTAAATGACATGGGTTTTAAAAAGGAGGATGCAGATATGCTTGGAAGTAGATCAAACTACGTGTGAATAGGCATATTATTATTACCTTTAACAAAATAGCTCGATGAAGTAGTTTATACGAACGAAGGTATACTTTATTTGTATAGACCGATTTATTGACGCGCTATTCAATTCGACAAGTACATTACTGTAGATAGTAGCTCAGGTGTGAATAAACATTATCTGAATTTTAATGTACGTTATTAGCTTGTGTTATAATTTAATAAAAAATGTATTGAGTGTATAAGCCTTACGATCGTCGTGAAAGCAAGAACGTAGGCACAAACCTAGCTACAGAAATATATATAATAGTGCTATAGATAAACATAACCTGAATTGATGTACACGTTTGATGTATGGATATGTTAGCTAGCTCAGACTCGATTATACAGGGTGATTTATAAGTCACTCCTTCTTTTTTTTAATTTGTATATCATCTCTTGTATTTAATGGATATACATGAAACAAATGGTATTTTGTTTTAAGGACAATAGCTGCCATTTGAGTTTTATTATTCTTTTTTTTTTCGGAAACAAAATGAAGATAAAATTAAGTCAAGTACGGACAATAAACAGGCGTTACAATAGACAGCAAAAATTGCTGCCCGCTTTGAAATCATGTGGTGAGCAGGCCGGGTGTCATGCTGAGTTATGTTAAATGTGGCGTGCATTTTATGTAATAAAATAGCATTGTGTTGTCTTTATCTTGACGTTTGTTTCATGTGCATTACTGGGATAAGGAGTGAAGAAATAAGGGTTTAAAAACAGGAAGTTACTTTTCAGTCACCTATTCAGTTGTTGTTGTTAGTCTCTTGTGTCGCCTCATAGCTCATACAGCAGTGATTAGTTCGTGGTCGTGCTCTGTTCAAGCAGTTAATAACGGTAACCTTTCTAATAACTGCACACTTCAGAAAACAGGTGCCGCATGTGTACTCGGTATAACACGTACTCAAATTATATCATTACGTTTACAGCGCCGTTCTTGAAATAGTCGCTGGTGCGTGTGGTTAAGACGTAATTGTGGAAACGTTCAGTTTGGCTGACTTCATGACTGTAATCTCTGCACACCAATGCTTCATGTCCTCTGACGAGTGTCTTGACCTGTCTGCGCTGCTAGCGATATCGGATTTAGAAGTAGTATTGATTTGGATTTTTTCCTGGAAGTGGTTGATTTGCTTTAGCTGAGATTTAAAGAATAAAAAAGAGTTTGCAAGCGAGGGATGAAAAGAACGAGAAACAGAATTAAATGCAGTGATTTTGCACTAAACTGTAAAACTCACTCCTTCCCCTGCACAGATACTCGCAGCCACCGTCACACAAATATGAAAAAAATAATAATGTTAATATGTGTTGCGGGTTTTTTATATTATTATTCATAAATTTTGAGTAGACGTCTTGCTACTCTGACCAAGAACACATAGGGGTACATCTGATAGACCACGAACACCGTAATTCAACTGGAACTCGTAATGTCACCACAAAGGCCAAGTGGACAATTCAATATACTGTTTAATCTCACAAACGCTGCTCCACAATTATCATCTGGAAAGCCATAATATATATTGGCGTTACATATACAGTCATCAGTATAGCTCAGTATCGTCCGTAGCTAAAACACTGTCCTCGACAGGTTTACACATTTTTTTAATTGCTCACGTTCTTCACAGAAATCATAATTCCTTTCATACATAAACTAGCATCATCACACGGAGGTGTATGGATGATCTAGTGGTCGAACATTGTAGGAATATGTCATGTAATAATATAATTCTCAGGAGCTCAGAGACATACGTCCACTTGCCTCAAAAACACACATCGAAGAACCTAGCAGACTATCGCCCACTTTTGGGGATACCGACTTTGGCGTCTGCAACCTGAGCCACAAGGCAATGACGTAACTTCCTGTTTCCAAGGACTACCGATAATAAACAAATATGAATCCTAGTCGAACCATTTTGACATCGACAGACATGTTATGAATTTTACTCATAACAATATGTAACACTTGTAAACACCCAGAGTTTGATGTTAACACTGGTAATTAAGAGTTTCGAGAGTTCACTGAAGAAAAAGCAAATACTCGCACGTTTCAGTAGGGTTCATTCAGTGGTATTCCATGACATACATAATGAGAACGGTTGGCGAAAGTTACAAGAGCATAAAAGTTGTGCTCAGTGGATCAACCATGTTCCACATAATCATCTTCGTCAAAAGGACCAAAAGATATAGAGTATATTACTGAGCAGAAAATTATTTAATGGCCTTGCTTTGTGGTCAGGTCTTATTAATTCCATCTCGCTCCCTATAACTACATAATAGATGATTGCCGAGTCAGATGGTGCATCCATTCTCGCCAGACTTTCCTGTCTTGTGCCACCAATTCAAGGTCTTTCCATGTCTTCCTTGCCTCTTTCCTGTATGTCTCCAGCTCCCTTCTCTGTATGTTTCTTTGTAGTCACGAGTGGTTTACAGAGTATCAGAGACGAGACAAATAGTCTGATGAAAGTCTGAGACAAGACAAAAAAATCTGAGTGAGGACTGAAAAGATATATGAGTTATGGTGGTGTTGAATGTGGGTGGAGTGAATTATAGCTATCAGGACTAAAAGGTCAGATGATGACTCACCTCCTACCACTCGGTGACTATGTTTCAAAACTACTTTCAATGCGCCTCTCTCTTCTAGGAGTAAGGACAAGTACACGTTAGTGACTCAACAACAATTAAGTACAAGTACAAATAGGAAAAACGTCTGATCCGCGATTTGTGGTCTAATTTATTAGGGGGAAAACTATGGCCAACCAAGAAAAATGTCACAAACCATCAGATCATAAAAATGCGTTTAACAAAATTGAGAGACAAACAATGCTAGTAATAATAAGAATCATAAGAATAATCAAACTAGACTGGTCCCAGTGAGCTTGGCTCTCACGTCTCGGTAATTCAAACGCCAACTATTTTGGGCTAGATATTCTACTACTCCTGCAGGGAACCATGAAATAAAGAGGTCCATACACACACACAATATCCCGCTGACTTCTTCTGGTCAGCAACACATCTGTTTAATCGAACTTAATGACCCTATCCCACAGTTACTTCACCAAAATGTATCTGAGTCCACCTCTCGAAGTCCTTCGTCGGCACTCTTGTGTTTATATTCCGCTTGGTGTTACAGCTGTCAGCGGATCGCCAACGGAGATATGATGACCCTTTCCTCTCCTGATATGGAAAGAAAAACCCCAAAATTATAACCACCACGGAAAAGAATTTTGAGGACAAATGCTAAGTCCTCTAGATGTACAGGTGTGCTTTAAATCCAGGATCTAAAAGGGTGGCGATGAATGCGCACTGATTAAAGGCGATGGAGGCATTATATCCACTATTTGACGCAATCCCGTCAATCATGTGACGGCGCATAGCACTATAGATGCACTAGATCTGACGATGGCTACAAGGTGATAGAGCTGGCGATAATGTGTAGCACTTTGACGTTGAGGCCGGTGAAGCATGGGCGCTCCACGTATTAAGAGGGGTTGGCATACAATGTCACAGCCAGGGAAATCCCCCGAGTGTACACGTAGTAGGGTGTCGGGAAAATAAACAACTGCAGTTGGTAGGAACACCCCAATGTAAATGGCTTGAAGATTTATCCTGCCTTTCCTAGAAGGCAATCCCGGCCGATGACCCAGAGGTCCCTTCACTCAGTCAGAGTTAACCGGTTCTCGCTGAACTGAAATCATATTTAAAAATCTATGATCACCTAGCCATCATAAATGTTACCACATCGAAATAAAACAATTGCATAAACAGGTACAGATTAACTTATTACAACCATTCCCATCCCAAGTGGCACATACTACTGGTCAGGGCTGACCTGTCCCGCAGGTTATCTCTCTCTCCCCGTTTTCTCTCAGTGACCGCTAAATAGACGAGCGAGCAAGTAGATGTCTGGGGTAGGCCTACCTGATAAACTCGCAACTTGCGTAATCAGTGGTTACCCACGGCTGGGGGGGGGGGGGGGGGTATATAAACATTCCTGCCACCTCTACCTGGCGCGGAACTGACCTTACAACGTATCTGCCAGTTCTGTCTAACACACAGGCGTCTAAACGAAATCGCAAGGCCCGTCTAACGTTATCTCACTGGGCTGCGACACGCTTAATACCATCATAATAACATGTACTCCATATGAAAACATGTAAGGCTTCTCTGGGTAAATCTCTAAATGACTTAAAAGTATCCATACAGTAGACAAGTAATCAAATAAATTAAAGTTACATGTTGTGGTAAAAATTATAAGGATCCGCCGCGGAGGCCAGAAGAAAAGTAAATCGCTTATTCTTACACTCTGTGTTAAAAAGAATTCCCTCCACATAACAATCAGTTATATAGTTACACTTCGAGAGGGGGGGAGGATTATTCTCTTCATCGCTGACCTGGCTCATCTTAAGGTCCATTCACAACTGGGCTTAGCAACAACAAACGTAAGTAGCATACAAACACAACTTCCTTTTAAAAAAACTAAGTCCAAAACACAAGTAAAAAAAAAAACTACCAAGTTACTTAAGAATTCTTACCGAGATTGTGAAGAATTTACCGTACTAAAAGTAGTTGGCACACTGCACAAAGATCTCTGCCACCTCACGACAGAAGCTCCTTGGACTCAAAGATACGGGGAAGTTTCCACCACCCAACAACACAAGCGTCTCGGACGCGTCACAAAGTCTCTCTTACCAGCATTAAAATACCTTTCATTTCCGCTGGCCACTTTCGCGGGAGCAAAGGGGAGTTAACTTGTCAGATCAAAGTAACATGCTAGCAGCGACCGAAAACTAGAAAAAAGATGGAAAATGGGCGTGCCCGAAAATCAAAAAGAAATTAGGGGGGGGGGGGTGTAGCTCCACCCTATGGCCAGATTTCGAACCCAACGTCACATCTGTCTGTTTCCCTTACCCTGGGGACTGAAGAATAAGGATTGCAAAGAGTACTTCTGTCAACTGGTTTTCTCAGTGGTTGTCTAATCCACACGTCTTTTCTTCACCTCTTGTTCCACTTGAATTTGTCTCGTTTTTTAAAATCAGTTTCAAATGGGTAATCTCGTCAGTCCATTTCAATTCTTCTGTTTTGAGCAAGCACTACTTTATGAGAATCCGTAACTTCTTAGTTTTTTGTTTGTTTGTTCTAAGTGTCTTGGAACCATACAAAAGGACTGTCTTGACATTTGAGTTGCAGATTCTAATTTTTGTATTGGACTTGCTCTTTTTTTTCTGTTGTGTGTGATTTCCATACATTTTCAGATACTATGAAAGCTTCTCATACCTTAGATATTCTTGTTTTAACATCTCTGTCCATTCCTCCAGCTTTATGTATATTGCGTCCAAGATACGTATGTTAAGCCCCTTAGGGATACTTCTGTAAATGCAGCCTGGCTATCATTCACGAAGTTTATTCTTATAGGCTTCGACTTTTCTTTGTGTAATTTCAGATCCAGTTGCTGTGACCTAACATCAAGTATTCTCATTTTGTCTTCTATCTCGTTATAGTAATGGGAGAAAAGAACTGGGTTATCGGCAAAATCTAGATCTTGGAGGTATTGTATCAGATTCCACACAATTTAGTTCCTATTGTTTGATCCCCTTGCTTTCATAACCCGGTCTAGTTTACGCATATATGATCATTCTGATTTTCTGTCCGGTGGTCCGTGATATCCATGTTGATTTACTTACTTACTTAGTCGTTCCCCTTCTACCGTGAGGTGTAGAGGTTTGGAAGAGAGAGCGCCAGACTATCCTATCGGCTGTCTTCCTCCTGGCCTGGTTCCATTCTAGTCCTCGGTCCTTCAAGGATTGTCTAATGTTGTCCTCCCAGCGGACTCTGGGTCGTCCTGGGGGTCTGGATCCTTGGCTCTTTGTTTCCCATCATGTTGATTTATATATTATTTTATATAGCGACTAGCGGTCTTACCCGGCTTTGTCCAGGTCTATGTAAGAATGGGTGCAAGTCCGGTCTGGTGCGAATCGTTTTTGGGCGGTTCTAGCTTCTTCTTTTTTTTGGGGGGGGGTTGTTTCATTTTATTATTTGGTTGATGTGTGCTTCTAGCACACATAATTTATGTGAGGGTTTCTTTGTAGGACATGCACACCATCATAGCTGGCAGACGCTGGAGCTGGGTTGGCCATGTCCTCAGAAGAGACCCCGATGCCATCACAAGAACAGCTATGCTATGGACCCCTGAAGGAAAACGAAAGAGAGGCCGACCAAAAACAACTTGGCGGAGGACTGTGGAGGCTGAGATGCAAAGAATGAACCAGAGTTGGGGCACTGTACGAAGGATGGCCGCCGACCGAGCAGAGTGGAATCAATTTTTTGTTGCCCTACAAGACGCCACCAGGCGTAATGGCCACTGACTTGCTTTGACGGTCGGCGGCTAAGGATCAAAGAAGAAGAAGAAGTTTCTTTGTAGGCGACATTGGTAGTACAGTCACTTGGTCGCAACACGTATAAGTGTCCGGTTTGTAACTCGAAGAAATGGGGAATTATCGGGATTCGTGGTGTGCAGACTTTCTCCCCGCTACCACAATGTCAGGATTTTGGCTTCTACTGTGAAGTTCTTCAAAAATGTTATTTGGAGTCTAGTGCCATTACACAGTTTGGGCGGGCTAAGATTGCGGAGTAAAATGATTGGTGCACCCACTTTTAAACGCAGTTCGTGAGACAGTAACCCTGAAGAATTTAAAGAGAACTTTGGCTCTCAGAGAGACGTGACGCTCCCTGTACAAAGTAAGTCGGGCTTGTGTCTCTGCAGAAGTATTATTAGCTCTTTGAACAGTATGGCGAACCCTGTCTTGAGAGAGACGAAAATCTCTTTCAGAGCAAGTCTCATTAGCTCTCCGAGAGACATGACGCTCCCTATCCAAAGTTACATGAGCTTCTGTCTGTGTACGAGTCTCATTAGCTCTTTGGACAGTATGGCGGGTACTATCTTGAGAGAGAGGATCCTCTCTATCTGCAGGGGTCTCAGAGGCTGTTTGTGGCATGACTCTTGTAGCATAATGGGAAAAATACGCTTAGTTGGATTTTAGTATGTAAACACACTGCATTGTCAAAGGGTTAATCGCGAGCGACAGTACTAACAGACGTATGCGCAGTTTATACCTCGAAGGGGAGGAAGGGAAAGGACATATTTTCATAATGGCGAAGCAATGTGTGCACGTGGACGGATGGAATTTCTTAAAGGACGACTTTTGGCAGTGTTGTTTTACAATAATAATAACTTAGTTCGCTGGTGGGAATGTTCATACATGGAAATCTAAAAGGAAACTGGTAAGGAGGATGTACCTACTGAAATATCGATAAGTTTGTGAGTTGGCCACTTTCGAAGGTAGGACTAGTATTAATATAAAAAAAAATTTATTTAGACTGCATGCCCACATGGAAAGCCAATATCAGGGAATGGATTTGAAGCTTCTCACAGGGGATTTCGAAGGATATTGACCAGACAGTGATAACCTAGGCCATTTAAGAGATACAGGCCTTAATAACTTGCAATGAGCCCATAGACGGCATTTTCTAGAGTTAGTTTGGGCCAATCGGAAACGACTCCCCGAGACGTCCGCACCACTGGTATATAAGGGTGGCAGTTTCGAAATTCATTTATCCGTTCGATACAAAAAATTTCAACCAGAGCAGACAACAACCGCACTATAACCAGCGTCCTTTTCAGGACGTACACAGCGATCGCAATAGTCAAAATGGGCCGAAATAAACCACGCGCTAAAAAGAGGAAGGTTTATACCAGCCCACCAGCGCAGAACAGCCAGGGAAATAACACAAACAACAAAGACAGACAGCCAGAAAGCAAAACTGCCCCAAGTACTCGTGCCGGGACCGAAATTTCTCCAACTCTTGACACGATGACGGAGCTAGCTGCGACGTGTATCGACACGGCTGAAAGCCGGAGTGGCCAGACTCCTTGCGAGGAAGAGGAGAAAACAGATGCAAGCAGTTCTGACCGTGATGATGAAGACCCAGAATATGACTACATGATGAGCGCGCTAGAGCAGATAGAACAGATGTCAGAAGAAGAAGACCAGATGAAAGCGTTAGAACCGATAAAACAGATGCTGGCACGAAGAGAAAAAAGAAGACAGGAGTCTAAAACCCAGGGACCACCACCACAAGTACCCGAATCGTCAGCAGAAACCCTGTCAACCACAGAGAGGCTGCACCAGACACCAATGACACCACACGATGCCGATTTGACAGCTGTGGCTGCCCCAGGGAAGCTGCTCCAAACTCAAAAGACGATAAAAACACCACTAAAGCAAGACGACATAGTAGAGGCTCCAGTGTGTAGTAATCAGACAACTACAGAAAGTGATCAGGAGTCAACAAAACAGAACGTGAGACCGTCCTACACACCACACAATCTAACGCAGGCGGAAAGCAGAGCGCGTCACCTGCACAAACCAAGCAATACCAGTTGTCACAATGCACTACAGGAGAGGATGGTTAAGATCACACAGATGTCTGGAGGTGAGGCCTCACTCAGGGCCCTACCAGATGACAAAGTGATAAACATCATCGAAGTGACAACGGGAAGGAGAGGTATCGCCAAAGTAGGGAGGCACGAAAACGGAGTCCTGCTCTCGCTCAACAACACAGAAAAAACTACCTCGCTGATGATCGAACTGGAATCCGGTCCAAAAGAAGTCCAGTTGCCCCACCAAATAAAAGTGGTGGTGGAAAAGTACAAGACAACAAAGACGTTCGTCATCAGAGGGATGGATACCAGATGTTCCGAAGCCGAGGTCCACAGACGCCTTCAAACTGAAAACGCAGACGTCAAAATCACACGTGTAGAAAGGCTAAAAACATGGGACAAGAAAGACACCAACCTGATGATAGTGACGGTTGAAGGATCGACAAGACCCGAGAGACTGACGCTCGAAACCACAACAAAAAAGACAGACGCATATATCCCTCCGGTAATGCAGTGCTCTAACTGCCAGAAATATTCACACACCAAGAAAACGTGCAGGAGAAATGCAGTTTGCCGGTATTGTGCGGGTAACCACCCATATCGCGACTGTACCAAAGCGAAGGAGGATAACAATTACAAGGCCAAAAATCCAAACCGAACCTGTGCAAACTGCCTCGGAAACCACGGGGCTAGGTACCGAGGCTGCCCGATGTTCCAGGAAACAAAGAGCATCTTGAAAGAGGCCGTGTCCAAAAACATACCTTTCAAAGAGGCAAAAAACAGAGTGGCTGCGGATGGTGCAGAAAAACAAAGCATGATCGACAGAAGACAGTTACACAAACTAACCGCTGAAGTCAAAGATATGAAAATGAAACTACAGGTCGTAAACAGAAACAAGCAGGCTCCCGAAGACGACAAAGACAACGGTGATGATGTAATAGATATTCAGAACATCAGAGAAATGATGAAAGACATGAAAAGTGTGGTAAAGTGGGATGTTATAAATATTTATAGGGGACTTAGTGTACTGACTGAGATCAGCTGTGAAGGTATCTATATCTAATAAGAGTAGTGTATTATATATAACCTTACTTGCTGCCACATATGTATACCTCAGTCAGAATTATTCTGGAGTAGTGTGATGACTACGTTATGTGTCTAGGGTATGTGTATGATGAAGTGTAAGTCATAACAACAACAGACAGATAAACAATTTAATTATTCCACCACACTTGACAACACTGTGACACTCACATACATAAAACACTCTACGAGGATATCTTAAAGGAGTCACTGATAACTTTTCAAATAACAATATGTATTCAGTGCTGTCATGAATGTATATGTGTCCTGATTCAAATACAAAGGGAACCAGGAATCACAATCAATTTTAATTACAAGTTATATGTACAGAATTTCTCAATATGAATCTTGTAGTGACATATATTTTTAATAGTATCCTATGTGTGTCAGTTGTGTAGTAGTAATATGAGGTAATACTGGTTTTGTTTTGTTCAAGCTCTGTTGGTATTTGTCATCATGACTTCAATAGTTTGTCTTTATTGGAACTAGTATTGGAGATGTTCTCAGTTCCTGATATTAAAACAATTAAATTCCCCTCTTAATTGTATTTTACACTGTCATTTTAAGATGGGGGTACATAATGTTGAGCTCCATGGTCACACTCTCTTATCTTTCGTGATGACTGCAGTAAAAGACTCCTCTGCTCGATTACTTTAATGAGTTCTGGAGTCACCCCACTGGTTGCTATTTGGACCAAGGAGTATGCTGTCCATCTCTGGCTTCAGCAAAGCTCTGACCAGGTGCTGCTCAATAACTTTAAGACCACGGTCCCTGAAAACAAGAAGGATGTACCTTCTACGTCATAACTAATTTATACTCTCTTTCTACACTGAGCACAATACATCACAAACATTGAGTTCAGAGCGTTAGGCCAACTGTCAGCTTCATCTGAAATACTTTATACCAGTATTTCCCTCCCTAATGGTTACTACGCCTCTGCAATTCCAGCATTATTTCTTTCTAGTCAATCATCTAGGTGTCAGTGTACTGTTTGGCCATTCCATGCAGTTTTACTTTCCTCCGACACCTTCTGTTCAGGCTGGAGCATTATAGGCTTTACATCATGTTCGCTACTGAACTACACATATATACAGGCATAAATTAACAATTTACATTCAATTTTCATTAAAAGATATTGAATATTTCAAGCTTACCACAATTCATAGAATAATAAACAGTTTCGTTGACTGGCAATGAATATAGCACAACTCCGATCTGCCGATGTCCCAGGCTTTATTTTATAAAAAATATACACTGGGGCTCAACGCACTGCTTCTTAGTAGGTTTATTACAAGATGTGGCAATGAACAGACGCTCTGAATCGAGTATATTCGCAGCTCTACCCAATGAAACCACGTCTACACATCTTTTCAAAAAAGTACCCCTTCTATTCGTTTCCCATAACAACACAAGATAGTATTTATAGCCCGACCAATCGTGTTTAGTCTTACATTTGTTGCGCTCCAATCAATTTGGAGTTAACATGGTAGGCTATTTCCGTAACGTAAGGTTTTTTCAAACACGTTATAAAAAAATTTTATGAGCAGAAATGATTTCATGCTGTCAGGCACCCCCACTATTTTATTTTGGTTATAATTTATTAATTCCTAGACTATTTGCGTAACGTTTTACATATTCTTTGTCAGCAAGCCCTAAGAAACCCAAATATACAAATTTAAAAGAGCTAAGTGGCTGCGTTCAAAATATGCAATTTCTTCTACCTCCTGTTTCGAAGATGTGCTGTCTGGGTACTGTAATGTTTTCAAACGTAAACCAGTATAATGTCATATTTCCAATAAGCGTTTTTCAGGATTTTAAAACCTAACTCTGGTATGGGTAGTGTATTTTATCACTGTCGATTTGAAATAAAGTTAGTGCATGTGGCCTTACACGCGTGATGGCAGCAATTGTGTATCGCGCGACGCGTGTTTAGTATTGCATGGTTCCTGCCTTCATTCGCCCCTCTCTCTCTCCTGCTTTATCTGTCTTTTAGTTACGCCGTGTATAAAATGGAATGAATGAAATATTAAATTTAGGTCATTGATCAGTTTGCGTATCTCAAGGTCAGTACACGTTTCATTGAAGAAAGCGGGTAATAATACAGTAGGCTTTTACTATCAACGTGAAAGCGTTACAATTTGCAGACGAAGCAGAAAACAAGGGGATTTCGAGTACAGTCATTGTGACAGCACTGTTCTTTTACCAGTGCTCTTTCCTATTATTAAATTTATTTGTTAGGCTTTACATTTACCTTTTAATTTATATATGTGGATTAGAATATTCCACGACAAAAAGCATTAAGCAGCAAATAGAAGCAGATGTAAAGAGGCTGACAGAACTGACGGAAGAAAACTCAAAAATCCTCAAGAGAATCGAAACAGAGCGAAGAGCCATTGAGGAAATGACATCAAACACAAGAGCGACCAAATCAAACGAACAATCAGTCGAAGAAGTCATCGAAGAAACACTTGAAAAACTTCTACCAGCAATAATAGAAAAAGCACTACTACAGATACAGGAAAGCAGGAAGACAAGAGAAACAGAAACTAGGAAAGCAAAAACTAACAAAACGACACAAGACAGATAGAAAGGCAGGAAATGAACACCATGAACACGCCACGACCGACAAGCAACGAAGAGGAAACCAGACAACCAGCTAGTGGTCCTTTTCAGGACCAGTCCTTTTCAGGACTAACAGACGACTAGCACCGAAGAACCTAACACACAATATACCCCAATTATAACCAACTTTCAGGTTGAACAGGGTATTACAGCAACATAGTAGACGAAAACAACAACAACAACTATTCATTTATCACACACAACCTTGTTAAGCCCAGCCAGAATAAGCAGAGTAGAGCACTGTCATTGCCAAGCCATTTTTGACTGTATGCATGGCAGGCATCTTCACTAAAAGTGTAATTCTGTTGAAGAAAGATTCTTAGAGGGTATCATAAGTATTCATGTGAATAATGTAAATTTTATTTCAGGAATTAATAAGCTTGTGAATATACCAAACATATTGATTGTGGGAATAGGATGGCTAAAGATTGTCAAGCCTTTAAAACTACCCACAGCAGTCATTGCTAACAATAAGCATATCCAGTAGGGTCTATTAGTACTATTTTACTAACTACCATTAAAGGACCAGCAGTGACAGCATGAGAGTGTGGAAGGCAAAGGCTGCATCAGGGATCATAGTTCATATTGATTGTTTATTATTTGATTGAAAACGTTTTGCAGTAGACATCAATCTGTCTCCCTACTCTGTATCATACAGAGCCATTTATCATTCATTGTACACACAGCATCTGAAAAAAACATTCTCATCTCAGCACACAGTAGAGATAACAAGTATCATCAGCAACCACTGGACACATCATATTCATTGTTTCACGTATGATCATGTTTGGGAGGTCTGAGGTCCTTATATCCTGATATATGTGAAGCCCAGAGATAGAAGGAGCCTATTACTGTCATTCCCCTTACTGTTTGGGAGTTTGTGCTCAGTGCGTTAATAAAGTGCAACTGACTTGGACCTGAGATAAGTTTCATGAATCTGGTAACCAGTGTGAGACAAACTACTACTGTCAACAGAATGTTTTAAATGATGAACTTGAGCTGTAAAGATAGGAGAGACAGATAAACTTTAATTATTCACTATTAAAATAAATACAGAAGGACGGTGAACATTCCTGGCGGACAAGATAGAGTGTAGAGGAACTTGTTATTTAATAGATCCAAAGTGGATCCTCTCTTTGTTTGATATTTACTTACAAATAGATTGGAATGTACATACTCTACCATAATCACCATTGCCTCAACATTCACCCATCATCACAATAGTACATAGTGTAGATAATAAATTAATTGAATTGTAAGCCACTTGAGTTATTAATTACTTTTATTCAAAGAAGTTACAGTTCTATTTTCAAAGTTAAATAAGTGCATCATAGGGGATCAAAAGGTTAGAGGGCGCCAGTATAATCTGCTTGCCTATATCTAATCCTTGCCACAGATTATTCACAGCCTTGATCTTCTTGTGAGAATGAGACCAGTGAACCCTAGACACTGGGACTTCAACATTGTTCAGGATAGAACCCTACTTCTGTCAATACTATCACTTCTTCTTCTTCTTCTTTGATCCTTAGCCGCCGACCGTCAAAGCAGTCAGTGGCCATTACGCCTGGTGGCGTCTTGTAGGGCAACAACAAATCGATTCCACTCTGCTCGGTCGGCGGCCATCCTTCGTACAGTGCCCCAACTCTGATTCATTATTTGCATCTTAGCCTCCACAGTCCTCCGCCAAGTTGTTTTTGGTCGGCCTCTCTTTCGTTTTCCTTCAGGGGTCCATAGCATAGCCGTTCTTGTGATGGCATCGGGGTCTCTTCTGAGGACATGGCCAACCCAGCTCCAGCGTCTGCCAGCTATGATGGTGTGCATGTCCTCTTGCTTGCTCGGAGTACGCAGATCTTGGTTGGTAATGGTATTCGGCCAAAAGATTCGGTGAATTTTTCTTAGGCATGTTGTGTGAAAAGAGGACAATTTCGACATTTCCTTCTCTGTAACTCTCCAGCATTCCGCACCATAGAGAAGCACAGAAAGCACACAGCTCTGATATAATCCTAATTTTGTGCTTGTGCTGTACTGAGAGGACTTCCACATGTTGTTTAGGCTAAAAAAAAGGCTGTTCTTGCTTGCTCCGCCGTCTGGTGTTACTATGCATCCTAGGTATGTGAAGGCATCTGTCTGTTCCAGTTGCTGATTCCTTACTGATATGGGCTCAGGGTTGCTCACATTGAGCGCCATGACCTCTGTCTCCTTTAGGTTGATGTTCAAGCCCACCTGCTGGCTATACTTATTAAGTCTATCCGTTTTTTCCTGGATGTGTTGATGTGAAAGTGCTAGCAGTGCAATGTCATCTGCATATTCTAGATCTTCCAATGTAGAAAATGTTGTCCATCTTATTCCTCTTGGATTGCCCTCTGTTGTCTGGCGCATCACCCAGTCTATGACTGTTAAAAATAGAGTGGTTGATAAGGGGCATCCCTGTCGTACTCCTGTCTTCACTTCAGAGGTTAGGTTGCTCTGCCCAATGCTACACGTAAAGTTGGCATAAAGGCTTTTTATAATTGACACTATCAGCTTAGAATTCCATAAGTCCTCAGTATTTTCCATAAACTGTCCCTATGTATACTGTCAAAAGCCTTTTCAAAATCAACGAAATTAATGTTCAGATGTCTTTGCCATTCTGAGCACTGCTCTATAATGTTCCTGAGGGTAAATATATGATCTACACATCTTCTGTTCTTTCTAAATCCTGCTTGTTCTTTCCTCAGTTTGTGGTCTACTACTTTTGAGATTCTCTGTATAATTATCCTGCCTAGTATTTTGCTGGGAACTGAGAGAAGAGTTATTCCTCTCCAATTATTGCAGTCTGCAAGATCTCCTTCTTGGGCAATTTGACAATTATTCCTTTTCTCCACTCTGTTGGTGTTGTCCCTGTTTTCCAGACTTGCGCAAATAGAGGTTCTAATAGTTATGCTGCTAGCTCTGGGTTTGTCTTAAATAGCCCTGCATTTAAGTTATCATGACCAGGAGCTTTTCCATTCTTTAACCCTTTGATTGCTGTGATGATTTATTTTTTCGTGGATGTCTGTATTAACATCTAGATCATTTTCAGCCTCAGGAACATTCAATTGTGTCTCTGGTAGTTCCTTATTCAGAGTTTCTCTGAAATGCTCTGCCCATCTTGTTTCCTGTCCCTCTACTGTCGTGATGAGATTTCCGTGCGTATCTCTTACTAATGTAATATTGTTTGCACCTCGTTTTCCACTGATGATTTTAGTTATTTTGTATACTGTGCTTTGTTCATTTCTCAGTGCTGCCTCTTCTGCTTGTCTTGCAAGGTCATCCAGAAATGTCCTTTTGTTAGCACGGGTTTGACGTTTAATTTCCTTGTCCAGCTGACTGTACTGTTCACTATATATTGCCTTTAACCTGGGAGACTTAGCTTCTGTTTTCTTTCTTTTCATTTCCTTTCTCTTCGCTACGGTGTTTAGCGTATCTGGTGTTATCCAGTCTCGGCTCTTTCTTTCCTGGAATCCCAAGCATGACTTGCTGCTTTCCTTGTATATTGTTGAGATGGTGTTGAATCTCTGGTCAACATCATCAGTCTCTGTTTTTTCCTGGCTTTTGATAATCTCATATCTTCTCTTTACGTCGACCACGAACGCTTTTCTGGTGAGGGGATCCTTCAGTTTCGTGATGTTCTATCTTTTCTGTTTGACTGCAACTGGTCCAGCAGCTCTGAGTTTCACTTTCAGTCTTGCTACTACTAGGTGATGATCACTTCCCACATCTACACCTCTTCTTACTTTCACGTCTTGTAGTGCATGTCTCCATCTGCCATTGATCATTATGTGATCTATCTGGTTTCTGTCTCGTCCGTTTGGTGATTCCCATGTTAACTTGTGCACTTCCTTGTGTGGAAAAAGTGTTCCTCCAATGACCAGGTTGTTAATACTGCAGAAGCTTATTATTTTGTCCTCATTCTCATTTGCTGTTCCACTGACGCATTTCCCCATTACTCTTTCGTTATAATTATTGTGTGCTCCCACTTTCGCATTTAGGTCTCCAATTACTATAATGAGATCGTACCTGGGTGTAGTTTCCATTTCTTTTTGTACCTGTTGATAGAACTCGTCCTTGATCTCTTCATCGCTGTCGTTTGTTGGTGCATAGCATTGTATAATTGTGGTGTTGGTGAACCTCCCTCTCAGTCTTGCTCTTATCAGTCTGTTGTTGATGGGTTTCCATTCCAGTAAAGACCTTTCCATTCCTTTCTTCAGGATAATGGCTACACCTTCGTTGTGCTGACCATCCTCTCTGCCAGAATAAAGTACTGTTTCCCCTGTAGCTGTTTTTATTCTCCCCTTACCTGTCCATCTGCTCTCGCTTATTCCCAGGATATGTATCTTGTAGTTCCTCATCTCTGCTGTGATTTGTCTCAGCTTTCCTGCCTCATTCATAGTTCTGACGTTCCAAAAACCAATTCTGGTTTCGTGTTTTGCGGTCGGGGCATCCGTTTTCATGCCAGTGGCTTCCTTTCGGCTTTCACCACTGTTAGTCATACGAGCCTGAGACTCCGGATGTCCGTCCCACAGCAAAGTTTTTCCATTTATTGTTGTTTTCGTAACATGTGCGATTTTTTTACATAGACAGGGGGTGTCGGCCCTGTGCTAAAACCCCCAACCTGGAGGACCAGAGTACCAGCTTTTGTCTGACCCCTACCCACGCAGACCAGTCCAACTTGGTTGAACCTACCAGGAGTAAATCTCCCACTGGCATAGCTCTGGGGATTGTCAAGGTACACAAGCTGCCATAGCGCTACAAGGTATAGGTACCATTGATGGCAGAATACTATCACTACATCTATATAAACCTCTCGCGACAACTCTCACGATCTTTTAAGTGCCGATCCTTCCTTTCTGAGCTCGTTTCGGCTTCACTTCTCATTCTCTTTGCTCTGTTACTAAGTCTTCCAATTGATGAAGTTATTTTGGGCATTTCGATGAGCACAGGGTAAAGCAAAAATTAAATTTAAGCAACTAACTAAGATTAAATACAGCTATGTCTTAAAAATGAACTAACAAAACGAAACCTACTACTTTCCCAGAAGTGGGATTATAATACTTAAAACTGACCCCAAAATAAAAATTCTAAGTGTTTTTAATAGAGGGAAACAAACTTTGTCTACGATATAATTAAACACTAAAAACTTAATACAGGTTTTTAGGCCATGACGTATAGTCTGGTTGCGAACCATGTCTCTTCTTGTTACTTCAACCACCTTCCTCAGATACCTCATTTCTGAGGTTTGGATCTGGTTTTTGTGGGTTGTAATCATTACCCATGACTCGCACCCATACGTCAAGACTGGAACATAAGTGGAGCGGTATACAGCCATTTTCGTCTTCTTGCCAACTTTTCTTTTGTTGAGGAATCCTTGATTTATGGCCTGAAAAAGTCTCCTAGCTGCTGCTCTTCTTTGATGCCTACCCTTCCAGTCTATGACAGCTCAGAGGTACTTAAAGTGGTTGACCTGCTCCAGGACTTGGTCTCCCAGCTTAATCTGATGCCTACTTTCCTTTCGTGATATCGCCATGGTTTTTGTTTTGGAGCTGCTGAACACCATCCCTCTAACTTCTCCAGCTCTTCCTTCCAGACTTGCAGGTTGGATTGAAGATGTGCCTCCATTTTAGCAATCATGGCAAAATCATCGACAAATGCCAGCTGTGAAATACAAACCTGCCTGATCTTCCAGTACCCCACTGAAAACTTTCTTGTCCTCTCTTTACATGTTTTGATGATATCGTCCATGAGGAGTATGAAAAGATACATTAGTGATGGTCCTAAACTCTTCTGACTTATGGTTTGTCGTCCTCACATAATTTCTGCAAGACTTGAAGAAGCTCTGTATAGCACGAAACAGAGGTGCTGGAATGTTCTTCCTTGCCAAGCAGTCCCAAAGTTTGCTCCAGGGGACCTTGTCAAACGCCTGGTCCAGATCCAAGAAACAAAGATGCATCTCACCTTTATACTTAAGGGCCTTTTCATTCAGCTGTCTGAGTGTGAAGATCAGGCCTTGAGTACTTCGGTTTACACGGAAGCCACGTTGGACCTCGTCCATTTGTAGCTCAGCTAGGCGTCTGGGTCTCTGCTCCAGTATTCTAGAGTAGATTTTACCAGGGACACTGAGAAGGGATATGCCTCTATGGTTTCCACATAGTCGGTTATCACCCTTGTTTTGAAAATGGATGTTATGATGGCAATCTCCCAATCCTTTGGTATGGTCTTGTGGCACCACGCTGCCTGTAGGACCCTCACGAGTAACAGGTCGCATGTTGCTCTCATGTACTTAACACTTAATAATGAACTCTTAAAATTATTATGCAGTTGGTACTTAATATTGCCCAATAAAACAATAATTGAAAAAAAAAAAAAAACTAAATCTACTACGTACTTGCCATTTTTCCATAAGCATGTTGTAGTTGTTGCTTGTATTTTGTTTTCCTCTCCCTTTGGCATGTGCTGCTAGAAATTCTGTGTTATTGAACTCGTTACTCTTGTGCTGAAATAGACGCACTTAAATGTTATTAAACGCGGCTTATTACAGTAACGTGTGCTGCGAATGTGTATATGGCCATTGATTGGGTTGACAAAAGCCGTTTGTAATAACGAGCTGCATATTTTGACAAGGATAATGTGTAAAATTATATTTTATCACATTGTAGGCAACTGTCGGGAGTGAACGTTGAAGCCGGTGCCAATCACTTTCTGTCGGCAGTTTTTTATCGTGATAAACTTGCATCATAATTTTTCTGTGGTTATTTGCAAGTTTTACTATCTTTAATAATGTGTATGAGAAGAAGAGATTTTGCGAACTAGATTGGAAATTTCAGCTTGTCTTCATTTTCGTCTCTTCTTCTCCCTCCTGCGCGGCCCCGCCCGCCCCCTCCCCCCCCCCCCCCCAATAATTTGATGCAAAATGAAAAACAGTATATGAGTGAATGATACGCGTTATGGCATATACATTGGTATCTGCTCGTAATGATCGGTTCGTTCAGCGCAATTTTGCATAACGGATTACCTGCCGTAACCCATGTTCTTGCATAATGATATGACTAAGCGGTCGATTTACGGTTACTCAGTTTTCAATGTCGTTACTAACGGAAGATCATATGTTAACAGAAGTAATGGACGTAGAGAGACTTCAACTCACAGAAGACAGAAATATGTGTTCCCCAGTAAGAACTTACTTCAAAGCTACGTCAGGTCAGGTGCCGTATCTCGAGGCGTATATGACCATGTCCATCCATATATCTCGCTCTCCATCAGTTCTGTTGTTGATCTCTTCTCATTCCATAGTACCAGGCTTTCATAATTTTTTTATCTTTGTCTTGTTCTGCTTTTATTTCGCTGTATTTTTCCTGTAGTCACGATGTTTTTTTTGTTTTTTTTTTGAGTGATGATCTTCTCATCATGTGTCCGGTCAACGTTGTATATTTTCTCTTTATATTTATGGTTGTATTCCTGTCTTCACCATGAGGGTGAAACTACCGATAAACAAACCTAATAGTTTACGTAACTCGTCATGAAGCAAAAGCATGTCTTTTCAGCATTGCATGTCCCCATTTAGGGAACATCATTTTGACATGGTGATTAATGATCTGTAACTTGCAAGGCCAACGTCCATGATAGTTTTGCAAGGCCAACGTCTGATAGTTTTGGGGATTCAAAATAGAGAAAGCTTCCATTTGGTTCAAACCGATATAAGGAGTGTGGTGAAAAGTATTATGTGCGCAGAAATGTCTTTCCATCTAAAGTGCTCTGCTTCTGAAGAACTGAAAACGCCATGGCTTATCTGATATCAGGCTAGTTGCACCCTTAGTTAAAGGCAAAATAATGGAATATCCATTGTCCAGGCAAGACCTCTTACACTCTTGACAGCAGCAAGTAACGTTAGCTTCATCACGCTTGTTCAAAATAATTTCTTTGCTTTTCCTTCCCTCATTTGTATGATTTTTTTTTTTTTTAAATAAGAAAAAGCATCTTTTTCACATCTCAATCAAAAACCTTTAAACCCCGTTTCCATCACCTTCTATGACCCACGTCACACCGCGCCAAACATTTTGAAGACTAGATCGTAATAAGTCCCCAAAGGCGCTGGTTGTCTTTTCCCCCCACGCTCATCTAATTGCTCATCTCACTTTTGTCATCGGAAACTGTTGGAATTCCAGACGTTTAATTTAGCACTGTCCACAATAATAGAGGTGTTCAGTCAGTATGAGAGCATGGCTGAGCACACAGACAGCGATATATAGACAACATTGTCATAGTTGACGTCATTAGAGACAGGAGAGAGAGAGAGAGAGAGAGAGAGAGAGAGAGAGAGAGAGAGAGAGAGAGAGAGAGAGAGAGAGAGCATAATTTTTTTCCGTTGGGAATGTTTTCTGTCAGTTTCTCCCTCTCTTTCAGAGATTCGCCGTGAAGAGTCGGTCTGTTTATTTCTATAATCAGTATGTGCTAGCGTCTTGGTAAGTGTGCGTCGGCAGCATGATATGTCTGCGTCACTTAATTCCCACTATATCCCCGGCAAACAGATAACAAGGCCTAACTTACGTGGGCGTGTACCATTGTCTGCTAGGTCGATGATGTCGCAATCATGTATTTTGTGCGCAAAAAAAAAAAAAAAAAAAAAATTACATTGCTATGCTTTAACATTAAAGTCAGAGAAAAGCATTACCAGAAAATCAGTGATCGATACATTGACGGTGGATGTATTGTTGCTGGTCTGTAGTTTAAGCAATCAATCGACAACTGAAAGCCCAGGTACGGCGTGAAGTCTGATAACAAGGATAAAGGCATTCCATGCACAAGACAAAGGTCGATTTGTGCGCTTTCATTTATAACTTGCCTCCGCCCCGTAAAACCTGAAATGACTGGTAATAAACTAGATGGAATATTTTCTTTAAATATGGTCATGTATCCTTTGTAAAACTGCACTTTGTCACACATTAGTTCATAATTACAAGGTACCTTTTAGTTCCAAAACTTTCCGCTTCAACACTACCTTGTGGTAATTTAGAGGTATTATAGAAATTTTGATATTTGTTATCTCATAATTTTGTTGCATCTTTATTTATTTGTGACTGTGAATGTTTGATCAACGGAACAATTTCAATAAGGGAGTAATATTTTTGCTGTGGTGCAGTTAACATGCAGTATACACTTGAACAAGGAACTTCAGCAAGGGAATAAGCTGACTGATTGATTATTTTACCCAGTAAGTGTGTTTTAATATTCATTTTCATACAAAATGAGGAATTTGTTGCGTGATTCGGAAGAATGCGATTGAAATTAGTTTCATCAAGTCTGGCACTAAATGAGGATTCGCCAATAATTTGACAGTGTATAAATGTGTAAATTGCACCGTGATTACAAACGGCTTGAACTTGTGTGATTAAGAATTAAGGATTATCTTTTGAGCAAGAAATATATAAATGTTTCAACGGGATTTGTGAGGTTCCTCAACACCATAAGGAAGTGAAATTGTCTGCCTACTTTTTTACATACGGTTTTAGTTCACTTTGAAGAATGAGACTGTAATTAGAGCACTTCAACAGTGTAGGAGCATCACCAGATTGGCAACGTTTCGAAGGTGGGATGAACGTTGGCTGGTTCATTAAGCGTATGGATGACGATTATCGGCGGTGCAAACCGACTGGGGCAGCCGAATTCGTATAGATATAAATTATTCACGAGGTTCCCAGCCTGCAGACGTCAGAAACAGGACGGGTGGGATAAGAGGGAAATTTCCTTTGAAGGTGGAACCTTCAGACAAAAGTATATTTAATGAGCTTTATTGCTCAGAACGTGCCCTACCAGTCAACGAGTTATCTCGAGTCTGGATATCTACTGTTCGTGATGAAAGCACGCACACCTTGGTTTTGTTTTTTGTTACTCCAGGGTAAAATGACACAGTAATCTTCCGTTCACTCTTGTTTCTATTGATTTTCATTTATAGAGTAGAAAGTCATACACAGCTTTAGTACTAAACATATCCCAAGTCACCGGCTGTCCTTATGTCCTCGTGGGTCACACAGACGTCCTTGATTACCATACTCAGTTTTTTAGTAGTTCTTGATTGGTTCAATCGATTTTCCTATTCCCAGTTGTTCTTCTTGTCACATACTTTTGTAGTTAGGGTATAGTCTGTTACTTCTTCCATTAGGAATGGTTCATTATCTGTCACATCTACAGTATTTTCAATTTGCTTCCATTGTTAAGTGTCGGTCGCACCTCCCGTGTCACTACATCAGGCGATTTCTGTAGCTTTGAGGTTAATAAAGTTGTATGTGCTTAACATTCTTATAGCACAGACTAGCGCGTCCGATTGACAGAGTGATTAGAGTGCGGGTCTTTCGCGGCGAACGTACCGGGTTCGAAACACGGTGGCGTCACGCCAGTCTACCCAAATGTAAATGGGTACCTGACTCTGCTCGTGAGTTGAGGTAGGAAAAGACAGCGACTAATGGAACTGGTAATCCTCTCTCGAAGCTGGACCTAGTGTAGTTAAGGTTCTAACCCTATCTGGTATGTAACTACCTTTACCTTTAGCATAGACTAGATTACAGTGTATTCACAACATGCCCTGCGTACCCAGTAATGTTACATTTGTTATTCCTGGTGACATACCAACCACTTCCTTGTGCGTTTATAAATTGTTGGCTTTAAATTGATTATACTTCACTAATGCTTATTTCGTAAATGATCATTGGCTGTCTCAGTTTTGAAACTGTCACGGCTTGGATCGTTGTTATCCCTAAAATACTTCTTTTCCCAGTGTGTGTGTGTAAATATATATATATATTGTCACGAACGGTTTATAGAATGAATGTCAATACTCATGCTCCGGTGGGAGCTAGATATGTTTATGTGAGTTGAAGTGAGTGAATGTTAAGTTTGACTGCGGGCATGAATGCATTAGTAGCAGTAAGCGCTAATGTCGAGTTCACGGGCATGACTGAGTTGTTGTGAACGAAGTGGTGGTGAAGACTGGTCAGGTGTGAAAAGGGTCATGGGTAGAAAGGTCATTCGAGAGAGAGATTAGAGCGAAGAGAGATTACGTGGAGAGTGAACGCGAAATGGTTGAAGAAAAATAGGAAATATATAGAGATATTGTGAAATTCGTTTCATGAGATGCTGTTCTAATTATGCACATCATACATTGTGTTTTTCTTATGTGATGATTTATGGCCAAAGCGGCAGTCTGCCTGTGTTATTGTGTTATACTCAAGTTTGTGACATAAAGTCATCGGATATCGTATCGACGTGTTGGAGTTTAGTGAATTAACGATTAGCTGTAAATAACGAGCCATGTTTGTCGCTCCATGTGTATGTAATACGTATTTGTCAATGTGTACACACAGCAAGCACTTGACATATATATATATATATATATATATATATATATATATATATATATATATATATATATATATATATATATATATATATATATATATATATATATATATATATATATAATAAAATGATAAGAATAATATTAGTAATCAACTAAGCTGGAGTCAAAGGACGTGACTCTCACGTCTGAAAAACACCCACTAATTTTTGGCTAGCTAACGTGCTACGTATTCTGCATATAAAATCCTGAAAATAAAGAAACCAGCTGACTCCTTTGGCCAGCAATACAGCTGTTCTGCACCATTTAACGCGCACTATCCAGCTATTTCTCTAGCTTTCACCTCACTATTTATCAGAGTCCACTTCCCAAAAGTCCTTCTTTGTCGGCACACCGGTGTGAAATTTCGCCTGTTCGCGTTGTCGGAAGGTCGCCGGCTTAGATATGTTAACCCTTTCCTGTAAGTCGCTGACACTCCGTGACTATACATCCACTAAGGATGAAATTATCTTCCAGGTCTAATATAAATTCCAATGCTGCACCGATGTGCTTTAAATTCAGGATCTCAAAGGGTGGCTATGAATGCACTCACAATTAAATGCGATGGAGGCACTAAATCCACTATTTGGCGCAGGCCCGTCAATCCTGTGACGCCGCGTGTACTATGGATGAAGTTGAGCTGACGATGGCTACAAGGTGACAGAGCTGGCGAGAATGTGTAGCTCTTAGACTTTGATGCCGATGGAGCATGGGCGCTCCACGAATTTGGTGGGTGTGGCGTAAAATTCACAGCCAGGGAAATCACCCGAATGCACCCGTAGTAGGGTGTCGGGAAAATAAAACACCTTAGTAGGTGGGAACACCCCAATGTAATGGGCTTGAAGATTTACCATGCCTTTCCAGGAAGGCAAAACGGGCAAGTGGCAAGGGGTCCCCCGGGTCTGTCAGATGAAGGCAGCTATCGCTGAAATGGAACATGTCAGAAATTTCGTAGCCGCTAGCCTCGTCAATGTTACAACAGCGATAATAAACAAAGTGTATACATGAAGTGCTACAACTTTCTCAGCCCTTCCCGCCCCTCAAGTGGTCATCGCTGCTTGTCTGTAATTTATCTTTCCCTCCCCGTCACTAACACAGCTATCGAGTAGGTGCTTAGTGCGGGCCTACTGGCGAAGAATGCGAACGGGCGTATGCAGTTATGCCCGACGGGGGAAAAAGGGGGGGGGGGTGTATGTAAACATTTCCCGCACAGCTGACCCTAAGGACCCAGGTGACTAACAACTCAAGTTGAAAGGCTCGCAGCTGGTTACATCAGCTGGTTGATACACAAAATATCATATATATATATATATATATATATATATATATATATATATATATATATATATATATATATATATATATATATATATATATATATATATATATATATATATATACACACACAAACATATACGGCTACTTATAAGCGAATCACACTATATGAGTAAAAAAAAAATACTTCCACATAGTAGTCAATAAATCAAATTAAATACAGTTACACTTATTGTTAAGGACAAAAACCAAACTCTCTGACTCAACACAAGAGTCCAGTTAAATTTGTTTACATTAAACTCTGAGTTAAAAAGATCCCATTTAGTGAAACAATTCCGATATATGTACATGTTATGCTGAAGACAATTCGTCTAGCTGGGCTTTTCATGCGCCTCTAAAGTTACCGTACAGTAGGCTTTAGAAAACAATCAAAAATGTTATACAAACACAGTTTCCCTCAGAAAAAAACGATATATAGCTTCTTAGTGTTAGTTGGGAAATGGTTTTTTTTTTTAAATGCTGGAACCCAATATAAATGAATTTACACTGACTAAGTCTAAGACCCAAGAACAAATCACAACTATCAAGTTACTAATGGATTCTTACCGAAATTGTGAATAATTTCCCACACTAAAAGTAGCTGGCAAACTGCACGAAAATCTCTACCACTTCCCGACAGAAGTTCCGGGGACTAAAAGCAGTTAGAGACAGAAGGGGGACTCAATATATATTAGAAATCGGGCTGCAGGTGGCCAAAACACCAGGACGGAAAACGAAGAAACACGACATAACCGTTTCCCCGGAGGATTTTTCCTGGCGTTGCACTACAAGAAGGATTGCGTAACAGAGCGACCACTCTTACGCTGCGAGGGTCCTAGACTTTCCCTGGACTCAAAGAAACGGGGAAGTTTCCTCCGTCCAACAACACCAGCGTCACAAAGTCACTCTTACCAGCATTAAAAGACCTGTCATCTCCGCTGGCCACTTTAGCGGGAGCAAAGGGGAGTTATAATCAAAGTGACATGCTAGCAGCGACAGAAAACTAGAAAAAAGATATGAGAAAATAGGCGTGCCTACAATCAAGAAGAAGTTAGAGGGGATGGTAGCTCCACCCTAGGGCCAAAGTTTCGAACCCAACGTCTTAATAATTTAATTGATGGTTGTATGCCCTTCTAAACCACCTGCTGCCCACAGTTTTCATTTTGTTTCTTCAGTGTGAGTTTCACCGAAACTGTCGATCTATTTCTTGCGACATTCTCCCTGTCCCGAGAGACTGCTGGAATTCATTGGCTTAAAGCTCGTGCTGTATCAAATGGTTATTTGTATTCATTCACTCTTGCGTTCGTGTTTCACTGATTTCACAGATGTCGCATATTTCTTGCACCATTCCCACTTGCTTATATAAATATAAATAGTTTAAGACCTCAGCTGGATGCTTGCATGTCACACGTATGGTCAGTAATGCAGAATAGTACAACTACTGAAACAACGTCAAGACACAACGTGTAATTACTACATCTACACGCAACTCTTAATAATTTATGTTAGTTTTTCTCCTTTCATTTGGACAGCACGTGCAAATAATTATAGCAGTCTCGCGCACGAAAATTGGTATAATCATCTATTGTCTTCCCACATAACTCTCCTACATTTATATACCGTTCAAAAAAAGAAACGCATAGCTACTGAAGACACACACATAGCCATAATTTTGACATTCAATAACTTTTTTTAATTTTATGAGTTAATTGTTCAAATTGCACACAAGAATACCTTAGGGTTCAACCAATCAATTGACGGTTGTTTTGCATCAGGGTCACGAGAGTTTTTTGGCGTACGGGCTTTCCCGTTAGTATGGTGTGTGACCTCCTCTTGCATCGATCAGCGACTGGCATCTCCTGGGCATGGATGCGATCAGACGTCTGATGTGGGATGGCTGCCCACTCTTCCTGGAGTGCATGGAACAGATCACGACGATTGGCTGGAGCAACGTCTCGGCGACAAACACGTCTATGCAGCTCATCCCACAGGTGCTCAATCGGACTCATGTCTGGAGACAGGGATGGCCAGGGAAGGGTGAGAATGTTGTTGACAGTCAGGAACTGCGTGGTGAACCGTGCACAATGGGGTTCGGCGTTGTCCTGTTGAAACACAGACCTTTGGGCAGCCAAAAGTGGAAGGACATGGGGTCGAAGAATTTCATTGACGTAACATTGCGCATTCAAGCCTCCTTCAATGTGCACCAATTGACTCCTTCCGTTGTAACTGACCATTCCTCACACCATTGCACCTCCACCACCGTGCGGCGGAGCTTCATCAACGCAATTTTGGGCAAAACGTTCATTTCGCCTACGGTAGACCCTACGCCGTCTATCATGACGCTCCAACAAAAAGAAAGATTCGTCACTAAACCAGACACGTCTCCATTGATTCCACAGGGACGATGCTGGCTGGCCCAAAGAAGTCGATTTTGGCGATAGCGGCGCGTAAGGACAGGTCCTCGGTGAGGTCGTTGTGCCCAAAAGTCCAGCGTCATGCAGTCTATTCCGGACAGTTTGATCAGACACATGACGTCCTGCAGGCAATGACTGGGCAGTTGAGGTAGCTGTTTTAAACCTGTCTCTGAGGTGACGAAGCCGAATAAAGCGATCCTCCGCTGCTGTTGTCACTCTGGGTCGTCCACTGCGATGCCGGTCTTCAACTGAGCCAGTGGCTTGGAACCGGAGCCAAAGTCGACTGATGGTACTCTGATGCACGTTTAGATGCCTGGCAACCTGACTTTGACTTCGCCTGCATACAGTCGGCCAATAGCAATGTTCCTTAAATTTATCGATAGAGACGCCATAAATTTCTACTTGAAAATGAACTGAATTTTTTGTGTTGTTGTTGTTGTTGTTGTTTTCGTCTACTATGTTGCTGTAATACCCTGTTCAACCTGAAAGTTGGTTATAATTGGGTGTGACGAAAGTACTGAGATTCTGTCTTTCAAATGGCCCATGTCTTTTTCTCCTTGCATTTTGTTCACTATTTTTAGAAGGGATTACAGGTAATCCTTCTCCATGTTTCTTCTCCTTCTATTATTTACGTTTTTTCAAGATGAGATCACGAGGGAGTTTGATCTCATCTGCTTTATGGTTCTTCTTTATGTGTTTAGAATGGGGGTGTAGGGAATTAGACAGTATTTTTCTAGAAGAAAGATTATAGATGCTAGATCAGGATTGGCACCAGATTGTCTTTTTTTAAAGATAGGCATGCAGCTAGACACATTTTTCGGGATTTTTTATATATATATTTTGGCCATTTTTGTTTCATTGCCACTAGAGGGCTAGGCTTAATCCCGTTTCTTTGTCTAAAACTCATGTACGTTGCATCAGCATGATCTAAGGTTCTGATTGGCTGAGAGCTAACTGCAGTTGAAATGCAGAGCTGCCATTGGCTTTAGAACCACGCCGCGCATATGACGTCATGAAGTCGGCGCGTGGGGGGGGGTCAAATACGATCGTAGTGATAGACTTGAAACTTTATAGGTCCATTTAATTCCTTGTTGAAGGAATAGCGGCATGGTTTAAAAGTTGAGATATCACCGCTTTGTATTATTGCAAAGTAGGTCGGGAGAGAAACCCGCATCTCTGGTTTATGAATTTACAGAATGACGGGAGCGTGTGTATTTGGGATTTTATTGAGAATGTATTGCTGCATGTTATTTATATTATAGTACACATCTATCTGTGGACGGGAGTGAAAGAGGCATAATTTGGAAGCGCGTGGGCGCGTTGGTTACGGAATTGTTATTGATACGACGTTCAGAGGGACGAGGGGGAGATAAGCACGTGGTCATAAAATTATAAACACGTGGCTGAACTACGGGGTTTTCAATTTGATAATCGGGGGTTATGTATAACTTTTGACGGCATGTAGATGCTAGCGTAAACAGGGTTATATGTTATTGATTGTGCTTTGTTATTCTGTGTATTCAGAAGATGGAGATGAAATTTATTTATGTTAAGGGAATAATATTTTATTTCAATTTTGAGGTGATTAATCATACTGACGGGAATTTTAGGAATTCCTAGAGAGGGCTAGTTTTATTTTGTATTAATCATTACGGCATTAGTGTCAGCGTAAGAAGTAGGCCACAGTACGTCTGCCCAGACGGGCCAGTGAAAATATTGTTGTTGCTCGGAGTTAGTCAGGCAGAACAAGCGATCTGGGTTAGCCAATGTTTACTTTGTAGGTTCAGGTAGAGAGGGGAGTTACGTGGTGAAGAGTAAGGAAGTTAATTGTTATTTGAAATGTATTATTACGGTTTGTTTAGCTGTTGTTTTGTTTTGTCTAAAACAGCAGGTACCGGCTTTGTGGGAATGAGAGCGGAATTTTGAGACCACAAAATTTCTCCCACGGCAAAGTTGGGGCATTCGCAGAACCGCAAGGGTTTTACGTTAGTTGCCAGTGGTGGAAGGAGAGGAAGAAAATACGTTTTCCCAGCCAGGGGAAGACATTTTCCAGCGAATAGGATTTTTGTGGATAAATCCTGAGCTCTGACGCTCATTCGGTTACACACGCAGATTTGGCATGCTGCCCGCGTTGTGGTAATTTTATGTTCGCTTCTTCACGGCCATAATAAAGCCGACGGCCCAGTTATAGGTACTCGGGCAGGTAATTTCAGAGTGGTAGAAGTCAGCTACAGTTCCAGTCCAGAATCCAGTGGGGTTCTGTTAAACCTCAGTCATCAATTCCAGAGTTAGTGGAGAGAGAGAGAGGGTAAACATTCTCTCTACTGAAGTCAGCACAGATAGGCAGAACTGTTAGTCTGGTGAATCATAGCAGAGGACAGCTGCTGAAGTTTAGAGGTGCAGTTAGTTGTGTTCAGGAGATTCCAGGATAGGCTGTGTAGAACCGAAGTCTGTGCAGAGATTGTGTAGTCACTTCGCAGTCGTTCCAGCTATCAGTGGACTTAGAGTTAGAGTTAGAATTTAGAACAGCTAGTTTGGAGTGTAGGCGACATCAAGTGCAGGGTAGTTCATTTCAGTTAACCTTACCTTCTTTCTCCATACAGGTTGCAATTGTGGGAGAAGGGTTGGGGTTGATGCATTTTTAACTGTGCTTGATTTTGTTTCAGGTGTGCATCCTCGCACTTGATGTATTTGACATGTATATGAGTTTGTTTATAGGTGTATAATAAACTTGTATAAATTGTAGCTGGCATCAGTCATTTCCTTTAAGTACAGTAGCTATATGTTGTCTGTATCTTAGTGTTTGTGAATCTTGATATAACCTTATCCCCTTAGGGTAGCTAGAGGTCGTTGACAACTATAGCACATAAGACGTCCGAAGTGGCGAGGAAAGAATCAACCTCGGAGCCAATAGTGTCAGCTGTTCACATTTCACTATCATTTTCTTCAAAATCTAATTTTCCAGTCTTCCTTCTCACTAGTGTCTTGTCATTGTATGTAGACAGTCTCTAGTCCTAAATCCATTTCGTGACAAAGTGGGTGGCGTCGTCCTTGGGATCATCTTTGTTGGGATCAATTCTAGATTCTTAAATTGTCTCTGAAGAAAGTTCTGGAAATAGATTTCTTAAAAATCCCCTAGACTTGAGCTATATTAAGACTGATCCAGCTATAAGTTTTTTTCCACAGGTTGTAGTCAGTTTAGATGTTAGTTGTAGTAAGGTTGTTTATGACTTAGAAGTAATTGATGGCTAATTGAATTTTTTTTCTTAAACAGGAAAGTAAATTCGGGTTTTGGGTAGCTGGATAACTTGAATTTTTTTCAGGTAGTTATTAGTCAGACTTGGTGCTAGTCTGAGTGCGGGTTTTTGCGACAGCATATTCCTAGTAGGTAACAGTAAATTTTTCTTGTTCCTTTTTTGTCATTTCCCCTCGTTGTGAGTACTGCTGATTTGTCCGGTAAGATGGCTGAATTGGTCAAGCTACTTACTGCATGGAAGGACGCAGCTAAAAGCATGGGAATGGATGAGGCCGAGACTAGGGCTTACATTATGAGGGAACAGGACCGGCAGACGGAGAGAGAGAAAAGGGAAGCAGAGAAAGAGGAGAGGCAGGCTGAGATGGAACTTCGGAAATTGGAAGCACAGGAGAGGGAGAAGGCAGCAGAGAGACAGCATGAACTTGCCATGCGTTCTCTGGAACTGCAGTACCGATCTTCGGAAGGCAGTTCGGCTAACGGAGATTCTCCCGGAGCAGGGGCGACACACACCTCAGGAAACGGAGGGCCCCGGATGGCAGCCATGAATTTTCCGATGGATCCTTTTCCTAACGGCAATGAGAAAATTGAGGTATTTTTAGAAAAATTTGAACGGATGGCAAAGGCATACGGGCTGGATGATAGTCTTTGGTGTCTCAAATTATCTCAATCTCTAAGAGGACATGGGTATGAGGTCTATAGCAAGATGCTAGTGGATGACCAGAATAACTTTGAGGCACTGCGGAACGCCCTGTTACAGCGATTCCAATGGACTTCCCGGAAGTGCCAAACGATGTTTAGTGAAAGTCGACTGGAGAAAGGAGAAAGTTTTCCCCAGTTCGCAGAGAGGCTGAGGAATTACCTCACTCGCTGGAGAGAGTTGTCGGGTTTGGCTAAATCGTTTGAAGGACTCGAAGAGCTCATCATGTGCGAACAGATAAAGGCCAACATGTCTCCGGACTTAAGGAAGTACCTGGCGGAGCAGGGCGCCCAGCAACTGGACCAGATTATTCTTTTTGCTGAAAGGTTCCAGTCGGCACAGGCCGAAGTACTGGGCCAGAAAAGAAAACACCCTGACCTGCCAGCCCCGGACAAAGGAGCATCTTCATCGCATTCGCCTTCCTCTTCAGCTCACCAACAGCAAGGGCCGTCTCGAAAGGAGCCCCCTCCCAGTCATAACATGCGCTCCCAGCCGCCTAACAGAACACAGGGGCCGACTTCTCATGAACCCGTCAGGAACCGGGGAGATAATGAGAGATATTGTAGGTTCTGTCGGACTACTTCTCATTGGACAACACGGTGCCCAAACAAACAACCCGCTCATCAGGTGGCTTGTTTAAGGCCTGTGAGGGTGAAACAAGGGAAGAAGTGGAAACCCTTCCAGTCAGAGAAGTTGTTTTCCAACAGCGGGCCAGCAGAAGTGAACGGGACTGAGACAACCTGCTTATTTGACAGTGGGCTTACCTACCCCAGCATAGTCGCCCGACATCTGGTGAAGCCCTGGCAGATGACCAAGGAAAAAGTGAATATTGGTGGAATTTTAAGGAAAGGGACCTCACAGTGCTTTCCGGTCGCCAACATTGAAGTGAAATGTAAGTTTGTGTCTGGCACGATCAAGGCAGCTGTGATGGCTCAGCCAGCCTATGACTTCATTCTCGGCAACCCATATTTAGTTTTGGGGAACCCGACCACACCGATCCTTGCTGATGCAAGGGGGCCTACTGCAGGCCAGATAAGTGAAAAAGGAGAACCCCTAATTCACAGAGCCCCGAGCGAGCTCAAACATAGCTGTCGTGCCAAGGAGAGGTGCAACGCCTCTGACGACAGTGATATGTTATTTGCAGAGGCAAATTCGCCCGCCAGCCCTGTTCAGCCAACCGGCCAAACAGTGGTGACGACGCCTCTGATTCAGGAAGTACCCTCTTTGTTGTCGGGAATTAGGCCCCCGATGGTATTAGCTCCTTCAAGTGAGGGACATACTGACAAGAGCGGTATTACATATGTCAACGACCAGCGCCATCTTCATAGGGCACAAGATAGCGGTCTGAGCGAGCATATAGTTCCAACCAGCCCTGGAGCCCCATCCGACCAGCACTTTACTCAAACGGAGGAGGACAGTGATCTGAGTATCCGTTTGCCTATAGACGGAGATGGGCCCCACAACTCTCGTATCTCGTTTACAGGAAACGACTCTTGTAACGAGCAGCCTGAAAAATTGGCTATCTTTTCCAATTCGTTTCACGGAACATTGGAACCAGTCACTGAGAGCTTTAACTCAGATTCTCCGTGATCTAACGGGATCTTAAACCGTCAAGTGTCACTGCAGGACACATTCCAACTGACGCCAGTAACTCTCACAGGGGAGGGCAAGGTTGAAGGTAGAACCAGGGTGTTAGACGGAGAGCTCCCGTGGTCTACATTTTCATCTCACCAACTTTTCAGGCCAGAAAAGAGTGAGAAAAGCGACCTTACGCATTTGCAAGGAGCTATTTTGGAGAGCTCTGTCCCGCTTCAGATTGGTAGGGGAAGAGCGAGTCCAGAAGCACTGCCAGGGGCAGATCTTACCTACCTTTCTTCAAAGGTAGAAGCTATTGAGGTCGATCGTGATCCAATAGACACCCAGCAAGAAATCGGAGGCTCTACACCAGAGGAACCCGAGACGTTGCATCGTTCTCGCACGGTACCAGCAGTCACAACCCTGCTGACGCGCAGCGAGGAAGTCGTCATCGCCAGGTCGCAACAGCGCCCGTCGGTCACATCAGCTGACCAGAACAGCCTTTTGACGGTCATAGCAAGGGAAAGTTCAGACCCGACATTAGACGGCACAGGTCCGAAGAGAGATCAACTCTCCCAACGGAGCATAGGAGCTCATTCTAGGAGAGGAAGAAGGAGGAAACGCAAAAGAGGAAGGTCGAAGAACACTGAATAGGAGGGGTAAGGACAGACAGCCTTGTAGACAGAGTTAAGGGCCAGTGTGAAACACAGAGATTTCAGTAATGAGATCGATGCTCAATCTTCGAAGGTGGGAGTGATGTGACGAAAGTACTGAGATTCTGTCTTTCAAATGGCCCATGTCTTTTTCTCCTTGCATTTTGTTCACTATTTTTAGAAGGGATTACAGGTAATCCTTCTCCATGTTTCTTCTCCTTCTATTATTTACGTTTTTTCAAGATGAGATCACGAGGGAGTTTGATCTCATCTGCTTTATAGTTCTTCTTTATGTGTTTAGAATGGGGGTGTAGGGAATTAGACAGTATTTTTCTAGAAGAAAGATTATAGATGCTAGATCAGGATTGGCACCAGATTGTCTTTTTTTAAAGATAGGCATGCAGCTAGACACATTTTTCGGGATTTTTTATATATATATTTTGGCCATTTTTGTTTCATTGCCACTAGAGGGCTAGGCTTAATCCCGTTTCTTTGTCTAAAACTCATGTACGTTGCATCAGCATGATCTAAGGTTCTGATTGGCTGAGAGCTAACTGCAGTTGAAATGCAGATCTGCCATTGGCTTTAGAACCACGCCGCGCATATGACGTCATGAAGTCGGCGCGTGGGGGTCTTGATTATAAAAAGGCCTATATTTCATAGCCTCTTTCTCTTTTAATGAAAAATTGCTAAGCCGGTTGCCAGAGTCAAGTCGATTGCCTTCAGTAGGACATTCGAGATTTGGTAAGCATGAATTTTTGCGTGAGGGCTTTATTTAATTTTTCTAGTCCTAGCCGATCATTTAAGTTTCTTGGGAAGTTTTAGTTTAATCTAATTCTTAACTCCAGAGCCATCAAATACGATCGTAGTGATAGACTTGAAACTTTATAGGTCCATTTAATTCCTTGTTGAAGGAATAGCGGCATGGTTTAAAAGTTGAGATATCACCGCTTTGTATTATTGCAAAGTAGGTCGGGAGAGAAACCCGCATCTCTGGTTTATGAATTTACAGAATGACGGGAGCGTGTGTATTTGGGATTTTATTGAGAATGTATTGCTGCATGTTATTTATATTATAGTACACATCTATCTGTGGACGGGAGTGAAAGAGGCATAATTTGGAAGCGCGTGGGCGCGTTGGTTACAGAATTGTTATTGATACGACGTTCAGAGGGACGAGGGGGAGATAAGCACGTGGTCATAAAATTATAAACACGTGGCTGAACTACGGGGTTTTCAATTTGATAATCGGGGGTTATGTATAACTTTTGACGGCATGTAGATGCTAGCGTAAACAGGGTTATATGTTATTGATTGTGCTTTGTTATTCTGTGTATTCAGAAGATGGAGATGAAATTTATTTATGTTAAGGGAATAATATTTTATTTCAATTTTGAGGTGATTAATCATACTGACGGGAATTTTAGGAATTCCTAGAGAGGGCTAGTTTTATTTTGTATTAATCATTACGGCATTAGTGTCAGCGTAAGAAGTAGGCCACAGTACGTCTGCCCAGACGGGCCAGTGAAAATATTGTTGTTGCTCGGAGTTAGTCAGGCAGAACAAGCGATCTGGGTTAGCCAATGTTTACTTTGTAGGTTCAGGTAGAGAGGGGAGTTACGTGGTGAAGAGTAAGGAAGTTAATTGTTATTTGAAATGTATTATTACGGTTTGTTTAGCTGTTGTTTTGTTTTGTCTAAAACAGCAGGTACCGGCTTTGTGGGAATGAGAGCGGAATTTTGAGACCACAAAATTTCTCCCACGGCAAAGTTGGGGCATTCGCAGAACCGCAAGGGTTTTACGTTAGTTGCCAGTGGTGGAAGGAGAGGAAGAAAATACGTTTTCCCAGCCAGGGGAAGACATTTTCCAGCGAATAGGATTTTTGTGGATAAATCCTGAGCTCTGACGCTCATTCGGTTACACACGCAGATTTGGCATGCTGCCCGCGTTGTGGTAATTTTATGTTCGCTTCTTCACGGCCATAATAAAGCCGACGGCCCAGTTATAGGTACTCGGGCAGGTAATTTCAGAGTGGTAGAAGTCAGCTACAGTTCCAGTCCAGAATCCAGTGGGGTTCTGTTAAACCTCAGTCATCAATTCCAGAGTTAGTGGAGAGAGAGAGGGTAAAAATTCTCTCTACTGAAGTCAGCACAGATAGGCAGAACTGTTAGTCTGGTGAATCATAGCACAGGACAGCTGCTGAAGTTTAGAGGTGCAGTTAGTTGTGTTCAGGAGATTCCAGGATAGGCTGTGTAGAACCGAAGTCTGTGCAGAGATTGTGTAGTCACTTCGCAGTCGTTCCAGCTATCAGTGGACTTAGAGTTAGAGTTAGAATTTAGAACAGCTAGTTTGGAGTGTAGGCGACATCAAGTGCAGGGTAGTTCATTTCAGTTAACCTTACCTTCTTTCTCCATACAGGTTGCAATTGTGGGAGAAGGGTTGGGGTTGATGCATTTTTAACTGTGCTTGATTTTGTTTCAGGTGTGCATCCTCGCACTTGATGTATTTGACATGTATATGAGTTTGTTTATAGGTGTATAATAAACTTGTATAAATTGTAGCTGGCATCAGTCATTTCCTTTAAGTACAGTAGCTATATGTTGTCTGTATCTTAGTGTTTGTGAATCTTGATATAACGTTATCCCCTTAGGGTAGCTAGAGGTCGTTGACAACTATAGCACATAAGACGTCCGAAGTGGCGAGGAAAGAATCAACCTCGGTTCTTAACCTCGGAGCCAATAGTGTCAGCTGTTCACATTTCACTATCATTTTCTTCAAAATCTAATTTTCCAGTCTTCCTTCTCACTAGTGTCTTGTCACTGTATGTAGACAGTCTCTAGTCCTAAATCCATTTCGTGACATTGGGGTATATTGTGTGTTAGGTGTAGCGTTATCCTTTTATAGGGTTTCAGTTGCGTAGTCAGTGAATAGTGTTCACCCCAAATTTTGTTGCTTTCACGTGCGCGCAACATGAGCTGTGGTCAAAAATTGCGTCATAAACACTATTGACGACTGCGTTGTAACGATTACAAAAACGAACGCAATTCAGGTCAACACGTGCATTTGACACTGTAAAGAACATTTGAGGCTGGTTTTTATATACCCTAGCACCAAATTTTACTTACAAACTCATAAAAACGCGCCCTCGGATAGCTATGCGTTTCTTTTTTTGAACAGTATACATCGCTGAATCAAGCAAATATAGCCCCAGGCTGCACTTTTATCGGATCAGAGCAAGGTCTTCATATTAAATGCAACAATTATAGAAGCAGATAAACGTAATCCTGCGCAGCATTAGTTCTAACTACTGATCGATATAATGGGAGCGGTTCTTTAACGAGAAGCATTTGAATTAACCATCGGTCCAACAGTTCCGTAAAATAACATCTATTGAATTCGTCCAGTTGTATACCTAGCTCAGAATCCATTCATACCATATTGACTTGTTTCCGCTGTTACAAAGAATATGCTAACTGTTATGCAATTCGTTCAATAACATCATCACGCTACATGTCGATTAACATAAAAAATTATAATAATGAGGCATAGTTCAATCTGTAAAAACACACAGACAATATGAGCTTTTCTGACACTTCATTTCAGCAAATACTTCATTTCTGTATTTTCAGCACTGCGTCTTAGATTTATTTTATGATATAGTTAAACATTCGGCCTCGACGAGGTTGATACCAACCAGTGAACGTGAATATGCTTTTGGATTCTTGAATTCGGATGTGGTAACACGAAGACACAGGTGCTGGTGACAGCTGAACAAATGTATCACGCGATGAAGCGAATGCGTTAGACCTGAATTCTCTATTACATGTTTGTTCTACATTCTTTCAATTTCCCAGAACACAAGTTCTGTCTGTAATGGATAGCCTCCTCTAACTGTGGCACTTTGACCGCTCAGATAACAAAGACCAAATAAAACAGGAAACACAGTTTAGCGCTTGCTCTTGTCAAGCTGACACCTGACTTATTTTATGCCAGCAACTCGCGCGTTATCTTGCCTGCATGCAGGGCTTGGATGGTTGTTAAACAGTGTTTGGAACTTAGCCTAGAGTTTTGTTTAATAGTATTAATTTATATGGATCGTTAGCTTAGGAAACTGGAGCTTTTTGGGTGACAGCAAACTCAATCAATTACGAGAAAGAATGCTAGATTGTACGTGTGAAATTTTGTATGTATTTTATTTATACGTATGGCACACGTTTCCGGTTGAGACAGAAAATGTTCATTATATCATCAAGTGTATTATTCTGGTCTACTTAGGATGCCGTATCTAATAGCTTAGGCTGCCTTTTCATGTCAGTCTTTTAGTGTGTACTAGTTCTGTTGTTGACATTTCCTCGTGGTTTTTTTTATTATTATTTAAATTATCCATTATTTTCTCTATTCCATCTTTCGCTATCACTTTTTGGTCTCGTCTCTCATTGTTTTCAAAAAAAAAAAAAAAAAGGTTGTAAGTGTTGAATGCATTTGTCCTGTTGAACATTTAGTATAAATCTTTTACAGATTTCAATTTCGCCCATGTCTAACTCAATTGCTTTCATATTCAAAATGATTTACATACCTTTATGTTTGTCTAATATTTATTTACTGTTTACAGGCCTCGGGTTTCCCTTCCTTATGTGTTATCAAAATGATTTGTTTGGCAAATCAGCAGCGGGATGATAAGTGTTCCTGCTTCAGCGGGGGCATGTTATGAGAGGCAACTATATGAGGTTACACATGGGCCTGACAACCTTATTATGTGAAACAAATTGTTACAGGAACCACGGCTGTAAGATTGAAAGAGCACAGGAACGCTTTAGTGCAGGCTTCCTGCAAGGGAACCAGCTGGCAGTGTGTGAGACTCCAAGCTCTGTAAAAAACGAAATGGGAAATGATAATTGTGATGAAATGCACAGTGTCTAAAGCTTCATAGCGTGCGCATTTATTTCCTAATATATATATATTTTTAAAAACTATATATTTGTTCAAGCAGCTGTCTCAGTATTTCGAGATTAACAAATTTTAAATAACAATTTAAACCATATTGCTAAAGCCACTTGCCACCAGCAGTAGCACTGGAAACAAGTTTGATTCTGAGCATCAGAATATAAATGTTGACATGAGCACACATTCACAATTAGTACAAGATTAGAAGCTCAATATTTGCCTGTTTTAGTTAGCAGTTAAGGTCTACAGTTATCACGACCATACCGTTTAGTACCCGTGTTACCAAAGAAAAAATTTGGCAGCTGCACCCTCCGGCAATCGTACAAGGCATCAGCATGAGGCTGTATAAAGGTGGTGGCAACCTCATCATGTAAAACACATTGTCACAGAAACCACTCCTGGAAGAGCATGTGCGAACTTTATGTAGGTTTACTGCAATGTGAACAGTTTCAATGGTGGCTCTATGCTTGGTAAGGAGCGCAAAGAAAATGATGACAATATCAAAGTTCACAGATACCAGAGCTCATATCGATTACTTCATGTAACAAAGAGCATCACAAGCATACAGTAGAAAACTTCCACGCATTCCAAATCTAGGACCTCATTAGAGATGCTCGCTATAATGTACTGCCTAAGTTAGTGTACCACAGTCACTCTGCTTCCCACTAATGCATGTTATCGCATTTCACATTGATGTTATAATTAACCCACACCAGCTAATACGTGAAAGTGAAAACATTGATGTAGCACTGAAGCCGAGTGACATAATGAGCAGGTGGTGTTCATCACGTCAGGTAAGACACCACTAAGTTGCTCACGTAAAGGCGTTTTGGGTCAGTTCGATACAGACAAAGCTGGTAACAAGATGCCCCACGCAACTCTCACATTCCTCTCCTAATTGCCTGACATAAACGGGTGAAAAGGGAAAACAAAATACCCCACCAAGAACATAAGTCTGCATAGGGCAGGGCATAAGTGGTACTTGCCAGGAAATTTACTTCATTGTAGTAGTAGTCGAGTACGCTCCTGCAGCTTTCCTAGCGTTCGTCATAGGAGAAGCAAGACCACTCCAGAATACGCGGGGGAAAAAAAGGGGGGGGGGGGAAGAAAAGGAGGATGGGAGAGACGGAGAAGTTATGGGAATTTAATAAAACACTCAGGCCCTGTCTGAATTCTTACTTATCATAATATCGTGCTGTGTTGTCGCCGATATGAATAATGTCCCATGGGAGATCTTTTGCATAACTCCGCTGTATTGATGCTGAGTTATTGAAGATAGGGAGGGTGCTGTCTCACAGAGAGTGGGAGAGAGCGAGTGTGTTTGTTCTATGAGGGTTATGTATCGGCAGTTAGCATTTGGTGCATCAGTTGATCATCAGCATTTTCCTTTTCGCTCCCTGTGGAGCGTAGAACCACATGCAGCTGGTTCCTCTTTCTCTCTCTCCCCCCTTCCCCCATCCCCTTTGCAGGAAGCCTATACCATAAAAATCAAGTGCTCTGGAAGTGGTGGTTCTGTAGAAAATTCAGGAAGCATGGTCTTTCTTTGTCTCCTCAGAGACTCAGGACAGTGCATCAGTTACAGCACCAGACTTAAGAGTTCCACGTCTGACCATTTCTTATGTATTCACCCTGGACATTATGTGTGAGATCATCATCTCTCCATCACAGAATCTGTTATGTGGTTAATTTCTCCTTCCCTTTAATCATTTTTTCCACATTTGCTGTTAACCGTCGTGGAAATGCTATTCTTTTTTTAAAACTTTTTTAATTGCATCTATTGAAAAGTTAAATTGTTTTGAAACGTGGTGTTATTTGGTAATTTACAGTGTTTCGTATTTGTATCTCAGTTTCACTGTTACTGCGTTTTATGAGCCTTAAGTATCACAAACCATGGTCATCTTCTGCTCTTTCTATCAGCTGCAGCATGTCAGAAGTTGATGGTAACTAGAGATGTTAAAACGCAAGCATAAGGCTCATTACAGAGTGATAATTTTCAAACTGAGATTCAAAAGTGATATTTTTTTCAGACTGAGAATCGGCAACTAAAGACTGAAATACCCTCAGTTTAACAGATTAAAAATTTGAGAAATAGATTAGTATCCACGACGGGAACATAAGCAAACAGTGGAACGCTTTTTTCTGGTTTCAGCGTATTTAGATTTGGAATAACAGCAGCATGTATGTAATTTTAAGCTGTAGAATATTCAATTTACGATAAAAATGAGTCTTTGTAAGCCGGCAGGTGAGTTTTTAACTGGGAAGGCGTTCAATCCTACAGCTCTTTTGAATGCCGGCGGCAGGACTGATAAGAAATGTCTTTAGCATTAAAATTCGTTCTCATTTCCCCCTACGTCACCTAGACATCTACCAGATCATCCCCTGTGGTGTTTAAACGGCGCGAGAAACTGGCTCTGAAGTCAATCCCAACAAGGCCTGCGTGATGTGGTGCTCCTTGAACATCTCCATAGTGAAAGCACACCTTCCAGATAATACTCTGAGAGCTGAAAATTAAAAGGCAAAACAAGCTTAAGTACCTTGGAGTAACATTTGATCGCGGGCTATCGTATAAGCACCATGTTGATCACATCATACAGAAGGGGTCTGGAACCCCTTAAAAAATGGCCGCTGCGTAATATTCCTCCTGTATCATCAGCTAGTCATATCGGTAGTCGAGCATGGGCTAGGAAATTGATATGAGACAAACATTAAGGTATATTATCAGGCAATCGTAGGAAATAAAGAAGTAGAACACTAAACAACAGAAAAACAACAGTCATGAGTGGCTTACCCGGTATTCGAACCCTGGACCTTCCGCACACGGTCAGTAGACAGTGTGAACGACTGCAGCGCATTCAGAATGAAGGAATGCGTATAGTCTTGGGCTGTACGCGAGGTACCCTCATTTCAGCGATGCGGCACATGCTTGGATTGCTGTCAACTAGATCCAGATATGCGACGGCCCAGACAAAAGCTTATATGCGAGTGACCACAGACAGTAGGCATCTGTTAAGGTGTGTCCGCCCGTTAGTTTGCTTCAGTGACTTCAGTGACTAACACGGATATACAATGACCGTGTCCCGCGAATGTTTCTATCGTGAGTATGCAAACAGCACAGAATCGTCCCTGTATTATTTCGGCAGTGTTCCTGTCGTGAATTATTCTAATCCCCATATATAAATTAAAACGTAATTGCAAAGCCTAACAAATAAATTTAATAAAAGGAAAGAAGAATGGTAAAGAACAGTGCTGTCACAATGACTGTACTCGAAATCCCCCTTGTTTTCTACTTCGTCTGCAAATTGTAACGCTTTCACGTTGATAGTAAAAGCCTACTGTATTATTACCCGCTTTCTTCAATGAAACGTGTACTGTATTTCTTGGAAAAACCTTGAGATACGCAAGCTGATCAATGACCTAAATTTAATATTTCATTCATTCCAATTTATACACGGCGTAACTAAAAGACAGATGGACTAAAGGATAGAGAGAAGGGAGAGGCAGGACACGTGCAACACTAAACACGCGTCGCGCGATACACAATTGCTGCCATCACGCGTGTAAGGCCACATGCACTAACTTTATTTCAATTCGACAGTGATAAAATTCACTACCCTTCCCAGAGTTAGGTTTTAAAATCCTGAAAAACGCTTATTGGGAAAGATGAGATTAGATGGGTTTACGTTTGAAAACATGACAGTACCCAGACACCACATGGGGATTGAAGTAAACAGGAGGTGGTAGAAAATGCACATTTTGAACGCAGCCACCTAGCTCCCTTAAATTCGTATATTTGGGTTCCTTAGGGTTTGCTGACAAAGAATATGTAAAACGTTACGCAAATAGTCTAGGAATTACCAAGTTATGGCCAAAATAAAATAGTGGGGGTGCCTGACAGCATGAAATCGTTTCTGCTCATAAAATTTTTTTTATATAACGTGTTTGAAAAAACATTACGTTACGGAAATAGCCTACCATGTTAACTCCTATGTGATTGGAGCGCAACAAATGAAAGACTAAACACGATTGGTCGGACTATAAATACTATCTTGTGTTGTCAGGGGAAACGTGAGAAAGGGGTACTTTTTTGAAAAGATGTGTAGACGTGGTGTGATTGGGTAGAGCTGAGAATATACTCCATTCAGAGCGTCTGTTCATTGCCACATCTTGTAATAAACCTACTAAGAAGCAGTGCGTTGAGCACCAGTGTATATTTTTTATAAAATAAAGCCTGGGACATCGGCAGATCGGAGTTGTGCTATATTCATTGCCAGTCAACGAAACTGTTTATTATTATTTCCATGAATTGTGGTAAGCTTGAAATATTCAATATCTTTTAATGAAAATTGAATGTAAATTGATAATTTATGTCTGTATATATGTGTGGTTCAGTAGCGAACATGATGTAAAGCCTATCGTGCTCCAGCCTGAACAGAAGGTGTCGGAGGAAAGTAAAACTGCATGGAATGGCCAAACAGTACACTGACACCTAGATTATTAACTAGAAAGAAATAATGCTGGAATTGCAGAGGCGTAGTAACCATTAGGGAGGGAAATACTGGTATAAAGTGTTTCAGATGAAGCTGACAGTTGGCCTAACGCTCTGAACTCAATGTTTGTGATGTATTGTGCTCAGTGTAAAAATAGAGTATAAATTAGTTCTGACGTAGAAGGTACAACCTTCTTGTTTCAGGGACCGTGGTCTTAAAGTTATTGAGCAGCACCTGATCAGAGCTTTGCTGAAGCCAGAGGTGGACAGCATACTCCTTGGTCCATATAGCAACCAGTGGGGTGGCTCCAGAACTCATTAAAGTACTCAAGCAGAGGAGTCTCTTACTGCAGTCATCACGCAAGATAAGAGAGTGTGGCCATGGAGCTCAACATTATGTACCCCCATCTTAAAATGACATTATAAACTAAAATTAAGAGGGGAATTATATTGTTTTAATACCACGAACTGAGAACATCTCCAATACTAGTTCCCATAGAAACAAACTATTGAAGTCATGATGACAAATACCAACAGAGCTTGAACAAAACAAAACCAGTATTACCTCATGTTACCACTACACAACTGACACACATAGGATACCATTAATAATATATGTCACTATAATAATCATATTAATAAATTCTGTACATATAACTTGTAATTAAAATTGATTGTGATTCCTGGTTCCCTTTGTATTTGAATCAGGACACATATACATTCATGACAGCACTGAATACATATTGTTATTTGAAAAGTTATCAGTGACTCCTTTAAGATATCCTCTTAGAGTGTTATATGTATGTGAGTGTCACAGTGTTGTCAAGTGTGGTGGAATAAATTAAATTGTTTATCTGTCTGTTGTTGTTATGACTTACACTTCATCATACACATACCCTAGACATATAACGTAGTCATCACACTATTCCAGAATAATTTTGACTGAGGTATACATATGTGGCAGTAAGTAAGGTTATCTATAATACACTACTCTTATTAGATATAGATACCTTCACAGCTGATCTCAGTCAGTACACTAAGTCCCCTATAAATATTTATAACATCCCACTTTACCACAGTTCCCCCACAAGGGATAAACGAACTAGTAACATCACAAGTAGGCCCCAACAGCTCAAAAGTAACGAGGTGCAAAGCCAATGTTGGTACGTTATAAAAAACAACAGCATTTATTGAAATTCATGATCAAGGTGAAATGATGAGCCGTCATTAGGTTATGTCGTTCCGTTCATTATTAACAAGGAATATTAACATAGTACTCTACTACTTGACGGTAGTACGCCTTCTGGTTTTCTTCGCAGTAACTCATTATATTTATATGTGTACTGAATATATTATTGCCTTTGTCACGTAGCTCCTTTCAGATTCCGTTACCTTCATTAAAATGACTTCTCCAAATTAGTACACCCTTCAGCGACGATATAAGGTTGTAAAAGACTCCGATATACGGTGTATTAATCTATACTGTTCAAAAAAAGAAACGCAACATTATTGCAGTGGTAATGGACACCAAATTTCAAACTTGTACCAAAATTTTATTTTACGGAATTAATGTTTCAATCTTGGTATGAAGAAACTTTCAGACTTTAACAATGAAATGATGTTCATTAAATTTGGTTTGGACTTTCATTCTTTGCAACTGAGGCCTCCGTTTCAGTAAGCTGTATGGCCTCCTCTGGCCTCTATCAGAGAACGACATCTCCTTGACATGGATCCGATTAGCCGTTGGATCTGTTGTTGTGGGATGGCTGCCCACTCTTCCCGCAGTGCAAGAGACAACTGTCGGAGATTGGCTGGAGCCACGTATCGCTGGCGGAGTCGTCGGTCGAGTTCATCCCATAAGTGTTCTATGGGGTTCATGTCTGATGACATGGCTGGCCACTGAAGGTCTGGACGTTGTTGTCAGCGAGGAACTGGGTGGTGAGTTGTGCCATATGAGGTCGAGCGTTATCCTGCTGAAAAATCGACCCTCGTGCAGCCAGAAGTGGAAGGACGTGAGGACGAAAAATTTCAGCGTTGGGCATTCAGGCGTCCTTCAATTTGCACCAGGTCACTTCTTCCCATGAAGTTGATCGCCCCCCCCACATCAGTACACCTCCACCACCATGTGGAGGAGCCTCATCAACGCTGTTCTAGGCGTAGCGCTAATGGATTCTGCGGTAAACTCTTCTCCGTCTATCGTGTCGCTGGAGCACAAAAAATGATTCATCACTAAACCAAACCCGTCTCCAGTCATTCCCAATGGTCCATTGACGATGCTGGTTCGCCCACTGCAGTCGGTTCTGGCGATGCCGGTCCGTAAGAACAGGACCTCTGTAGTGTCTTCTTGCCCAAAGACCAGAGTCGTGCAGCCGGTTCCTGACCGTTTGATCTGAAATTCGACGAGCTGCTGACATTGACTGGACTATGGAGGACGCAGATGCAAGTCGATTCCTGAGATGACGCAGCCGTATGAAGCGGTCTTCGGCAGGAGTTGACTCTGGGTCTTCCACTGCGCGGCCGGTCTGCCACTGAACCAGTTTCTTGAAATCGCCTCCAAAGGCGACTAATGGTGCTTCTAACCACATTAAATTGTCTGGTCACTACACTTTGTGACTGTCCAGCCTGTAAACGTCCAGTGATGATGAGTGGTTGTTCTGTAGTGAGTTGAGCCATACTTGCGCATTGAATTTTCAACTGAATTTATTCGAGGAGCGTCAATCTTTTATAGGCATTCAATAATATGGTCAAAGAGTTTTGTGTTCAGTAAGTTTCACGGGATTCTCATGAACCTGTCACGAGTTATTGTCAAAAATGTTGTTTTGACCTAGACCTCTTTCATGACCTCACGAATCATGAGGTGAGTACTATTCAGGTAACCACGAGAAGTTAATGACCAGATGGACACAGTCGATAGGTTGACTGATGTCCAATCAGCGAATATCTTTTATAAAAGTTACACCAAAAAAGTTGCGTTTCTTTTTTTTGAACAGTGTATATGTCGACAAAGGTGCAGGCACCAATATAAGTTCATCAATCAAGACTCCTGTCTTGTACAATCCTTACTTCCGAAGATACATAACAAATATATCAAATTGGGTGCCGGATCAAAACAAAGGCATCTGTCCTGCAGGCCAACTTATTTTTTTTCTCCTTCGTCATTATCACAACACACAAAACTCCTACGTCATCTTCCAATCTAACCCCTCGATTGGTTAGCACAATTATCATTTATTTAATTAATTTTTACTACGTTCATGAACAATGTAACTAAGTGTACTATTCAAACATCTTCACTATTCCCCAAACTCAATTCAGCGCTCTTTGATGCGCAACAACAACTGTTGTAAAAACTCATATGTAACAGCATCCCCTGCATTGGAACGTAGCTGACATCAAAGGAGCAAGAATAAATAGGGGGATATCATGGATGGTGCAAGCAGAGGCAACTATTAGACACGTGACCATAGTTGAAAATATATTCAAGGGAGAAGAGTGGAGTAAGTCAGGAGAACAGGACGAACTACCAGCAAGTCATCATCAGCCTTGGAAGAGAGTGCAGAACTTGGCCAATGAGAAATCAACGGTAGGGCTTCTCTGCTAGAGTAAAGGGAAGGATCGTCGCTGAGCATAGTGGGGCTTACATGATAACAACCTCCAGCACGAGAATGGAAGTAGAGGCAGCTACTGCAGCCTTAAGGTGGCTGTCTGAAACTTCATCAATAAGGGCAGTTATTGTATCAAACTCACAATCCATGCTTCGGAAGGTCCAAAGTGGATGGCCCCGGCATGAATGTAAAACCTCCATAGAAGCCTCGAATCTTCAGGAACTGGTGAGGATCTACTGTCATGTCCATGCAGGGGTACGCGGCAATGAAAAAGGTGACAGACTAGCTTCAAAAGTACCCATAGAAGGTGCATTGGATATGGGTAAGAGAGAGAGATACTGAGGGCAATTAATGATCGCCTATTAGAGAATGACACTGCAATCTATGAATTATCAGGGCTAAGATAGCTGGAATTAGGCATCAAACGTAAGGCCAGCAGAGATGGACGTTTGAGATGATGCATCCGGCGTGTGTACAACCAGCGCGCAACTGGAACAATTATCATTCATACCCTTTGACATTTGCTGAGGGAGACTGAGCAGCTATGGTTTTGCCCGAAGTGCAATGACGTCGATTCTGATCAACAATAACAACCACCTGTGGAATCGCAGTATCTCGGGGTCTACCTTATGCCGACCCAGCAAAATAGCGATGAGAAATAGTGAGAACATCGAGACGAACTTCTCATTTTCTGAGATAGGTGCGACTTTCTGAGAGAGAACGAAACGAACAAGACCTCCTGTGCAAGCCAGCACAGCGAGACACCCCTCACTATAAATATTACTTCTTAATTTTGCTTTTTCAATCTTCTGTGCATGTTTGTTTTCCCAGTTGTCAGCGGCTGAGAAAAGATCTTGTATGCACACACTCGTATCTGCCTGACTTTGCTGAAAGAAAAACTAATGCCGCTGTCACCGGATGAACGCACGGGCTTGGACGTTCAATAACTTAGCACGTGGTGACGTGGCATATAGCTAGGCGTTGACTGATTAATGGCGAAACAAACAGCCTATGGTAAAATTTGAGCGCGCTGTGGCTTTAAGTTAATGTACATGTATTGGGGGGATGGGATTTGAATAATCAGTAACGTCATTTATGTAGAGAAATGAACATCAAAGTTTGAATAAGCTTTGACCTTAATGTAAGCGAGAAGAGATGACAGTTCGAACATGCAGTGACTGCATTTAATGTGAGGGGACTAAGATCAAAGTTCGAATATGCTATTACTTTGATGAATATTGCAAATCAATATATAAACTAATCAGCATAACCGCATTAAAACATGGCCAATATTATTGGGACGTATATTTCGAACTTTCTCAAGGCACACAAGCATTTGGTGACAAGTTAACTAAATGTAATGTTTTAGCAGTTCTTCTAGGCATATTACCATAGGCTAAAACCCGAAGGGACATCAGTATTAAAGCAAGCGGTTTTCCATCACACTTAATATATCATTCGTGTATGTTCATGAAACTTTTGTGAGTAAGCGCGCAGTTGTGCTATCACTGTCAGACCTGAGCATTAATCACAGAACAAGAAAGACATATCACCACTTGTACAGTAATATCTCTGAACAAATTATTAAATACGAACATACCTGGGGAATTAACCCTTATCAGACAGTAGGCGCTGGAACATAGTTCACAATGAAAGCGATCAGGAATAGAGGAAGGTCTCGAGAAGATGGAAACGATTAATGAAAGACATTAATAAAAAACATCAGTAAAAAACCAAACGACACTGCCGATAGCATTAGTTACATCGGATTGGTAACCAGCAGTCATCCCAATCTGCGACGCGTCACTACCTATGCAGCAGATAGACTATTAAAGATAGTCTAAATACACACGTGTGCTTCATGCATTTTACTATGAAATTTAACTGGGTGTTGCATGATCATCATCTTCCTAACTCCATTAAGCATGGAGGCACCATTGCAGCTGTTCTCTTACATGAAACCTGCACCAAGAATGCATATGCCCTTGCAGCGCCTGCACCAAGAATGCATATGCCCGTGCAGCGCCTACACCAAGAATGCATATGCCCTTGCAGCGCCTGCACCAAGAATGCATATGCCCTTGCAGCGTTGGTTTCTATAGCAAGTTGGTTACATGATGACGTTGCATTATGATGTCACCAAAATGCTATAAAATTATATAATTAGTGGGAGATCTCGTTGTAATTTAAGAAACATGTGTCTTTGAAGCAAGTATCAGCTAACATGTGTCTTTGAAGCAAGTAACAGCTAACATGTGTCTTTGAAGCAAGTATCAGCTATAATAACGAGAAAATAAACCGAACAGTTTCCAACCAGCACGAAGAGTGAGGCTTAACATGTTCTGTCACATGATCTATTCTTCCGTGGGCATTGGGAACGTAATGAAGTCGGTCAAAGACGAACCAGGAAGGCGAGCTAAGGACAACGGTTTAAATAACTTGCGCTTTGCTGAACACACAATATCTCCAATAATGGAAAATAACAAAAGACCTGCAAAAAATGTTGCATAAAAGTAGTAGTTTAAAAAAAAGTTCTGTACAGCAAGAAAATAGTCATGTAATTCTTTCTAGCCAAAAGACTAAACCAGAATGCATTATAGAACTAAAAACAATAACGTGCAACACTTAATAATTTCAAATGCCTAGTTACGTAGAATTTCCTGCATGAATATGATAACACGAAAATTGCTTGATTTGAGCAAGTAGGCAAATAAGTGTAATTGCAGAGGTAAAGAGAAGGCACTCGGTCTTCATTGGACATTATGTTAAGACAAGGAGCACGCGAGCAAATCGTAATAACGTGGAAAATAGAACAATCAGAAGCAGAGTAAAACAGGGAAAAGATGATAGACGGCTTTACATTGTGCTATAGGATGAAGTCAGCAGCAGATCTGATGGAAAATATTAAGAAAATCAATGGTCGCCTGTACTTCCCGACATTTCATTAGATAATACAGTATTAGCAGTCATTTTATATAGGCCAGGTACAGTTTATAAGCAAACTTTATTTCTTGCATTTTTATTTATTGTCTTCGCCATTTTTATAATGTCCATAATACAAAAATATTAATTGGATATATAATGCTTTGACCGAGTGATTTGAAAACCTGTTTAGTGATTGACTGATTTGTGGTATTTCCTCTTTTTGTTGCAGAGTCAGAGGACATGGGTAGAAAAGACCTTTTTCAAACGAGAATGTGTCAAATTTATTCCGTCCCACCGCGATCCTTCAAGGTACGTCAAGCTGTCTGTTGTGTCACGTGTAATAATATAGTGTAGCGTGGTGACTCTTGTATTTGTGTTTGAAATATTGCTCATTATTATTTATTGTGACACGGCGCCAAATATTTATATGAAGACATATTTTCAGGAAAAGCGGAGCCTATAAACTAGACTAACACAGCTAGTGAAGCGTTAAAAAATATTTAAGGGAAATACTGCGGACGTTGTTCAATGAATAATGAGTTACAATGCAAAGTTACGTACCATGGTAAATATTACAAATATTGACACTATGCTAAATGCTACTAATAGTGTCATACAAATGGCAGCTTTCATCTGTTTCCTATCTTAATAGGGTTCATAACCCATGCTGTTCATTCCATCCTTCATTAACAACCAGTTCTCTCAACAATAACAACAAAGCAGTTAAACGCATAAAGGAGCAACAGCAAATTCAACGAAAAAATTAAATGTCTTTGATTTGTACATGGGGCATGGGTATAAGCAACAGAAACAGATTGACACATATCTATAAATGTAATTGAAACAGTTAAACTAGGTTCTGTCATCAGTCAAGAAGTCATGACCAGTCCTTTTAAAATGTGGAGCCGCATACAGCAAACAATTCTATATTGAGCACATCCCTAGGCGTCTCTCTCTCTCTCTCTCTCTCTCTCTCTCTCTCTCTCTCTCTCTCTCTCTCTCTCTCTCTCTCTCTCTCTCTCTCTCTCTCTCTCTCAATTCCTGTTCCTGTCTGTTTTTTTTTGTTGGTTTTTTTTTCCCAGTTTGTATACCTTGCCTTACCTAGTGACACGTAATACTCTTCTTAAAGCACTGCTCTCAGATCTTTATGGTTGGACTCCACACAAGATAATAGTTCTTAAGTTTCTTGATTTTCATATCTTAGACCTTTATATTTTACTTGTACACGGCCGTGTTAACAACCAGGAATAGAAAGATAAAGCTGACTGTGAAATACGGAATATATTACTATATTGTAGATTGAGAAAACAGACTGTGGCACAGTAGTTAACTGGAACAGTAGACTGAGATCAACATAATAACATACTTATATTGTGCAAACACATAATCATCATCAGTATCTTATCACTTGTCGTTGGGCACCATATTCTGTGAGCGTTTTCTACTTGTTCCTGCATCTCATCCTGATAAATATGTTGTTCCTCTGCATATGTTCCACTTGCATTTGTGTGGTGTAGTTCTTCACCGCCCTTTGCCGATGTCAGACTCTTCATTTCCAGAAACGTTGCACTGAGGTGGGATATCTCTGTAATAACTCTTTCAGTGCTGCCTAGCGTCGCTCTTAAGTCATTTCGGTCTTTGTTTCTTTAACTTTTGAGCACTTATTACTGCATATGTGAACAAGCTTGTCTCTTGGTGTTATTATGACTTCTACTGAACTTCTCAATGTGTCTGCCCTGGTTTCTTAAAAATCAGCTTGCTTTTATCATTATTACTCTTTTTTATCTCTTGCTTCTGATCCTTTTATCAGCCGTTATTTGATTTAAGAAAGATTAATCCACCTCCGTGTTTGGTTAGATTCGTGTCTTATTTCATCTACGTATGAATAGATACAGGATTATCTTTGTTAGTATTTTTCATTGTATTGCATGAGTATGGCTTTTATTCGTGCTTCGTTCCCCGAGTTCATTCTTTCCATCCTGGGAATATTCTCTTTCATTCGAGCATTGAATTTATTGACGTAAATGATGGAAGTTTGCCGGCTCGACAAGATTTTTGTGTGTGTTAATTCCACGTGAAAGGCATAATACAGCTATGATGTATCTTTAATGCCTTCCAGTGCCCTGAAAAATAGTTTCGTTGCCTTTGGGAAAGAAATCGCATAAGAATGAATTCGTAGTTGGTGTCACGGATTGCCTCCCCTTAGCTCTGCAGTAGTGGTCCACCAGTGGCTAACACTCAAGAGTATCTAATATGGGTCTTCAAAGGTGTCTACCTTCGCACAAGATTACTATTGGCAGAGTTGTAGATAGAAGGATAATGACGCTTCTATCTCAAGGCTGTATTCACAAGATGTTTTCAGAAGTCAAGAACAAAGCTGCATAGGGCAGAGCACTATTAACTTATATCTGATCCGTCGCCTTTTGTGAAGAATTAAGCAATGCTTTTAGCCCGTTCAAGCCCCCAGCTGGTGTAAATCCAGCGAAATTATTTTATAAGTGTATGCTTTATAGATGTATATACATTAAAGAGTCTTGCTCATACGTATGCTTTCATACCTATAATGGGAGCCGCGCTAGCGTAGTGGTTACCACATCGCTCTGGCGACCGGGTGATTCAGGATCAAACCCGGGCGACGGCATTTGAGGATTTTTCGTCGACCGGGATTTGGACTGGATTAACTCGAGACCTGGCGAAGATATTTGAAGGAGTGTCGTCGACCAAGGATTGGCGGCTCCTGAGCCTACCCAGCTCTAATGGGTACCTCCGAAATCGGCGAGTATTTGCCTGAATGGCGAGGGACACCTGTCTCTGTACAAGAAAAAGGGATACTCACGTAAAATCGATGTCAGGTTAGACATTAATAATAACCTGAGATTTCGCCTCGAGTATTAGCGGGCGTACGGAAACAAAAATATACCTATAATAACTGAATCAACAATGATTGTTTTGTTTTAAAATAACATGTAACAAATTTAAGTCAATTAGTTTTAACATGTTAAAATAACGATGGAATGATGGTGAATTTTAGATGTAAATAAAATTGTCTTCACTGTGACTTGGTTTGAGGATTGATAAAAACAATTGTCCTTTTGCTGTTTCCTTAATAAACTTACCTGGCCTAAGTGAGTCCTGCAGCCGTAGTTTCGTCAATTCTTCTGTGATGCGGGCTCTTCTCCACACAACTCGTCCAATGTAGGCGGTTAGTGTTGATTCCCTGCTTTTAACTCATAACTAGTGGCGTCGAAACTTAAGTCTTGCAGCTTCGTACCACGAACAGTCTGATAGCTTCGTTCCGCGAACTTTAGACAAAATGAAAAGAACAAATGCCTCTGCTAAGTACATTTGTGGGCTGCAAATTAACAGGGGCATTGGGAGCCGCGCTAGCGTAGTGGTTACAACACCGTTCTGGCGACCGGGTGATACAGGATCAAACCCGGGCGACGGCATTTGAGGATTTTTCGTCGACCGGGATTTGGACTGGATTAACTCGAGACCTGGCGAGGACATTTGAAGGAGTGTCGTCGACCAGGGACTGGCGGCTCCTGAGCCGACCCAGCTGCAATGGGTACCTCCGAAATCGGCGAGTATTTGCCTGAATGGCGAGGGACACCTGTCTCTGTACAAGAAATAAAGGGATACTCACGTAAAATCAATGTCAGGTTAGACATAAAATAATAACCTGAGATTTCGCCTCGAGTATTAGCGGGCGAACGCAAAAAAAAAAAAAAAAAAAAAAACCAAAAAAAAAAACCAGGTGCATTGTCTCGCTGTCCGCCAACCAATGTTAGCCTCTCTGAATAATTAAATTCTTGAGTCTACACAGCGTAACTCAGGGAAGATGATTAGAAATCACCAATATTCTTCTGTGTATTAAACTAGGAAAATATGTGATTGGACAGCGCGAATGCAATAATTTGTGCCTGAATTAAAATTAACAATTTACATATCTCACAGAATGAATGATATGATACACTTCATGCACATAGGATGTAATCATCACTCATCACTGCTCCATTCGGAGTCTGGGGTCGCCTCTGCTATCGGTTTTCTGTACGACTAGCAAGAAACAATCACCAGCGCTTGCTGTAGTGGTTTATGAATATACTATTTTTATATGTTGAGGTTGCCAGCCTCATATATAACCACTTAGCAAGGAAGCATGTCAAATTCATATTTGTAAAATAAATGTTTACACTTACCTCAAAGTAACTTTTCAGAACACAATCTCCTGGCACAGTTAGAATGGACACAGCACTTTAGATTAGATGCTTTCGAAACACTTGGTCTGGGAAATTTTAGAATTCCTCTTATGACGGGTATTCTGATTCCTTGGGTCTCCAGTCTTTGTATTTTAAAATGCGGGTTTACTTTTCAGTTTCAAAGTTGCCCATATACTCTGTCCTGGTCCTTTAAGTATCCAGTTTTTGTATTTAAAAATGCGGGTTTACTTTTAAGTTTCAAAGTTGCCCAAATACTTCGATCTGTCACTTATAATTTTGGAATCCTTTGTCCGCTCATCTCTGGCTCTGGTGAATTGCTAGCTTGGCGTGGCGATGCAGTCTGATCTGTGACTCCGATTTCGCTATATTTTATTGAACTTTCTCTTGTCAAGTCCCAGATTGTTCTTTTAAGACCAACTTGTCAATTAAAGTTAAAGTCTATTCCGGTTCTCAAATCAAGCCAATGGTAAACTCTTTATAACTATATGGGTCGGGGTGTTAAATCATAATATCCCCTGCGTGTTTTAAAATATCAAATTTTAAAATTCCAACGCGTGACCTCTTTCTAATAAGGTAGTAATACTTCCGATTGCATCATTATGCAAACTCACAAACAAATCTGTGAACTTATTTCCTGGCTGATACTTTCTGCCCATATTGTAGCTTATGACAGGTTATCTGTAATAATTACTCAGAGATGGTCCAGCGGAAGCGATTACGTATATCACCTGTGTTTTGGTGTATCTGCCAGCCGGAAAGATAAGGATCACCGGCAGCTTAGACAAGCAATATGGCTTTCTTTCTGTACTCTGCAGGGTCGTTGTCGTAATTTTTGATAAGATAGGTCTAGATATTTGTGGTCCCGTCCGAGCAGAGGTGATAGTGATAGCTATGTGAGAGGAAGGTGTAAGAAATAGGTTAATTTTTTCACGAGGGTGATAGTGTAAGTGAAAGAACAGTCTTGGATTGAGTAATTGCTCTAATCCAGCCTATCTTACGACTATATTTTAAGTTAGACGCCCTTTCTCTCCTTGTACAAAATACGAGTTACACAACACTCACGTACACACACAATTTTGTGACAGAAATACGTACAGACGTGAAAACAAAAACTATGGATAACATATATATATATATTATTTCTCACTAATCTGAGTGTTCACGGGATAGGTGATATATATATATATATATATATATATATATATATATATATATATATATATATATATATATATATATATATATATATATATATATATATATATATATATATATATATATATATATAATATAAAAATCTTTAAGCACCAAACACGGCGCATAAGGCAGAAACCAGTGCTCTCCAGGTTGTTCGTTGTGACGCCACTCCTCTTAGCTCTTGCACATTATTTAGGCCCAACGTTCTTCCTTCTCTTATTATTGTTCTTCTGAGTGTTTCTTTTGGTCTTCCTTTTTTCCTCTTACCCTCAGGAACCCAAGTGAGCGCCTGTAGTGGTATTCTGTTGTTTTGCATTCGTAGGACATGACCGATATATGACCATCGTCTTTTCCTTATATAGTCGGAGACATATTTCTGCCTAGAGTCTTCTCTTATTTGTCGATTAGTCTTGAATTCTTTCCAACTGATGTTCATGAGTTTTCTAAGACATTTGTTCTCGAATGTATTCAGCTTGTTCTCCAATGATTTTGTTATTTTCCAACTCTCACAGCCGTATGTTAACACTGAGATAACATTTGAATTAAACAGACGAAGCTTGGTATGTATATTCAATGATCGTAATTTCCAAATGTTAGATAATCTATTGAAGGCGCTAGCTGCCAAAGCAATTCTAGTATGAATTTCTCTTGTTGTGTCACCATCCTGAGTCATTTTACTGCCTAAATAATTGAAACTTTCAACTTTCTGTAGTTTTTCCCCGTTCAAAATGATATCAAAGGTCTCATTAGAAAAGTTCATAGCTTTAGTTTTAGAGGCATTTACTTGGAGACCTATTTTAACCGAGAGATGACACAAATTATTTACTGCTTCTTGGGATTGTCTGGGTGTTGAACTTAAGAATGCTAAATCATCTGCGAAATCCAGGTTCCCCCAGGAATTTTCCATTTGTCCATTTTATACCTAATTGTTCATTGTGGGTATAGTTTCTCATAACCCAATCAATAACTATTCCAAAAAGTAGTGGTGACATAATACAGCCTTGTTTCACCCCTGTTTCTTCTGTAAACCATTATGTATTCCCTTTATTTGTTCTAACACAACATCTTGCATTGTCATATAGCGCTTTGATTATATTCACATATTTTGTTGGAAAACCATAGATTGTAAGTATCTTCCACAATGATGGGCGGTGTAGACTATCAAAGACTTTTTGAAAATCGACGAAGGTGATAATAAGTGGCGATTGCATTTCCACTGATTCTTCTATAATTGTTCTTAGCGTGAATATTTGATCAATACATGATCGTTTCGGCCTGAAAGCCGCTTGTTCTTCTCTGATCTTTTCGTCAGCATGCAATTTAAGTCTTTCTAACATCATGCAACATAATAATTTTCCAGGTACTGATAATAGAGATATACCACGCCAGTTATTACAGTCTGATAGATCACCTTTCTTCGGTAACTTTATAATAATACTGTCTTTCCATTGTTGTGGTGGTTGTTCTTCTCTCCATACTTCATTTATAATATCTAAAATTCTCAAGAGGTTGTTGTCATTAACTGCTTTAATCATTTCCCCTGAAATTTCTTCAACTCCAGCAGCTTTAAAATTGTTTAATCTTTTAACGGCTTGTTTGATCTCGTCCAGCGTGAATTCATCGCAAGTTATTGGCAAGGTGGTTGTGGGTGTTTCATTATTAAAATCAGGTGTTACTGTTGGTGGTGGTCTGTTTAGCACCTCCATGAAGTGCTCAGCCCATCTCTTCATTTGTTCTTTTTCTGTTGGTATTGAATTCCTTAATTTACCTTTAACAGGTGTTTCCATAGCAGTAGGCTGGTGACATAGTTGTTTTGTAATTTGATAAAGGCACCTACTATTACCAGTTCTTACAGCATTTTCAGCTTCTACGGCCAGTTCATTGATGAAATGTCTTTTATCTGTTCGAGTTTTTGTCTTCACTTCTTTATTTAACAAGTTATAAGTTAGTTTGCAAGATTCAACTGCATTATGTGTACTTTTCGCTAGTAGTTTAAGTTTTGCTGTTTTCCTTTCTTGTATTTTATCCCAAGTACAGTATCTTCTCTCATCCATTTTTTCTTTTTATGTACTAGGTATCCGGTGGTCGCTACAGCTGCTTCTGTCATATATATATATGCAGGGGTTTGACCAACACTATAGCTTAAGGTTTATTATGTTTATTTTATTAGAAATATCACAACATCAAGAAAAGCATTTACATCAATGAATTATAATTTACAGATAAAAATGACATATAATCTAATAGGCCCCCCTCTTATAAAGGAAAACAAGAGAAATCTCAACAGACGTAGTTAACCCAAAGAGATCAAAAATTTAACAGTGGGAGTGGGAATAGTCAGGACGGGTAAAGAATAAGTCCTTAATTTAACCTATCCCGTGAACACTCAGATTAGTGAGAAATAAATAAAGAAGATTGGTATGTTAGTGGTAACCTAAGAAATAAGTATCTTTCTATCCGTTCACTCACAACAAACATTACAGTGGCCACTTTCAGATTTGCTTACCAAATGTTGACGCAGCATACATTCCATGGAATTTAAACACTAGCAGGTATTAAGACAATTCAGTCATATTCGTTGTCAGTTGCAGCCCCAGACTATCCGGTTGGCAGACTATTTCCCGGGAGTCGCTGTAATTGATGCGTTAGTATTTTTCCTGGATATTACTCCTTTCACTGCAGGTATTGGTTTTGGATAAGTGTTTCTATTGTGGTGGCACCGTCTTGGGAGTTAATAGAGATATATATTTTTCCCAGTGTGGTCTCGCCTCAGGTGGCTGTGACACTCTTTGATGTGATGAAATGTTTAAACAGAAAGAATGTTACTCTTCGGCTGTTCTCTGAGGGAAATAGCCGAGTATGACCAGTGAGTTCTCTCGCGTATAATTCCGTGGTAAGAAACTTTACTGTCATATGTTTAGAAAATAGTGATATAAATTCTGCCACAGCAGGCCAGTAATATTTATATATATGGAAAGATTTTCTGGCATATTGTTCTGTTCCAGTTATAATTTAAAAATATATTTGTTAGTGTTCTGGTTTTTGACCACTCTCATGGATGGAGAAGATGGACCGCACAGGGTCACAACAAGCAGATTTTCACAGCAAATGTCTGGATGTTTAAGAACATAAAACCGTAATACTGTAAGACCGCTAGATCGCAAGGGTATGACCAGCCTAGATGTAGAAAATAGATAATCATGTAATCATAATATAAATCATATCTTAACACATTACGCGTTTAGGTAAGACCTGTTAATCACTCCGGTATTTAATTATATATATTAAAAAAAAAACCCACGAGTGTCTAGTTATTCTTAACGGTTTTAACCCGAGATATGAACACTAGTCGTTTATAAAATTACACACACATGAATACAATTAAATGGTATTTGTCAATCATCAATCGCCTAGCGGCTTATAATTATTTGAAGCATCTCTCACTGGGGAAATAGCGGGTAATTAAATTTACGTTTACAGCTGGAGAAATTTGTTGTATGTTTATTTAATACGTTTCAATTAACACAAACCCAACGGGCTGATCACCCGTTTGCCAGTCACTTTGATTACGGAAACAACGACAAACGGATTGATTTGTCGTTGCCCTAAAGACGCCATTAGGCGTGATGGGAACAACGGCAGAGAAAATCTATTTGCTGTTGCCCTTAAGACGCCACTAGGCGTAATGGCCACTGACTGCTTTGCCGGTCGTTGGCTAAGGACGGAAGAAGAAGAAGAAGAATTAACACAAAAATCCCAGTGAAATATAATGAAACCTAAACACGTTAAAACACTTTAATGCTAATAATATTATTACCCCAAATCAGGAAACTGAAATAATCACCACGTATTAAAGTATCCAATTTGAATAATGGCTCTTATAATAGCGAGCTAGAATATTCAAGAAATCCTGTAGCAAACTGATAACATCAGTTTTTGGAGAATGCACATATATACTGAATTAGCGCAATCTCGCCGGTGTCTGGCAAAAATCGCACCTCGGACAAATCTACGGTCAATTCCTGAATAAAAGCTTTCTTTCGCACCATTTGCCGACAGGATGGCCGCTTCAGCGGAGATTTCTTTCCCGTGTAAAGGGTTCTCGTCCGCTCATGTTACCTGGTGTTAATCAGCAACAAAGGTTTTTCTGCTCTCGGCGAAATGCCGGACGTGAAGTAATCTGACAGCCGGCAGGTGTCCCTGGCCCCTCCCGTTTTGAAGGAAGGACAGTTAGAGATCTGAATAGCTATTTTAATAGCGCGTGAAAGGAAACAGGTAGGCGTGGCTAAACTTTTAAGTAAGACGGCTTAGCGAAAGGCATGGCTTATGCGTAACTTAACTTGCTTGCTAATTAGGAAGCGAGGGAAACCCACGTGGAATCGAGTTTGTATCTAGAATGAGGGGTGGCGGCGGGAGTCAAGCGAACTAGTCAAGATGGTCGATTTTCAAAATCGGTCACAGTCGTATTGTTATGAGGAGTGGTCGATACCACCTTGGATCAACACAGATTGTCGCTATCAAAGGTGGTTAGACGACTCAGGTGATAAAAGTATTATCCGCCCACCTGTCTAATTAGCCTGGCATTATTACGATTCACCTGGCGAAACGTAAACAAGTCTGGGAGCGGCGCAGGGCGAAAAATGTAAGAACAAAAAATGTCAAATAATAGGACGATCGATGAGGAAAACGAAGAAAAGAAGTGATACTGCCGGAGAGGACGAAAGTTATAAAAGTACACAACTGATTCGTCACATATGGTTTCTGTCATATACGCTCCTTCTGTATTCTACTGTGACAGTGTAATGTGGATTCTCTGCTGCTCCCAACAGTTTCTTTTCACTGGATCGACATAGCGATCTCTGTTGTAAACTATTAGTAATACTCTGTTAATATATGCAGCTGATTCAAGATATTGAAGACTGTAGGAAGAGCAGAAGCATGATCTCCAACGCTAGCCGTGATGGTACTTGGTGAAAAAATATATATATCTGGTCACTTTATTCACTTTTCTATAATTTACATAGAGTGTGTCAGAATGGATAATTTGTAGAGCTGTCTGGAATTCGCGCGTGCCGCTTGTGAAATAATAATCACTTTAACACTAAAATAACCCCACAATTAAATTCTGCGGAACTGAAGATTCTCGGACTGAATACAGGAAGAGACGAGAATTCCCCTGACAGTTCGGCTAGATCAGTGGTTTGTTCGTGGGTCTTCCAGCTTCCAAGGAAAGAAAATTTTATTTGCCTGCAGACAACTGGGGAGGGGTGGGAGGTGGAGATGGGGGGGGAGAGAAGAAGAAGAAACACCTCGGTTTTGCTTCCGATATTCATTATGCCATCATAATTAGGTTCCACCTAAATCACACTGGAAACTGTGTTCTGCTGTATATGAGAGAGAGAAAAGGAGAGGGAGACTGGTATAGAAAGGACAAATGTCTGAGTACTCTGATCATCAGAAGTTAATGTTAATCAGAATCGACCTCACTGCACTCAAGGCAAACCCATTGGAGCTCAGTCTCCCTCAGCAAATGTCGAAGAGGATAAATGCTAATTTTGCCTGTAGCACGTTAGGAGCCGCGGTAGCATAGTGGTTAGTGCACTGGCTTCCTAGCGCAGTGGTCTATGGTCCGATCCCCAGATGAGGTGGCAATTTTTTAGGCCACAAATGGCTCCTGGGTCAACCCAGCCCCAAATGGGTACCAGAGCAACTCTGGGAAGGTTAAGGCGGCTGTCGTGATGCCGACCACATCACCCTTAGTATGACGACGGTCAAGATAATATGGGCCTAACACCATATTCCCAATATGCCTCAATGGGCGTGTAACGGGTTCCTTTACCTTTACCTTTTTTACGTTGGCTGTACTATTATGGACGCATCCTCTCTCACGTCCATTTCTGATAGTCCCATGTTTGATGCCATACTCCAATAGTCTCAGCCTTGTTGATTTATCCATTGCAGTGTCATTATCTAGCAGGCGATCATTAATTGCCCTTAGTATCTCTCCCTTATCCATGTCCAGTGTCCCCGCTATGGGTGCTCTCGAGGCCAGCCTGTCAGCTCTCTCATTGATACGTACCCCTTCATGACCAGGACAGTAGATCCACACCAGTTCTTGAAGACATGACGATTCTATTGACGTTTTCCATTCCTGCCACAGCCATCAGTTTTGAACTTTCGCTGGTTGAGGGAGTTTCATCAGACAGCCACCTCAGTGCTGCAGTAACTGCCTCTACCTCCATTCTCATGCTGGGGGTTGTTGTCATGTAGGCTTCACTCTGTTAGCAACGACCCTGCCCTTTATTCTCGCAGAGAAGCCCCATCCTGATTTCTCACAACGCACTACAGACCCATCAGTGTACACAATGGCGTCATCATCCACAGCATGATCACTTATCAGCGGATTAATCTCCAGCTCTGCTTTTCCATTGCACCAAGATCTGCACTCTCTGTCAAGGCTAATGATGACCTGCTGGTATTTTACCCAGTTCTCCCCTGACTTACTGCATTCTTTCTCCTTGGATATATTTTCAATAAATAAATATGATGAGAATCGCTAACTTCAGAGAATGAGTGTGAGAGGAGGGCGTGTAATATGTATTACAATATCGGAGAAATATTGCGTTATTGTTGTGCAGAAAGGCGATCAGGTTAAGTACCTTCGACTAACCTTCTACCTGCCAGAACAGTGCACAATCTAACGATTTGTGAAAAAAAAAAAAAAAAAAAAATACGGAAAGTTACAGTTAAAGAGAAATGTTCGCGGGTAGACATCAAAGTTGTGCCGATAACGTAATTTCATGGGCACGAAAGAAAACAATCAAAACCAGAATTAAGAATATAATCCGGGAGAAGGTTCATTAAGAAATTAAATAAAAGAAGAGAAACTATATTTAGGTACCAGCTGATTAATGTGTGTGTATTATAAAGTATATTACTAGCAATATTTGAGTCAATAGGCGAAAAGAAAGATGTCATGAATGGTAAACCAAGAGAATCTGTCAACTGACGATGATGAAGATCCTTGATAATTATAATTAGTGTAGTGACAAGAGAAACAACGACTATAATGTTGTCAGACATTCCACACCAACATGTGTTTATGGAAGTAAGTGCTCGTTTCACTGTCTTGTTAAGTAACAAATGACTTAAGATATCCATTGGACTTTTTTGGCATAGCCACAGGCAAAATATCTACGAATTCGTTGCTTCTGAATGTATGTTTTCCCCCCTCACCCTATAGTCCCCTTTTAATCTTACTATTTCTGTATATACCTTGTACTTCCTTAGGAGTTACGTGTCACTGATTGGCGTACATACTATGATCCATTTTTCTGTGTTTCAAGTTTATTTTCTTTATTTACGTTTTAGATCTGCAAGTGTGTTTTGATTGACTGCAGGTTTCTTAATTTCCGACCACGTTTCACCACTTGTTGTTAAGAACTATTTGAAAATAAACAGTTATTTACGAGTGCCTGTAGCTTGTTGTGTAATATTGTTTGTGGTTTTCCATGTCTGGACAGTAGATTGGCTATCAGTGAAGGTAGATCTTTATTTAGAAAGTCAAGAGTTTCATGTGGAAATGTGTTTCTCGTTCTATTTTCTGTATATATATATATATATATATATATATATATATATATATATATATATATATATATATATAATATATATATATATATATATATATATATATATATATATATATATATATATATATATATATATATATATATATATATATATATATATATATATATATATATATATATATATATATATATATATATTTATGTGTGTGTGTATGTGTGTGTGTATATCAGACAAATGGCTTCTGCTGGTAAAACGAGTAACCGTAAGGGGTCCAATGACGCACCTCTTGTACTGGTTAGTGAAGACTTGAACACAGGCAGGCACCGAATACCGGCAACTGACTACTCGTCTATGACGTTTGTCAGTATATGCCGTCTGGACCGGATATCAATGGGTCTGGCTGTATCTCCACAATCATGGATGGCAGTGGAGGCAGCCCGTATGTGCAGGTGGGATGGGTAATGGCAAATGGCGGCAATAGGTGTTGTAGATATGTAATCCAGGGAGCTGGAATAAGGCTAGACATTGCAGTATATCGTAGAAGCTGCAGTATAAACTGGAAAACTGCAGTATAAAAAGAACTGCAGCGTAACAAGAGCTTCTGTATAACAGGAAGCATGGTCAGGGTTGACCAAAGATCTCTGGAAATAAACAAGCAATCACCATTCTATTAATAACCTATAAAGGGCACACCTTTTTCTTCTCTCACTCATGCAAACATAAACAAACTACTCCTCCGTTTCCCACCCCCAAACAGGCTGTCATCCTTCTTTCGCTCTGTTTTGCCTAAGATGTCAGGCTTTCCAGTTACAGTCTCGCCCACTTTATCGATCGAAAATCTCTGACCGCTCGCGAATGCGTCACATTTCGCTGCCCGATGCGACGCAACCAACCATTTTTTTAAAGTGGCTGCGTTAGCCAACGTATTCCCACAAACACACAGCTTACAAACATAATCGTACTGTTAAAGTTATCTCCACAACCCAAAGTAATAAAATTTTCCCCGTGGGTAAATTACTCAGTAAGTAATAATACTGGATAAGTTACAAAATTAGCACTGAGCGGAAACTCAGTATTTACACAATAGTAATATTCTTTAAGGTATTATTCCACACAGACCAATCGCACAAAAATGGTAGTGCGATTGTACACAGACTCACACTTTCTGTCTTAAGAAAAAACATTCTTAACTTAACCTCTTAGTGTTTTTTTTTTTTTAATGGTGGCGCACTTCAGAAAATTCAGAGTTTCCCTGTCACGGAAAAATTTATCTTAAGGAAAAATGTATATAGATTTAAGATGAAACAAAGTAACGGGGGATCTCTATTCTATAAGTTAAGTTAAAATACTTAGCGGCCTATGCTACTAAATTAATTAAGTAAATGTGTGATTACCGACTGAAGGAATATTCCTAAACTCAATACAACTGAGATTGGCACTTGGCACTGATCCACTTTGTAAGGTAGCAAAAATTCTCTTAAAGACAGTGGCAAGGAGTGTTAGGGACGGCTAGCTTAACTGCAGGTGGGTCGCATGTGCATTGAGAACGGTGAAATAAGACGTAAGGACCTCGGGAGCTGTCTCCATTGGGTCCCTTGATAAAAGAAAGAGACGTTATCTATAGCGATAGTTAGGTGGTAATTCGAGCGATGCGTTCGGACAGATAAAGGGTTAAGGTCGATTCCCTGTGTCCCCGGGTTCTCTGTGAATCAAAGAATCAGGGAATTTTCCGTCATCTACAAGAAAGGCAGAACAAAAGGACCTTTAGCTAGATGTCGATGCCCGCGTGTAAAGGGTGGAATTTAGCCTGTCCAACTTAAGAGTGGCGTAACGAATGCAGAGAAGCAGAGCTTGTAGGACCTCATACAGAAAAGTGGGAAAATAAGACAGGCAGATCGCTCAGCTGAAAGTGCCAGCGATTCGCATTCAAATCACGACAGTTATATCCTCAGATTGATATTTGAAAGCTATCATCAGAATTATTATGTTTTGTCAGAGTGATACGGGAAAGATATTGTCAAGATGTTAATGTGTTGTCAAAATTGTATTTAAAGGATGTTGCCACGATGTTTGAGCGTGTTGTCAGAAAAAAGATATGTATGTCCGTTTCGATCTCGGTGCCGTATAATGGGGAGGGAGGGAGAGAGAGTAAGACTCCTGCGCCCTACTAATTTTGTCTTAACAGACGACGGTTGTGCAGGATACTAGCAACCTCATCGCGTAAAACTAGTTGCCACAGAATTAGCCGCTACATATCACCAGGGCCATTTAGCACATACTTCATGCAAGGGGGGCAGCTGCCAGTGATGCCCACACATTCCTTAATGCGCTCATAAGGAACAAAAAGCGGAGAAAGATGAGGTAGTATGTCACATTTTGTCAAATAAAATATTGTATTACTAGTACGTAACCCGTCAAAAATGACGAGTTTTTAATTATAGTGTGCTCTTTCTGTTACATAACCTAAAGACGGCACTTTTTCTACTTTGGTCATTTCATATATTTACATTACCTATCACCGTCATTATATCTTTATAGTAAAAATTATCTGGATCCGTTGGATGTGAAGCCATGGGACAACCTTTTAACCATGGCATAGGGAGAAGTAACATTGAACTAATGGAATGAAATTTGGCAATTTTGGCCATGCATTTAGTAGAAGCAAGGTCTCATACCGCCGATGCTATCAATCTGTGCACTCATTGATGCAAAACTCAGTACAGAATTATACGAACGACTGTTCTCATTGAAGTACCGTTAAAGTTGATGCTCAGATAGGTTCTCAACAAATATGTTAATAATTAAGGAGACTCGTGTATTTGCTGGTGATCGTTCTCTACTAAAGAAGTGCCTTTGTGACAGAAATATTTGAAGGTGTTGGCTGATTTTTCTGAAGCAGAGCTGGTGCTCAACGTTTATCATGGTTTGGAAAAGTGGTATTTTGAAAATACGCAATGAACCGCTGTCTGGCACTTTACAGTGTTTCACTGTGATTCGTGGCAGTATCTTAAAACTTCGGTATCTGTAGGACTTCTTCTTCTTGCGATCGCATCTTTGATGTTTACACCGTCAGACGAGTTCTCATGATGAACTCGACCGTTGTCTGGAGTTCCTCTTTAGCTCCATACAGCTTTTAGTGTTGAGTCATTGGGCCAGTATATCTTTCTTAACTGGTCGTACAGAGGACAATCCTGTAGAACATGCTCAGCAGTTTGTTCGTTTAATCCACTTGTGCACAGTGGTGAAGCAGACAATCGTAGCTTGCACATGTGTTTATTCAGTTTGTTATGCCCTGTCCTGAGGCGAAAATGGTAATCTGCCCCTGCCGGTCAAGAGTGTGGTAGTCGTCGTTGGGTTGATTCTGTTCTTTTCTGATAGTCTGGATAGCTCTCTTTTTCTCAAAGTATGCGATTTCATTATCTTATTGTTCACATTCTCTTCCCTATTTTGTGTGACGGGGCGTAGTTACGGCATCAATATGAAGTTATTGTAACCGGGTCTGTTAGCCAGTCAATATAATACGTGTGTGGCCGGGGTCAGTTCAGTTAATTGTGTTGTGCGCAGGTAAATATTTTGACGAGAGCTAATTCTTCGTACGTTCTGGTTCAAGTCGTTACAGGCCTTTCGCCTGAGGTGGAAATTCATGATCTTAGTTTATTCTTCTTCCCAAAGTCCGTTCTTACCCTTTTAGGTTTAGTGAAAAGCAATACCTCGTATAGTGGTTTGTCAAAGTAATCCACTGTAATGTTCCAAAGAAAACTCAGCAATGTAGAAAAATAAAATATAGTTTATTAACGTCATTAGAACAGCAGTGTTATTGTCACAATGGTGAAGTACTTGTTTCTTACTTACACAAAGTAGTGAGTATCAAAAATGAAAGGGTATATCCACAGGAATAATATCCAATAGAACAAAATACAAACTTGTCTACTTAAAAACTAACTTGTCTACTTAAAAATACTTGACTAACTTGAAAACTTGTCAAGTTAAAAACTTGTCTTGATAATCTCAAAGACGAAGTTCTGTAAAATCCTCTCGCCTAATGAATCTTAAAAATCTGTAAAAGCCTGTCTATCGCCCACGTCTCTCCTTTTTATACTATTTCTTCTTTTTTTTCCCCTCCACTTTTCACACGATGCTTTCTTTTTTTGCACACGGTACAATTATCTACATTTGCACACGCTTTCTCAGCTTTTCGACTTTTTCCACACCTCTCTAACAGCGGAAAAAAAAACCCAGATTAGCAACTCTCACTTTCACAAAATGTTCCTTTCAAAAACATGCATTTACTATCGTTTTGTTCTAGGACAGCTTTACAATGCCTCTCTCTCGAAGCCGTGAACTTTTCATGATACTGTGTTTTGTGCACAAATGTCTTAACTACTTTTAACGTTATTCTCATTGTATGTGGTTTTTAACACGTATTAATGGTAGTGTATGTCAAGAGGTCACATTTGCAAGTTTATCTGCCTTTTCATTTCCGGGGTATCTGTAGTACGAAGTATGGCATCATCTTCAGCAATAATTTGTCTCAATATGATGCATGATATCTGTTCTATTTATCGAAAGTTGCATCTTGACGTAATGCAATGTCTTTCGGCGTTTCTGTGGCTCTGTTCCGATTGACGCTAGTCATGTTCTTTCTGTATCTGCATTTCGACGTAATGCAGCGTCTTCCGGCGTTTCTACAGCTCGCTTCTATTGAAACGGGCGTCTTGTTCTTTCTGCATCTGCAGCTCGACGTAATACAGCATCTTCCAACTTTTCTGTGGCTCGCTTCGGTTGAGGCCAGTCTTTTCCTTTCTGCATTTACAGCACATCTTGCATCAGCGTCTTATGTCGTCCGGCTTGCTTGCTATGATGCTTGACATGTCCGATTTTAATCTTCAGTTTTAGCTCGTGTGTTGTAACTTAATCATATTTCAGCATTCTGCAGCACATTTAGAAGGCTGGGGAACTCATTTTATTGATTCTGAATGAAGTTATGTTACCGATTATTGTACAGTTTGGAAAAAAAAATCCTCTTCCCTATCAATGTAGGTTTTTTGACACTTTAGAATGTGTTTTATATTTTTTTTTAAATAATATATTTAAAAGGGTGCAAAAAAAAAAAAAAAAAAAAAGACTCGCGCTATTTTGAGCGTCGTGCAGAGTTTACAGCAAATTATAGAAGGGCACGACCTTTATGTAATTTCCAGACTGCAACATTGATGGGGGGAATTTTGTTGACTTTTTTTTTTCAAGGTATGTAATAAATCCTCTTCGGTGTTAAAGGGAAACAATCAAACACTCTCCTTCTCTCCCCCCCCTCCCCCCCCCCCCCCCCTCCCATCCCAAAAAACCTAAAATATATTGTTGATTTTTTTTTTACACATTGCTGTGTGTTTTCTATTTGTTATTGAAAATATAACTACAGCTTTGGTGGGGGAAAAGATAAGCGCTGTATTAAGCGTCGTGCAGTTGGTACAAAGGCCAGAAGCGCACAACTTTTATATAATTTCCAGACTGCAACTTTGGTGGGGGAAAGTTGTGACGGACGCCTCAGAGAATTAAACAGTATATATGTTCCCAGGTTGGTGAGGGCAACATTTTTCAGTATTACATATTTTTGCATGAAAGTATGTGTGTTTCGCATTTTTAGATTAATGGTTGTAAAGTGGTCTCGGATTACACAGCCCTACCAAAAAAAAAAAAAATTTTTTTTGGTGCCAAACATTTTACTCTTGATTGTACATAAATGAGGCCTGCTCAATCCAAATATCACATTTACTTGTCTGTAGCAGCTCTAGTTTTTGAGATACAGACATTTTTGTATTTCATTAATACAGGGTGACCTAAAAAAAACGAGCCCTCGTGCGCACTGTTTGTGCGCGTGCGGGCCCGGTCTTTTTTTTGGGTCACCCTGTATTATTACAATATTTTCTATTTAAGGCTATGTAAAAAAAACTATTGCTGTCTAGTCCTTTACAAAAGAAAACTGCTTGTTTACTCTCAGTTTCAGTTTTCCAAGAATCTTCCCAGAATTGCCTTTTTTAGATTTTAAGCCACTGCATGCATGTTAGTATGCTACTTATTTTATTACACTTCTAACAGAGAATGGCATCATCTTCAAGAAGAGCATGTTTTCTTTCACCGCATTTATTTTGTTATATTTGTGGAGAGTACACTTTCAAAAAAGAACATAGGAAGCACATTACTGTTTTTGTGAAAAAGGCATACTTTGCTTACTTTAAAGTAAAACTAGGTGACCAGGACAAGTCTTGGGCTCCTCATATTGTTTGCAAAACATGTGTTGAACACCTGCGACAGTGGACTTGTGGGAAAAGAAAATGTTTAAAATTTGGAATTCCAATGGTTTGGAAAGAGCCCAAGAACCACTATGATGAATGTTATTTCTGTGTTGTGAATATTAAGGGAATTAATGGAAAAAAAATCACAAAAAGTGGAAATATCCAGATTTAGATTCTGCTAGGCGATGACATACCAATTCCAAATTTCAGTCAGATTTCGGATTCCCAGCTAGAAGATGAGACAGCAGTGGCATGTGGAACGACAAGTGACAGTGATAGTGATTTCGAAGATGATTTTTCAGATGCTCAACGCTTCGACCAGCTTGAACTAAATGATCTAATCCGAGATCTATATCTCTCCAAGGAATCTTCAGAACTTTTGGCTTCAAGATTGAAAGAAAAAAATATTACTGACTGCTGAAACAAAGGTTACATTTTATCGCAGCAGAGAGCAAGGTTTTATTCCATTCTTTTGTAAAGAAAACAACCTTGTGTTTTGAACGAATGTAGGAGGTCTTGTTAACAAAATGGGTGTAAGTTATACACCAGATGAGTGACGATTTTTCATTGACAGCTCTAAAAGAAGTTTGAAGGGTGTTCTCTTACACAATGGTAACAAATATGGCTCAATTCCAATTGCTCATTCTACTACAATGAAGGAGGAGTATGCTACAATAAGCACAGTTCTGGAAAAATTGAAGTATTTAGAACATAACTGGATGGTTTGTGTAGATCTTAAAATGATGAACTTCTTGCTTGGCCAGCAAATGGGATTCACCAAATATCCATGCTTTATGTGTGGTGGGTTTTGATGTTAAAGAAAAGTAGTCAGTATGTGTCTACAGAGTGAGGTCAGCTATGCAAGTCCCTGAGTCTAATAGTTGAAGATGATGTTCTCAGGGTACCTGACTGCTACTACCCTACGATCTCACTCTGCGATTTATTTTGGGTATCTAGTGTTTGTGATGTTATTTATATGGCTTGGTGTCTAGGGTAATGAAAAATGTAGTGATAAATGCGTTAAAGAAATACAATTTTAACTTACTAAAATCGAATAAAACAAGACTGGGTTTAACGTTATGATATATATATATGTACAATTTTAATTTCCTGTCCATCAAATTTTTTAGGACAGGAATGTTTAAAACGTAAAAGTGAAAATGTGGTTTTATACCAAATTAAATACACATGAAGGACACCTGTCCAATATATATCTTAATATTTTAATGTTTATAAACTTTATTCCCTATTGGAAAAATACTGTTCTATGAATAGTCAATATTGGGAAAGACTGGTGTTCGCATCATATCACAAAACTGTTTCTGAATAGGGTGGAGATTAAACACATTTGAGTTTGCATGTAAGCCCGCAAGTTTTTAGCTTATCTTAAAATTCTTGTAGACCCTGGTTGACTGGTTCGAGAAAACTGCACACTGCTTCACTACAGTGTATACTGGAGACTGCTAATACTCGTATGCTTCGATATAGAAACAACCGGTAGGTTGCCTCAAATTCTGCAGCTCCGGCTTCTGACCAACTTGATACTGGGTGATGTAACCCTGAAACAAGAGGAACAAGCCTCCCTAAGTCTCTAGTTAATTATCTCCACCACTACCAATTTAACATCATTAAACATGTATTGTGATCAGATAAAAGAGCTAACTAAATTACCTACAGTCTTTAACTTTACTGTGACTGCTTCATAAACAGTGGGTATCTTCTTTTCCACATACTCTCAACGCCCCTGTCAATATACATCATCTTCAGCTGAAATACAATCTTTTCTTTTTCTCCAGAGTAAATATAACAATAGGCCTGCCAGTAATTTCTGGTCTTACAGTCCAAATAATGTATGATATTATTCAACTCAAGTTTATTTTGATTTGCTTCCTAAATCTGCTTAGACATGCCTGTGCTCCTAGTATGTCGCAATCTTCCACAAAGGCAAATGTCGTACACACACAATGTTATGGCGCCCTATCTGGGTTGGCCTCTACATCTAATAATGTATTAAAAAGGTTATTCATCTTACCGCAATCAGTGAAATAATCACACAATTTGTTAAAGGTTAACAGGCTATCAATGGGTCACTTTTAGATAGCTGCTGCTTCAGACGCAAAGGCAATCTCGGTCACTAATTGCTCTGCCTTGAACCTTCCTTGTAGGAATTATTTGTCAAGTGGTACCATGCGTAGCAGAAGCGTTAGTTTTATTCCCTCTATGTCTATACTAACATTAGCCAATCAGTTTAAACTACGCCGATTTGACTCTTTTTTGAAAATCCCAAACATTTATGTACGTTTATTACTGTTTAGACTATGTGTCGCTTTAGGCTGGCAAAACTTCAAAGTTATCTCTCCCTTCCTCACTAGTAGTGTCTATCAAAAAGAGGCAAACCAATTTGACTTGTTTCCAACCAACGACTAGAAAAATGTTACTTTTAAATTGAGCTGTGATAAGAGGTGTCTGTCTATCTGTTGTCAATTTTTATTTTATGCGATAACTCAGTCACCATTGAAGCGATTTAAAAGATGGAAAGTGATTATTAATCAGGCTAGTGCCCTTTATCTAACCAGTATGTTTTCATCTACGTCTTTATCTAAGTTTGCATCTTTGTACTTTTCTCTTTATTTATAAGTCTAGATACGTTTTTATAAGACATAGTATAGTATTGAATAAACAACATTATCGTTTTTAATTCCATTCTGTCTTTTCCTTTTTATTCATCCTTCTATAGAATGCAATACATTATCTACGTTTTCTGTCTTTCGTTTGCCCCTTTCGCTCTCCCCTGCACTCATTTGTTTCATTAGTTTCAATTTGAAAATACCCAAGTGGGTTTAGACTTTTCCCATACTAATTCCCCTCTTTTCTCTATCTCCCGTCTTTTTGTTTGAACGAAACACGTGTTGGCCGACTGCCAAAACGGTTTTATGTTATATTTAAAAATTAGTACAGAGTAACGAAAAAGCCTTTGGTACTGGGGTGGGTACCATCGCGTGGCGTTAATAGATTCAAATCGCAAGCCGCTCGCTGGCTTTTTTTGAAAATGCGACGTTCTAACGACAACTGTCGCATGTTGTAACTAATAATAGATTCGTAGAATACGTTAGTTAAAAAAAAATTCAAGTAGTGTCCAATATTTTGCATTAGATTTTATCGACCTTGACAATTTTCAAATTTTTATAGTAGCGGGTTATAAACGGTAACTTTACGTCACTAGAATTGGACTTTTGAGAAATATGAGCAGGGTAGGGCAATGGTGGCGGGATGTGTAGAGAATCTATCTTGGCGTATTGGAACAAAAATTCAAATACAGTATTATCATTATAATTTGAGCTGGAGGGTTAAAACGGTGCATTTTACCACATATATGTTTGTGGGTTAGCAGGGCAAAAGATATGCACTGGACAAAGAAACAGTGGCCGTTGAGGGATGAATTTAAAGTTGGAGAAAAAAATATTGTCAATAAGCCTCTCATTGATCGAAAAAGAGTTCTACTGCCACCATTAAACATAAAGCTTGGCTTGATGAAGCAATTTGTTAAGGCACTGAACAAAGATGGTACCTGTTTTAATTACTTATGCAGAAAGTTTCCAGAATTGAGCATAGACAAACTTAAAGCTGGAATTTTTGATGGACCTCATATTAGAAAGTTAATAAACGATCCAAATTGTATTGATTCCAAGAACAAAACAGAGTCCACAGCCTGGTCATCATTTGTTTTAGTTGTGCAAAACTTTCTGGGTAACTTTAAAGCAGACAATTATTCTGAATTAGTTGGAAACATGCTGTCAAGTTTTTGTGAACTTGGATGCAACATGAGCATAAAATTGCACTACCTCCATAACCATTTACATTTATTTCCGGAGAATCTTGGCGACTTTAGTGAGGAGCTAGGTGAAAGATTTCACCAAGATATAAAAACAATGGAAGAGAGATACCAGGGACTTTGGGATGCCCACATGATGGCAGATTACTGTAGGACCCTTAAGCGTGACTGTCCGGGCATATCACATTCCAGGAAGTCCTCGAAAAGATCCTTTTTGCGTGTTGACTAAACAAGTGCTAGTGATAAAGTTTTATTACATTTTTGGTAATATATGCACAGTAATTACATATAATATGAATGCAGACTAAAGTCAAAATGCCACTGGTTGCACCTAACTCTAGGATTGTACATAACAATTGCCCTACTAATATGGTCATTCTTTGTTATCTAAAAAATTAGAGCTGATAGAAAAAAATCTGATTACATTTTTGGAATCAGCAACCCAAAATTACCCAAGAACAGCTATAAAATTTAAGGCACCAAAATGTGTGTATACCATTGTTATCAATACTGTGCTCCAACCTTCGTGAACTTTATGAGCTTAAAGGTTGGTTTCTGTTATATGTTGTCTGCACAATCTTCTGTGTTATCTGATGTGATCTATATTGTTGCAATGAAATATGCCAGTAAAAATAATCTCTTACACTGTAGCCTCATAGGCTCAAGGTGTAAACTGATACTTGGCAGCTCACATGAGAAGAGGCAATTTGGGCATACAATAGGAAAGACTAGAACGCTCACTTAACCGTGGATGTTGACAGTTAAAGAGGCCACGCAGGCCGGAACTAATTGATTAGGGGTGGTGATTTAATTTTAAATTACGGTAATTTTTGGGCTGCCATCAGTTTCTGTTTTTGGTCGTTTTCACCAGCTATAATCGAGAGATTCCGATTGTTTTGGTCTCCACTTTTATATATATATCTTCACATTCTCTGACAACCTCCTACTCTTTCCTTCTACTGTGGGTTCCAGTTGAGGGCTTTTATGGTTGTGCAGACTGGTTATTTCCCGAGGGCATGTTCTGTCTAACTATTCATTCTGTACTTACTCTCCAGTTATATTAGTTGTTGATTAGTTCAGTATTAAAGGTCTGTTTTGGTTATTGCACCTTATTTTCTGATTCCGAAGAAACAACAGAGGCATTTTTGCAAGTGAAGGTCTGAAGTTGGAACCAAAAAACTAGACAGATTTTACAATGATGGTAATTTTTTGTTATTGTAAATTTTACAAAATACCGTATGCAGAGAGTTAATTTTCACACCAGGCCAACGTCTCCTTGAATTATTAGATGACAGACTTTTGCTGATTTGAAGCTACAGAGAATTTACGACCATCTGATTTTCCGATAACCAACCCGAAGAAAGTACAATTAGCACTTCATGAGCAGTTTATCAGGTGTTAGTCCAGTAATACCAGAATCATCAATACAAACAACTTGCAGTGCTTGGTACAAACATCGAAACTGATAAATATCTGGTATATATAATTGTATTTGAATTCCTTTCCGTGCCTGATAAGAATCTCATTACCGGTGTCAAAATAACACACAAAAAACTGCTGTCCTGTGTTATTTCTCCTTAGTTTTAAATCTGGCCATCGGAATTAACGTTTATTTGCATTTCCAATCCACTGTTACGCAATTAATTGTATTTGATGGTGGTTCCTTTGATCTTGAAAGGCATTGTAACTCATCCGGTGTCCAAGGGCTGGATTTTAGTCCGAGGAATAAATAATAGGGACACTAATTTCCGGCAAGTTCATCAGATGTCTCAAAGAAAGTGAGACCAGCCATTGTTCTCAAATGAAACGATAAGGTGGTCTCGGAAATTGCATGAACACACACACTGCAGATTACTGGGCCATCCCTATCGCCTCCGGATATCTCATACAAATTAAAGTCCATGTGGAACTGGAACCCATACCCCCGAACACATTCTCCAAAACTGCCCAACCCATGATGTCTCGCGATGTCTGACCTGGCCAAGGGTTGCTGAGCTCAAGCAGAAGCTATGGGGCTGCCGCGCTGACCTGGAAAAGGCTGTGGACTTCGTCCTGGCGACAGGCCTGCAGATTTAGCTTGACTACAAACTGAACGCAGAAGAAGAGCATGAACACACATGCTCTAGGAATGTATTGTGATTATAACTTTTCTTTGCATCCAAGAGAGTTACTGATTGATTGATATATTAATAATTATATACACTCGCGCGCGCACGGGCACACACAATTACAGATGCGCTCAGGACACTCGCATAAACGAAAATCGCGGGGTAATAAGTACAGTTGACTATCATAAATCATTACTTTATTGAGTTTTCCTTCCGTTCAAAACCCCTTTCCGAACCCATCAACGAAACCTAGTTCTTGTTACAGTATTATGGGCTCTGGCACGTCTTTCTGCGCGGCCTTAGCACCATTGACTTGCGGCGAATCGTAGGGCCCTTACGTTATCGAATGTCGCGTGCTATCATATAGATAACTCTTGGTTCGCACAGTACAAAATGGTGTATATCTACGGCTCGGATGTCTGTTCTTAGTGGTTTTAGAGATTTTATTTTTTTTTAATTTGTGGAATTTCCAAAAAATTGGCAACCTCGAGTTTGGCGCGCAATAAAAATTTAAAGTACTTAATGTCGAGTGGCGCAACTTCGAATCCTCGTAAACAGAGCAAATTACTCTTAGTATTGTATAATTTCGAAGCGGCACTGCAGTTCAGAGCCTGCCACCATTTCAGCTGGTTCATGCGCATTGGTTTAGAAAAAACTTTCCGTCCCCATCGGCTTGTCATATGTTGTCCGCTGTGTAACGAAAATGTTCCGTTGTCTATGGTGTATTCCTTTGTTAAACAAGCTCTGTACATCCCTTCTCTCTTCCCCCCAAAAAACGTTCCGAACCACTTTTCCCGCCTATTGCGAGACATGAATAATGTTCTCCCATTAACCAAAAACTGGCGCCTTTGATCGCCTGCCATATTGTGAATAAGCGGGCAGGGGAGTCTCTACTGCCCTGTGTTAATGGTTTTTTGGCCCAAATAATTTAAACTAACTGAACCTTTTAACTATTTTTGTTTCCAGGTGGAAGGTGAAGCTGAAATTATAGACTCATGATGAATTATGTTCACCACTCTGCTTGTGTAGGCGATCGTGATAAAGATGTGAATACAGTAGAACTCCATTTATCCGAACCCCATGGGACCGAGCATCGTTCGGATAATCAAATGTTCGGATAATTGGATTACATAATGTATCGAGTACATGTACACATATTTCTAAAAATAATTAACCATCACAAGGAAAATACACTATAAAACATATTTACTTGTACTGTAATAATAATACCCACACTGTATTAGATCACTGTATCACCAAAATCTTTTATTACACTGCAGTGCATGTACTTCTTGTATTAATTATTTTTGTTAAGAAAGAGAAATGTTTTCAAAATAACATTACAAACGATTCAAAACCAGGCGCAACTTACGTATATATGTACTTGCACAGATGTAGCCCACTATTTAAAATAATGAGGAATCCTCTTTTGCACCAAACTGGATAGTCTCCTTTTGGCTGCTAAGTCCCGAATTCTCTTCAACAGCAGAAGCTGTGTAGGACAGCTGTCATCTTCTTGCTCGTACCAAGCCATCGCAGTTTCTAGTGCTATAAAGGCCTCTTCAGGACTTGGTCGACGTTTTGGTTTTTCTTCATAATCTACAAGTACATCATGTACTTCTGAGGTGTCTTCATCATCGGTCACTACATGTATTTGGTTTTCTTCTTGCACAAAAGACAAAATTTCTTCGTCATTCAAAAACTGAAAACCAGAATCATTATCATCTTCTAGCCACATGTGTGCATCATCTTTGTCACAGTCCGAAAATCCGGGCATTGCTTGAAACAGTTCCACAACTTCATTTATACAATCATCATTTGTGTCCACTGCAGTAGTTTCATTTCCTCCTTTTTTCCCAAGCAATCTACTCCAAGCCTTGTTGAGATTATCTTGTGACAGGGTGGTCCAAGCATCAGCTAACATATAGCAGCAGTCTTTGAGATTAAGCTTTTTGGAAAACGCCACCACACTTTCTTCATCTTCAGCCAACAATAAACGACGCAGGACTTCCTTCTTGTACATCTTTTTAAGCTTTGCTATAACACCCTGATCCATTGGTTGAATCAGTGCTGTTACATTGGGAGGCAGAAAAATTACTTTAAAATTTGCATCAACTGCATTCAATGTATCCGTCTCTGGATGAGATGGTGCATTGTCCAGTAGAAGAATTACTTTTCCAGTTTTCTTTTCTTGTTCTCCCAACCTCTTCACATTTGGGATGAACTGATTTGTATACCAATCAAGAAATATTTCACTATTCATCCAAGCACTCTTCTGTGCTTTGTAACACAATGGGAGACATGTCACATTCTTTAAACAACGTGGTTTTTTGGCTTTGCCGATCATTAGCACCGGTAAACGATGACTTCCACTGGCATTCGCGGCTACCAAAATTGTTACTCTCTCTTTGCACTTTTTAAACCCAGGGGCAGCTGCTTCGCGCTGAGATGCAAGTGATTTTTGAGGCAATAATTTCCAGTATAAGCCAGTCTCATCGGCATTATACACATCCTCGAGTGAATAACCTTCTTCTTCCAAAAAAGCCAAGAATGTTTCTATAAAATTTTTAGCGGCAGTTGCATCGCTAGATAAAGATTCCCCTTGAATCTCCAATTCTCGTATGCCATGACGAGATTTAAAGTTTCTTAACCATTCCTGGCTAGCCTTAAAGTCAGGAGGACCGTCAAGTTGATTGTTGAACTGAAGTGCCTTTTCACACAACAGAGAACCAGAGATAGGTTCCCCTTTGCTTCTTCTTTGCACAAACCATATATACAAAGCCTCTTCCAATTTCACATCTTTCGCATTTCTCATGGTTTTACGTTTCTTCGACCCATTTTCACTATCAAATTTCGATGCAAAACTCATAATTTTATCCTTGTTACTTTTAATGTCAGAGACGGTAGCTTTCCCAACATTGAAAATCCTCGCAAGTGAAGACACAGTTTCACCTTGTCCTAGTCTCTTGATAAATTCTGTTTTCGTTTCAATTGACAAAACATTGCGGTTCCTTTTATATGCTTTAGGCCTACTGGAAGATGCCATATCGCACAGAGAAATACTTGTACGCCAAAATTATTCTGCTGTAGTAGCAGACACAATTATTTTAAGTTGAACTGTCTGTTTAGCCAGTGTTCTACCTAGAACGCACACGTACACTGTATTTTTAAACCAGATATTAACTGACTTTATGATCTAACTGACTTCCTGTACGTAAGCGACCGACCATTAGCCATCCCATTCTCTACAAATTGTTCGCACACATTTGAAGTTTGCCGCATCAAAAGATTCAGAATTTTAGTCTAACGTGACTGTGGCATCTGATTTTTTTTTTTCTGGAAAAAGTGTTCGGATAATTGGATGTTCGGATAATTGGGGTTCGGATAAATGGAGTTCTACTTTATTTCGGTACCTTTATGTTGCCTTCATCATTATCATGCAGCTCTCTATGGGGCACAGTCCTTCAACAAGTCACACCAAGCTAACCTGTCCTGTTCCATCCGTTCAAGGTCTTTCGGTGTCTTTTAGAAAATCCTCTTCATGTCTGTCTCCAATTTCAAACTCCGTGTGTTTTTGTTCGTCCTCTCCTCTGTTTCTCTTACACTGGAAATTCTGTAACAAAGACAGCCTTGTAATGTTATTAGCTTTGTCACAAATGACCGTGCTATTCATTTTATCGTGTTTTATCTGTCTTCTTCATATTATACCTTCCTTTTATTTCTTCCTAGACCATATTTTCTTTCATATTTGAACGCGTGACTAAGGTTTCATGTTGTTGTTTCGCATGATCTATCTTGGGTAGAGATAACGTAAACCACCCAGCTGGAAGAAAGACAGATGGGTCTGCCTTGCCTGTGTTTGGACAGGCACAAGGGCGGATTTCTCTCTCGTGCCAATCTGGGCACTCCTACTTCTTGCATGGACCATCGGAAGAAAAAGACGAATTTGCCGGCAGGAAAGTTACATAACCTACTGGGGTATGGACACTCGTGTTTGTCAACATTCATAATAACAAATTAAACTTAAGGGCTTGTTTTGAATTAAAGACATAAGTTGTTTAAAAGTGGAAGTAGCAATACCTTATATGGGAGGAGTTTGAAATTACCTATGTCGTGCGGGATTTCATGAGAGAAGGGAGAGAAGATATATACTAAAGTCAAACGTTTAAATTTGCTTGGCCTAGCCAGAATGTATTAACTTGACGACGTTTGGCGACTTTCACCACGTAGAAGCTGGGAGAGTGTGGGCGAAAGGTCCCATAAAATGTAGCACATTTTCAGACTAGCACTGTGTTTAATTGAGTCAAGACGACACCTTCATACTAGCCAGGACTGAAGTAATGTAGGATTTCAAGAAAGAGGATTGTACCCAGTATTGAGGATCTTCTGACATTAACCAGCAAGAAAACTCGACTTCATAATGCTGGAAACAACAATGTCCTGGGAGCCTATAAACATGGTAATAGTGGGATTATCATTAAAGTAATACTCGACTACATGTAAGACGGCCCCAGAACATGTGGCCTGACATTCTAAAATCGTCCTGTGCCAGACGTCTATAGAAAAATATAACTCAATACAAGGTGAGTTGTATCATACATTTTATCATTTGACATGTTTAACTCGCTGGTGGTTGTACAAGCTCATACAAGGCTAGCAACCTCAACATATGAAAATGATATATTCATTAACTACCACAGCAAGCGCTGGTGACTGCTTCATGCCGGTTCTCTCAACGGGAACCAAAAGTAGAGGTAGCCCCAGGCTCCAGGTGGAGCAAGAAGTGGATGATGATGACTGTTAAAGAAGATTATAATGTATTTTACATGTTGACCACACTTAGTTTTGTTAGCAGTTTAATATACGCGGTAACAATTCTATCTGGGGCCAATATGATGTATTTATACACATATAAATTGTAATTGAACGCGATATAAATATTACGTCACTAGGTGATGATGACGTGTTAGGTGCTGCGCTAATTTATGCAGACCGGTAGTCGAAGCCTTCTGTTAGAATCTTTCGTCCTAGTCAGACGTGTTTTATGAGCTCCCGTTATTCGGTGGATAATTCAAGTATTTTTGTCAAGTGGCTTGTATGTTGGAGGCCGCAACTTTGTTTATGATGACTCCGGACTTGTGAAGAAGTTCCGTGGATATTGTAGAAGTAAGTCTACTATGAAATTTCAAGCATCGTCACTTTCTCGTCCACATTACTTGAATGATAACCTGTTCTAATGCATTCCTAGTACAGCGGCGAGAAGTGTACAGATGGTCTGACTGACTGAGATGTTCTATGCCTTTATGATGTTTTACCCATGCATGTATTTCAATGAAGAACTGTCGTATTGTCAACATTAAACATGCCATGTTTCGTGCACCCGGCCACGAAGGTCGTTCTGAACTTTATTAAAGTTCACGCACTGCCTTGACACCCACTTCATTCAATGCCGTGTCAGCGCAGTTATAATAATCTCTCTTACGCACACAAACCCCAACGTAACAATGACATCATGGTATATATATGTGATGGGGCCGAAAAGGAGACGCCCGCCCCCTACCTGTTTCTAGGCAGATTATTTTCGATGTGCGCGAAGCATTCTGGGTTGTGAAAAGTCTGAAGTATATGATATGTAATGAGGCCACAATAAAGCCTTAAAAATAGAGTTGTGGTGAGAATTGTGTTTTTGCTCTAGAAATAGTGTATATTTCTGTGTTTTCGCTATTCCTAAAGCGATAATCGCGTGTGATATTTAAGTAGCCAAGATTAATACGCCTAGCGCGCAGTAAAGTGAGTGATTCGACCTGGCCTTATAAAAGAATGCGATAACCAACAGCGACCTTTCCTAGTATCAGCCCACACGAGAGAGCAAACGACGAGGTGACGGGTGTAGGTAGCAGATGGACCAGAGCACGTGAGTTGTAATTCTTAAGCGCAGTTTGTAGAATTTAGCATTCGTGTTCTATAAGTCTGTACATTCAGCACGTGAGTTAATTTAAATTAGCATTAGTTTTATATAATTCGGAAATAATATCGATGTGGCTGTTTTAATGTTTAGTGATATAGATAGATGTGTTTCCAAAGGAAATGTCTTTTTAGGACATTATGATTTAGTCTTGAAATGATAGATGAGTGAAAATAATGTTTGATCGGTTTTATTAGGCACGCAAAGCCCAAATCACATATGTAAGAGTTTAGTATCAAGTATTCCATTCATCAGAGAAGGGCAAATTTAGTAGGAGAGTGTTTTATATATGAAACTGGACAGAGAAGCGATTTTTTACTTGAATTTAGATGATATTGACTGTTATCAAGATGGCGGCCACGTGGCCATGAAAGGCGGCGCGTCACCATGCGTGTGTATAAAGAAGACGCCAGTTTTATATTGTGTGAATTGACACGTGGGTGGGAAGCAGATTAAGATAATTTTCCCCGGTAAAGGAAAGAGATAGTTTTCGTGTTAATTCCAGTTTTGTTAAAGTCAAGAGTAATTATATTTTATTTCTTTAATGTAAAAGTAATTGAGTGTATTTCACGATAGCCTACTTATCATAATTCTACTGTATATATTTAATGGGTTACTGTGAAGTGAGAATAGTCATTTAGATTTCTGGAGAGCGTGAGGCCACTCCTTGGGCGTAAAGCGCATTTGAGACATAAATGTTTCTGTTTGCTCCTTGCGGAGCAGGGCGACACCAGTGCGGCTGAATCCAACAGAAGCCTGCATGAAGCATTTATATGCTATGGCAGGGATTTGTTTCGGTAACGATGTGTTTCATGTGATGAGATTCCCAGTCTCATCAGTGGTCATATACGACACGCTTGTTGCCAGGCGCACCAGTCGTCACATACGACATGCTTCCGGATGCAGTAACGAATATTGAGATAGATCAGTTGCGAGGTGGTGGTTTATTCTCGTTATTGAGAGTATTTGTTGTACATATAGTTGAATATTATTTTATGTCCATTTTATGATTATTTAATTATGGTTATGTGAGGAATGGTTGTGAGAGCACGTGGGCTCACTTCAAGGTATATATTTCTCTTCTCCGCTCTTGAGGGAGCATGGGGCCAACAGGGTGGTTTGCCTCCATATTAAGTATACATATGCTAGGGCAGTAGTGTTTCGGTAGCAATCTGTGTTACATGGTGAGATTGCCAGCCCCACGCACAACACCTTACTAGTCGCATTGGATGACACGCATGAGTGCGTGCGTGTGTGATAGTTGAGGGTGTCAGGTAGTACACGTGGAAGGACTGTTTGACGGGTGAGAGTATCATTATTTAACTATGATTTTAACTATTCTGTGCTTTGTTTGCTTCTTCAGATTAGCATCGGGCACTGTTGGGTGTTTTGTTTTGTTTTGTTTTGGTATGTTCGCTAGTTTATTTGTTTAATGTTTGCTTTGTCACTGAATGGGTTGTAAAAATAAATATAGCCCCTGCCTCTAGAATCAAGAGTTTTATTGTTGTTCGGGTCGGTGCGAGTGTGACAAGAGAGTGATCACACATCACAATATAATCATCATCATCATCTCGCCCACCCTACCACAATTGGCGTCGTCGGCAGGATAAGGCAGACAGTGACACTGAGCAAACAGCAAACGAACAAATATTGTAAACACCCAGCAGTGCATTCCTGCAGCAAGATGGCTAATGCGCCTGTGAAGATATTGTATGTGAAGGAGCCAGAGATAAGGTTGTTTAGTGGAGAGGAGGGTCCCACTTGGCAAGAGTTTGTGGAAGATGTAGAAGCCGCGTGGAAGGTGGCGCCTTTTTGTGCAGAAGACAAGTTAGACATGATATGGAACAACGTTACACCATGGGTATCTAGAGAATTACGGATACATGGTGGAGCCAAGGCCAGCCCTGAGAAGTTACTGGAAATTGTCAAAAAAGCCTACTGCAAGCAACCACCAGTCAATGAGATGACCAGGAGTTTCCCTTGGGAATATGCTGTTTATGGTGAAAGTAAAAAGCCTGAGACACTGGTCCAGATAGCAAGTGCAGAAGTTCAGAAGGAGGAGGAGGCACTCAGAGCAGAATTATCCTTCCTAAAGTCCCAGATAGCACAGATGTCAGAGGCCAGTTCGCCAGCACAAGAGGAGATGCAGAGAAAGAGAGCACCATGCCAGCCGCGGGAACAGCCAACGCAAGACGAGGGGGGGTGTGTCCGCGGGAACAGCCAACGCAAGACGAGGAGTTGTGTCCGCAGAAACCTCAACTAGACCTTCTTGCGTGTGAGAGTCAGGCTGTTGCCAAGGAAAGCTGTGAGCTGACAGCACCGATAAACGCAGTGGCACTGACAAGGCGAAAAGGGATGTGCAAGTGGTATAGTGTCCACAGGGGATGGGGGTTCATCACGCCAGATGATGGAGGTATTGATGTATTCGTACATCAGACCAAGATCTTCAGAAAGGGATTCCGGAGTCTGGCGAAGAATGAACGAGTCGAATTTGACAGCAAACCATCGGTCCAGGGCATGGAAGCAGTCATTGTATGTGGCATTGGCGGTCAAGAGTGTAAGGGCAGCAGGAAGCGACCCATGGCACAGAGGAAGCCCAGAAAGATAAGATGCTACAATTGTGGAGACCTGTCAGACCACATGGCAGCCAAGTGCCCTCAAGGCCCGCTTCCGAAGAGATGTTTTGGATGCAAATCCCCAGAACATTTGATAGCCGCCTGTCCCTCAAGGAGCTCTTTCCCTAGACGGACTGTCACAACCAGGTTGCCTTTAGGGCGCAAGCCAAGAGATGGCCACGACAACTGTCACACTAAGGGCGCCAAGAGAATTGGCCTTCGTCTAGGGGAGGAAACCCGTCCTAAGCAGATAAGAGGGAGTGCAAATCAAGGTTCAGCAGAGGAGACTCATCAAAGGCAGATTGTGGGGAACGTAAGCCACCGTCCACACAAAATGAGTGGAAAACACGTCAAGAGCGATCTCCCTTCAAAGTCGACAGCTGCAAGCACTGACAGGCCGATGTCACGGGCAGACAGCGACGCGGCGCAGGTGAGCGAGTCTTCAAGACCACAGCGGCGGACAGCCCGACAACGTACAACTGGGGACATGACGACCAAGAGAGTCCCCAGCCGAGTTGTACCGAATACAGAATCTGAGCCCAAAGCATCGCCGCTCAGAAAAAGTCCTGCGCAGCATCAACGATCTGAGAGGTTACAAGTGAAGCGCCAGAGGTAATGATGTTGTCGGGACGACAACAAAATCAGGAGGGAGATATGTGATGGGGCCGAAAAGGAGACGCCCGCCCCCTATCTGTTTCTAGGCAGATTATTTTCGATGTGCGCGAAGCATTCTGGGTTGTGAAAAGTCTGAAGTAGAAGATATGTAATGAGGCCACAATAAAGCCTTAAAAATAGAGTTGTGGTGTAGAATTGTGTTTTTGCTCTAGAAATAGTGTATATTTCTGTGTTTTCGCTATTCCTAAAGCGATAATCGCGTGTGATATTTAAGTAGCCAAGATTAATACGCCTAGCGCGCAGTAAAGTGAGTGATTCGACCTGGCCTTATAAAAGAATGCGATAACCAACAGCGACCTTTCCTAGTATCAGCCCACACGAGAGAGCAAACGACGAGGTGACGGATGTAGGTAGCAGATGGACCAGAGCACGTGAGTTGTAATTCTTAAGCGCAGTTTGTAGAATTTAGCATTCGTGTTCTATAAGTCTGTACATTCAGCACGTGAGTTAATTTAAATTAGCATTAGTTTTATATAATTCGGAAATAATATCGATGTGGCTGTTTTAATGTTTAGTGATATAGATAGATGTGTTTCCAAAGGAAATGTCTTTTTAGGACATTATGATTTAGTCTTGAAATGATAGATGAGTGAAAATAATGTTTGATCGGTTTTATTAGGCACGCAAAGCCCAAATCACATATGTAAGAGTTTAGTATCAAGTATTCCATTCATCAGAGAAGGGCAAATTTAGTAGGAGAGTGTTTTATACATGAAACTGGACAGAGAAGCGATTTTTTACTTGAATTTAGATGATATTGACTGTTATCAAGATGGCGGCCACGTGGTCATGAAAGGCGGCGCGTCACCATGCGTGTGTATAAAGAAGACGCCAGTTTTATATTGTGTGAATTGACACGTGGGTGGGAAGCAGATTAAGATAATTTTCCCCGGTAAAGGAAAGAGATAGTTTTCGTGTTAATTCCAGTTTTGTTAAAGTCAAGAGTAATTATATTTTATTTCTTTAATGTAAAAGTAATTGAGTGTATTTCACGATAGCCTACTAATCATAATTCTACTGTATATATTTAATGGGTTACTGTGAGGTGAGAATAGTCATTTAGATTTCTGGAGAGCGCGAGGCCACTCCTTGGGCGTAAAGCGCATTTGAGACATAAATGTTTCTGTTTGCTCCTTGCGGAGCAGGGCGACACCAGTACGGCTGAATCCAACAGAAGCCTGCATGAAGCATTTATATGCTATGGCAGGGATTTGTTTCGGTAACGATGTGTTTCATGTGATGAGATTCCCAGTCTCATCAGTGGTCATATACGACACGCTTGTTGCCAGGCGCACCAGTCGTCACATACGACATGCTTCCGGATGCAGTAACGAATATTGAGATAGATCAGTTGCGAGGTGGTGGTTTATTCTCGTTATTGAGAGTATTTGTTGTACATATAGTTGAATATTATTTTATGTCCATTTTATGATTATTTAATTATGGTTATGTGAGGAATGGTTGTGAGAGCACGTGGGCTCACTTCAAGGTATATATTTCTCTTCTCCGCTCTTGAGGAGCATGGGGCCAACAGGGTGGTTTGCCTCCATATTAAGTATTCATATGCTAGGGCAGTAGTGTTTCGGTAGCAATCTGTGTTACATGGTGAGATTGCCAGCCCCACGCACAACACCTTACTAGTCGCATTGGATGACACGCATGAGTGCGTGCGTGTGTGATAGTTGAGGGTGTCAGGTAGTACACGTGGAAGAACTGTTTGACAGGTGAGAGTATCATTATTTAACTATGATTTTAACTATTCTGTGCTTTGTTTGCTTCTTCAGATTAGCATCGGGCACTGTTGGGTGTTTTGTTTTGTTTTGTTTTGTTATGTTCGCTAGTTTATTTGTTTAATGTTTGCTTTGTCACTGAATGGGTTGTAAAAATAAATATAGCCCCTGCCTCTAGAATCAAGAGTTTTATTGTTGTTCGGGTCGGTGCGAGTGTGACAAGAGAGTGATCACACATCACAATATAATCATCATCATCATCTCGCCCACCCTACCACATATATATTTATTAACATTTTAATAAGTTTATATGAATATTTAAGCATGTGTAAACCAGGCAAAAGTCGTTTATGCTGTCCAGTCGCATTATTCTATCAAATTAACTGAGAAATAACGATGATTTTCCATCCAATCCACTGGGTTTATGATTTATGCTCAGGAAGGATAAAATTACTGAGAAAAAGGGGGCAGTGGAAGTATAAGCGGGAAGGCGCCTGACTTAGTATCAGGAACCCGATACTTAGCAGAGAGATTTATTTTCTTCTAAAGTTTATGGTACAAGTTGGTGATATCAGTTTGTGGTACATGTTGGTGATACCAGTTTGTGGTAAAAGTTTGTGATACCAGTTCGTGGTACAAGTTTTATATACCAATGTGTGATACCAATTTTATACGAGTATGTGGATCAAGAGCTTGTGGTCTACGCTAGATGCCTGCCTTTTACGGGTTGTGAAGATCATTGCCTTGACATTGGAGCAGTTACCCCTGCAACTACGCCTGGGACGTGCCTTTACAACAGAAGTCTACAACTGACAGAGCAGTCAGCAAACAAGTTCACTATCTGGACAGATATGTGATTTAAATCTGACTAAAACAAAATAATTTTCACCACCGATTCAAGACACCCTCACAGGTTTTCAGTGAGGAAAAACTGTAAAACGTAATTTCCTTCACAGTACTTATTTATTTACTCATGTTAAACCATATTTGATTATTAAATTTGTTATGTGTATTTACAAATTAATAGTTGATTTAATTATTACAGAGAGAAGTGCACACGTATGAATCACTGATCTTGAATATAAATACAACAGAGCTACTGTGACCGTGGGGAGGTGATTAGTATAGTGTAGATGTTTGTTATATCATCCAAGTCAGGAATACTGGTATACTGCCAGAGGTCTTTATTCTTGTTGATATCTGTGACCTAGTCCGTTCCAACCTTCCTCTGTGTTGTTATATGTGGCGTGACAATGATTTGCATGTATTTCTTCATATATATTTACTGTAAGACTTCATCAACGAGAGATAATAGAGTAAACTCTCCAGATCCAAAACAATAATTTTATTTAGGTAATTCTACCAATGCATAGTAAACAAAGTCAAATGTATACATTTTTCTTCATACCAATCCACATAACAATGTATCCGTGTGCTAGTCGTTTACTGGTTACCTTCTCCTTGCTATCTATTCAAATGAGTAATTATTCTTTCACAATAGTGTCTCTAATTTTCTTATCAGATTCCGTAGCTAAATCTGTTATTTTACAAGCTCTGTTAGGAGCCGCGCTAGCGTAGTGGTTACAACACCGCTCTAGCGACCGGGTGATCCAGGATCAAACCCGGGCGACGGCATTTGAGGATTTTTCGTCGACCGGGATTTGGACTGGATTAACTCGAGACCTGGCGAGGACATTTGAAGGAGTGTCGTCGACCAGGGATTGGCGGCTCCTGAGCCGACCCAGCACTAATGGGTACCTCCGAAATCGGCGAGTATCTGCCTGAATGGCGAGGGACACCTGTCTCTGTACAAGAAAAAAAGGGATACTCACGTAAAATCAATGTCAGGTTAGACAATGGTAATACCCTGAGATTTTGCCTCGAGTATTAGAGGGCGTACGGAAAAAAAAAAAAAAAAAAAAAAACAAGCTCTGCTTCATTCCTTATAATTCAGCTTGCTATCTGTGCAAATGAGGCATTCCGAGCCTGTCTATCAAATGTCCCTTTTTATTATATCTTCTTGTGCGTGAAAACTTAAAAATGCCTTTTCCATAACAATATTCACAATCTCATCTTCATTATTAATATTCAAAAATCTCCTCTTCCATATTAATATTCACATATCTCCAATCACCCAGAACGAATTATTAAGTTATTCAATTGACTCCTGGGGTTGTTAATCCGATACTATCAATCGCACGGCACGGGAAAGTACTGCGACCTTCTCACTCGTGCGGTGACTCTTCATTATCGTGACTGCGTGTTGTGAGCAGGCCAAAAATAATAACACCGTGTTTTTAAGTTCTGAATCTCGTGGCCTTTTATAACTACTGGATATCTCTGCATTATTAAATACAATCACTTGAAGTTCTACTTACAGCAACAGAATTCCCACACATTTAAGTAATATTATCTTTATCGAGTCGATGTCTTGAAAACGTCAAGATCTCCGGTTGTACATCTGTATACACCGGCATTCCCAGATCAACTGCCTTATCATCCCGAAGTTTGCCTTCCCAAAAAAATAGTGCGGGCTTTTCCAGCCTTTTGGTTGGGCGGCTTAATACTTCTCTATTTATTTTATTGGTCTCCCGATGGAAGTATTTCGGCTATTCCGATTTACTTAGTTCTAGTTTCAATCTGATACTCGCCTATCTTAAATCTATTTCCATAAAACCTCGTGACTATTCTTCCTAACAATTAGCACGAATTATGCTATAGTCATAGTAGTAGGTCGCCCGGTGACACTACTTAAGTAATGTTTTACTTATTAATTCAGTTGGGGTATCAGAAACGAGCTAATATATCTTTCTCTTCATAGAAAGGCCGGGCATTTGCACAGCTCACAATAGCCGTGATAAATTCAGCGTTGTACTTGATTGCTGAAATATCCTATGAAGACTCCCTAAAATAAAAGAACCATCCTTCTATTTACAACTCTGCCAAGAGTAATCTTGAGCAAAGGTAGATACCTTTAAAGACTCTCAGTTTATACTCTAAATGTTGCCTATTGTTCGACCATCACTGCAGAGCAGGGTAGACAACCCGTGGCAAGCTGGTTTCCACAGTGCGTGTCCTGTCCAACGCCAGCATCTTATCTGCTGTTCCGCTGGTATTTGTCTGGTTCTTTCCATCAACCGCGTTGATGATCTTGTCACGCCATTTCAGTCGTATACGTAAGCACCCATGTATGAATGTCTCTAACTTTCTGATTGTCCTTTTTTTTTTGGTCCTCACGTTTCAGAGCCATACAAGAGGAAGCTTTGACAGTTGAGTTGATTGTTGTTATTATTATTTTGAACTTGATTTCTTGTGATTTCCATGTCACCGTGCTGTAAAGGTTCCTCTTCCCTTTTGTATTCTTATTTTGATATCATTGTGTTTTTCTCCAGTTTTGTCGTTATTGCTGTCATGATATGTATACGAATCCACGTCTTGTAAGCATGTATCCCCAAGTACAATCTGGCTGTCTTATGCTGTATTTTTTTTCATAATCGTTGACTTTTCCCTTTGTATTTTCTGACCCATTTGCAGTGACATCTCATTAAGTTTTCTCATTGTGTCTTGCATCTGGTTACGGTCACGGGACACAACAGCCAGGTCGTCTGAAAAATCTGGATAATCAAACTATTTTACCAGAGTCCAGTGAATTCAACTTCTTTTGTTTGATGTTGTTGCTTTCTTAGTCCAGTTTACAATCAGTAAAGGAGAGAGATTGTTATAAGAGGCATCCCTTCCGCTCTCTGTTTCTCCAAGATGACTGTAAATTGTCCTTCATGGGAGAGTTCTACATTTCATGTCTTCGTATATTTTCTTTATCAGATTTATGAATTTAGGGGAAATGGCTGCATAATCACGGCTGTTTGCGAGCGATCTTTTAGTTTTCTCTGACTGCGCTATTTATAGCTATCGTGTCAGAGGTCACGTGGTCAACTTCCTAACGGAGAAAAAAATGTGGCGGTGTTTACTTTTGATAGGGCTTAATTAATGCTTTTAGGCTACTTTATTAATATAAATACCGGCTTTAATTTTGCGTAAAACTAGACTAGAAATGTTAGAGTAAATTTTAGAACAAGAACAAACATTTTATCACAATTAGAACAGAAGATATAATAGTCTGAAATAGTGTAAAATTTACGTTTTTTTAATATTTTGTTATGGTTTGTTTCTAATACAATTTACACTAAAACAATCACAATCAACATGCATAACAAATTACAGAAATCAAAAGTAGAAAACCTGCAGAAAATGGATATCATAGTTTTGTTTTGGTTTCATGCGTCAAACATTAATTATTGAAACATTAAATTGCAAGTCCACATTTATTACCTTAAAATAACACACCCATTGTCCCCAAAACATGAGAGCTAACAATTATCTCAATCATACATCACGATGGTCATGTAAAAATGAGTATGGTCATGAGTAAAACGAAATGTTCAATTTAATAAATAAATAGGTGTATTTAATAAATACACCTATTAAATGATTTCCACACTCTGTTAATTCTGTCACTCTCACGCAACAACTGCCATAATTTGCTCTAGCCCCAAAATTTCGCTCAATTATCATTCACACTTCCTTTTTTTTTAATAGGAAGAATCTGTACATTCACAGATAGAGAAATTTGTAACAAATGAGTTTTCATTATAAATTTTAATTGTGAAGTTATATTTTTAATACCGCTGGCGCGTCTTTCAATTTTGGAAATAGTGGAATGTATAAATTCTCCTCTCATGTGCCTGCTGCAGGTCTAGTGAGTCAGTTGATGTTCCAACAATATGTTTCCTAACAGTGTGGAGAAATTGAGATCGCTTACGTTTTGTTGGCGTTCTGGTGACTGATGTTTCTCTTCTATGTTTAATTAGTTTTTGTAGTACAATAGGCTGTCCTCTGGATTTGCATTTTATGATATTATTTTTTGCTGTTTCTAGTTTTTTTTTTAAACAATGGATGTGAGTAGGGTTTCTTCCTCTTGTGTTATTGGTTGTGAAGGTGGCTTATCAAGTAACTGTTGTACTGTGATGTCGCTTTTGAAGACAGGCGAGGTGGATGTACTTGTCGTATGTATAACTGACTTGGTAGGTGTAGATGTGGCAACAAAAACTGGCATGCTAGGGTGAGTAGTGTTATCCACCTCCAAATGAATAATGGTATCGCCTTTAATGTGAGCTGACACATCAACCTCCAGCTGAACAATATCATCACTAGTGTGGGCAGGCACATCAACCTCCTGCTGTACAGAGCTATCCTGACTACAGCTAACTGACTGACTACAGCTAACTGACTGACTACATCTAACTGACTGACTACAACTAATTGACTGACTACAACTAACTGACTGACTACAACTAACTGACTCACTAGACATGGAGGGGTCAGAAAAAACATCACAGGGGATAGAGCAGCTTTTTGTTTTTAAAACACCAAAAGATGTCTTTGCAAAATACTTGCACAGTTGACATTCACTTATAGTTAAATTATGGTCATAGTCTTTCCAGATGTGCCGACTGTTTTCCGACAGTAACTTGGCTGTTTCAAGACACTTCTCATTATGCCTCCTTTTTGCGTTTTGTATTGGTAAGTAACACTTCCTACAAAATATAGTCGAATGCTCTGTCGGTTTATCATCTGATACGTTAATTCCAAACACAAAGAACAGATCACTAACGTAATTCGAACAGTTCAGTGCATTCCGTTTTGAACTTTTTGTTTGGGAAGTTAATGCTCTCTTGCCACAGGCTCTACACAGTGCACTGGCACAATTCATATGATGCAACAAAGTATGTTCCATTTCGTTGTTATGTAGTATAGTTTACTTGTGTATGTATAAAGATAATGGAATATTTGGGAGTATCACGTCTAACACAACGCTATAGAATGCTTTATCTGTGAATGAAAGAAGATATACAAACAGTTACTTAGAATTCTTTGGCAGCCGTCTTGTGCACAGGATTGTCTACCAAAGAACACTAATGGAACAGTCCTTATCTCACACACAATAAAAAAAGGCATTCATATTATAAATACAAGATTAACAAGACTTGAAAGATAGATCAAAGTATGTGGAAGTAATCTATCTATAGCTTTACATGTTTTCTGACGCTTATATACGTAGCTAAATATCATTATAAATGTATGAAAATGCAAAAACAGATAGTGCTTTACAAAAAGTTATTTCTTTACAACCTTATTTAAGATTTGCGAGTATCAGGAATGCGTTTACAGTGATTTAAATGTTATAAAATCTGGTGACAATATGCTTGTTCTTGTAATGCCAAACTCACAAAACTGACTACCACACATTCTCAAGATATGAAACCAAAAAAACAAGTATGTGGAAATAATCTTTAGCTTCTCTTCGAGAAGTCTATATAATTATAAACTCATATGAATGGACCGATTTTTAGATATTACATTAATAAATAGATTACTGCTGTTATGAATTTCCTCAAATGATGACGCTGTTTTCAAAAGTCTGTAACTCCGTCAAATATAATTTCAAACAAATAAAAATGCAATCAAAAATAGAACACAGAACGAAGTTATAGTACACAAAAGAATTTTAGCGCTATGTTTATCCAGAACGAGTGTGTAATGATTTACGAGGGAAGGTCAAAAAGTAATGCCTCCTATTTTTTATGTATGTAAATACTGCATCGGCGTGCAATTTGTAATTTTAGCAGGATTCCTCAAACACTCTTCTGCACTGTATAGCATTACCAACCTGTTTCAGTAACAGGTGGCACCACTGTAACAGTTTAAAAATGGCTGCCAAAGACGTTCGGTTAAAACAACGTTATGTCATAGAATTCCTCAATGCTGAAGGCGAGACCGCAATTCGCATCCACGAACGTTTGAAGAATGTTTATGAAGATTCAATAGTGGATGTTAGCACTGTCCGACGTTGGGTACATCGTTGTGACGAAGCTGAAGTAGGTCAATCCTCAATGACTGGCGCAAAGGGGACTGGCCGTCCGTCTACCGCAGTGACTCCACACAACATTCATCGAGTTGATGGCATCATTCGTGGTAACCGTCGGGTAACACTGGATGAAATTTCTTCCATGTTGTCCATTAGTAAAGGCAGTGTCCAGAACATCATTAAAGACCTGGGTTATTCAAAAGTTTATGCACGGTGGGTACCCAGAATGTTGACAAACAGACATAAAGAAAGAAGGAAAACCATAGCCATCAACCTCCTGCACCGTTACGAAACTGAAGGAGAAGAGTTTTTATCGAATATTGTGACAGGTGATGAGACTTGGGTACATTTTTTTAAAACCAGAATCCAAGAGGCAGTCAATGGAATGGCATCACACAACATCACCGACTGTGGTGGATTTAGATGTTATGAACTGTTGTTGTTATGTATTAATATTGTACTGAATGAGGTCAGCTGTGAAGGCCCCTGAGTATAACAATTATTAGGGTGAGTTCTCAGGGAGCCTTTCTGCTACCACCTTATGATCTCATTCAGACTTATTCTTGACTAGTTTGTATGATGACTACGTTTAGTGTCTAGGGTTATGAACATATGGTGTGATGGTAATTTAATACTAAAACACACACACATAAACAACTATTAATGTCTATGATCAAATGAACTAACACCGTGTTTGAAATTTTGGTATTAAACTATTTTTTACAATTTTATTTGCCCTGATTCAGAATTTTCTGAGTCAGGACCAACAACAAAATGAAATTTATGTTTTTATTTACATAAAATTAAATACCACAATGGATCTTCTGTCCATATAAAGAAGTATTACAATCTAATTATATTTAGGTATTACTATAGACTAAGTTAACACTGGTAATTAATGGTGGGTTTGGGGTGTTCTCATCATCCCCTCTCTTTTCTTTATCTCTTGTGGAATGTTTATTAAACAGTCAAATATTTTATTTGTTTAGTTTTAATACAAGTGGATGAACTCTTCGTGCCGACACAATGGCACTTATCTTTCTGTTGGTAGTAGTTACGATGCTGACAATCTACTATATTTCATGGGTGGATTCGTGGTAGACAGCGTGTACCAGCTAAAAATTTCAATCGAATGACCAATCTGACACAGTCCCTGATGTAGTGTGGTAGACAGCGTGTACCAGCAAAATTTTCAATTTCTCTCACGAAGATAAATACACCAGGGTTTTGGCACTAGTTCAGTACCAGAACAAAAACCCTGAAACAAGGTTATGATTCTTTATAACACATCTACAATATCATTCCACAAGTAATACATGATATACTTCAATAAAAAGAAAAGGGTCAGATCCCTCTGACCAACCCATTTCAACCATTTTCATCTGAGATAACAACTCATACCAGTGCACCTATTCTTCTCCCTAATGGCTACAACGCCTCTGACACTTCAACAATGATCCTCTCCCATAGGATAATGTGGGTTAGCCTTCCCACTGGTAACTGTGGAAATCATTTTAAGTTATACAACTCATGTCAGTTCTACTGCGTGTGAGCAACACCTCAGGCCCTGCATAAGTCTGCTAGGGGACCCATGTACTTAGTCGTAAAACATTCCCAATAAAGCAGTATCTCATATACCAAATTTTTGTAATAACAAGGTTAATAAATTCGTTCTTACCACAATTCAATGGAAATATCACAAACATACGTTGACTGGCATTAGCATTAATATATATTTAAGTTCAGCTTTGCCTCGGTCCAGACTGCCAAGGTTTTTGTTTCACTCTTAGCACTGCTGTTCTCAACGCAGCTTGCATACTAACAATTTTGTATCAAATGGCGACAAGCCTTGGAAGCTTTTTGCCAATATCACTAGACTTTCCCAATCACAGCGAGGGTCTAGCTATTCAATTCAAATTTTAAAAAAACAAACTCCAAACATACTAGGAGTGAGTCTGCAAAATATATTTAGCTTTTGAGCCCACCAATAACCTCTTTCCTATACTCCTATACCAACCATTCGGATTTGAATCACTCTAATGCCTCTTTTTAAACTTGCGTCCCCAAATAATGTTATGGATAGAATGAGCAAAAACAACAGTCCGTCCGTCTTACCGTTCGTAGATACATAGTATTATTTCAATATCTTGGTTAATAATTGGACTACTATGTATTTTAAAACATATTATTGCTCAGGAGGCTCTAAGCTATCCTTATATATGATTTTTATGGCTTTATTCATTGTCGTTTGGATTTTCGTATTTGTCACTGTTAGTCGTCAATTATATACTTTTCCATAATCGGCCATCTTTCCCCCCTTCTCTATCATTTTTATTCAAAATAAAACAACTTGTTTGGGTTACGTCAGAAATACACTACTAGGCAGGAATTGAGAGCTGACTGTGTGTGTGTATATACATTTCAACAGCGAGAATATAGTACGATGCATGTGGCTTTGCGTCTTGTTTTTCAAATCTGCTAAAGGCAATACTGTCGCGCCCGTTAAAATTTGGCGTTTCAAAACCCAAACGCGTGACAATGGTAGCATTTCTTCTGTCGCTCCTTCATCCACCTCCCTTCTTCTCTCTCTCGGTCTTGGAACAAATACTCCTTGACCCTGCAAAATGTTATATTTAATTCTCAAGGACGAACTAAGAAAGCGTGTAAGATTTGACGGCGAGATCATTTTCTAAGCATTACCACTGTACAAAATTCAGCGCTCTACTGGCGTCGAAGATGACGATAGGCAACCACACACGGGCGGGTTTATTTATTATCATAGGAGTAAAATCTTACTGAATTTAGCGATTATCTCACAGATTTCGCTACACCGACAAGAAAGAAGTTCAAAAGTTCACCATCTGTAGGGAAAGTTATGGCCTCCGTGTTTTGGGATGAGAAGGGTGTGATTCTTCTCGACTTCTTGGAATAGGGAAACACGGTGAATGCAGACCGTTACATTGAAAATTTGAAGAAGCTTAGAGGTCGTCTTCGGCGACTTTACCCATTAAAATATCAGAGAACTGCACTACTGTTGCACGATAATGCCACGCCACACACCGCTAAACGCACCATTGATGCGATTGCAGAATTTGGCTGGGCATTATTACCACATCCCCCTTACAGTCCCGATCTTGCACCTTCTGACTTCCATCTGTTTGGACCACTGAAAGAAGATCTTCGCGGACATCACTTTGAGGACTCCGAGACCCTTAAACGCGCCGTACGCCAGTGGTTTAGGAAAAAGGACACAAATTTTTACCGTGCGGAGATACATGCCCTTGTGAGAAGATGGACAAAAACTGTAACAAATAACGGAGACTACATTGAGAAATAAATTTTTGAAGTTCAGACTTGGGGCTACATTTCAATGTGAATTTTATCTGTTTTCTTGCCTATTGAATGAAATTAAAAATTACGAGGCCTTACTTTTTGACCTTCCCTCTTATATTTTAACGATTTTACACACACATCAGCTGATTTTCCCCGCCAAAACCCTCAGTAGTCTTTTACGGTATACATGACGATATATTACCCGGTGTCAGAAGTCCGGTCACTGACACTAAAAGAGCGCTCTGGTATATGGCACAAACAGCCTTGAATGCATCATCAGTTTAGATTGCGTTCCAGCGGGAATTTGATACTAGATATGCTATTCATGTGATTTCTTTCTTCCCCCCCCTCCCCCCTCTCCCCCGTAGCTTGTTGTCCTCTTTTTCCCGCGTACCTTCCATCTCGTTCTTCGTCTCCTCTCCCCCCTACCAGCTGTTCGAACTTTCAATTCTCCTCCAATCTCTTTATCCCTCAGTCCTCCACTCCATCATTTCCGCTATCTTTACGTCGTTCTTCGTTCTTATTAGTTTCTTCTTTTATCCCAGAGGTTTCTTTACAAAGCCTATCAGGCAGTCAGCATCGTTGTTATTTTGGGCGATTTTTTTTCTTTTCATTTTGATGTTTCATTGGTTCCGAAATATCAACGCGAACAGCCGTACATTGGGGTTTAGCTCTCTGTTACAGAGAGAAGTTGGCTGCGCGTTCACTTTTTTAGTCTTAATTGCAAACATTGCCATAGTTTGTGGCGATCAGACAATCTTTAATAGAACTGGTCGTGCGTTGTTTTGTCTTTCTTTCACAGTTAGTCTTACTCTCAGGGATACAGTGAGGACAAAACTATGACGTCATACAAGGGGATTGACATAAGTCTTGGGCCTGACCATGAAGGAGTCACAGGAGGAAGATGAAACTTGGCACATTTAAAGTTCATCATATTTGCACTGAAAGTGTAAAGTACGCGTTTGTTTCTTCAATTGGTTTTCCCGCTACGGTGCACGGCACAATGTACCCTATTGACCGGATCTGCAGCTCCAAAGATTTGACAAAACAATGGAAAAGAAGGAGGCCAGAGCTGTGATAAAATATCTGATGTTTCAGGGAAAAACACCTACAGAAATACACAGGGAGATGGAACCAGTGTTTCGTGATTCTTGTCCTTCATATACTTCGGTAAAAAACTGGTGTCAACAGTTTAAGTGCGACCGCTCAAATGTTGCTGATCTGCCAAGATCTGGTAGACCAGCCTCAGAGTGCAACGATGAAAATGCAACAAGAGTGAAGAAAATCATTGACCAGGATCGAAAAATGACAATTGTGGAGATAGTTAGTACAGTAAAACTAAATGAAAGAACAGTTTATAGACTTTTACACAACAGACTGAACATGAGAAAAGTGTGTGCACGTTGGGTTCCGCGACTGTTGACATGTGAACAGAAGCAAACAAGGGTAAATTGCTGTCAACAGTTGCTCAAAAAGTGTCAGTCAAAAAATTTTTTGGAGACCATGGTGACAGAAGATGAGATTTGGGTACACCATTATGACCCCGAATCCAAAATTGCCAGCATGCAATGGAAAAGCCCGGGCTCCCCAACACCTGTCAAGCCGAGGGCGCAGAAATCTGCAGGAAAAGAGATGCTGACTGTTTTTTTGGGACGGCAAAGGTGTCCTTTTGAAAGATTATCTGCCTCGTGGCAACACAGTTAATGGACAGTACTATGCAGATCTTCTCACAAAACTAAGAAATGTTATGACCAAGAAACGAGGGATAACGCGCACTCAAAATCTTCCTTTGCTTCAAGACAACGCGCCCTCTCACAAAGCACGGCTTGTGCGGCTAGCAGCCAACGATTTGAATACTGAAATTCTTCCACGCCCACCATATGCTCCAGATTTGGCTCCATCAGACTTTTTTCTATTCCCAAATCTTAAAAAACAGCTAAAAGGAAATCATTTTGACAGCGATGAAGAGGTTATACTGGCATGTGATGGCTGGTTTTGTTTGAAAAATAGGGTGTTCTACTCCCAAGGTCTTTTCAAGGTCAAGCAGAGATAACAGAAGTGTGTCAATTCAGACGGTGGCTATATTGAAAAGGAATAAACACTATACAAAATTTCAGCTCTCTGTGACATGTCCTTCATGGTCAGGCCCAAGACTTATATCAATCCCCTTGTATGTTTCTGATCAACTTTGTCTATTCATGTGGTACACTTTTGGGCGAAAGCAGTTTAATTGATGGGTAGGGGTGGTTTGGAGAGTCAGATTAATATGTCCAACTTTCTGCTATCCTGTCCATGTCTGTTTTCATGGCTTCTTCCTGATCTTGAACAGCCACATAAATTTGATGATAATAGAGACGCGCGTGTGCCAGATTAGAGGCGATAAAAATGGAATTTTCCATGCTGGGAAAACCCCCCCCCCCCCCCCCCCCCCCCCCCCCCCCATTTTGGTGAAGATGGACCAAACATGAAATATCGAAAACCTATTATTCATTTTCTTTCTCTAAATTTCATTCTTCCAGTCCTCGTTACACCCCCACCATTGACAGCACATACCTCATTCATCCCAAGGAGGTGGAAAGAAGAGCATATGCACTCAAAAGTCAACATTTGCTCACACAAGTCAACATTAGCGCTCAGAAAAATCAAGCTGACTGCCGACCGTGCTAGCATGCTTGCAGATGTGTACTTGTCGGTTGATTTGTTAAAATGCAGATGATAAATTTATTAACGTCTGAAGAACCACACACAAAAATTATACAGAAAGCAAACTGTAGCTTTAAGTAATGCGTAAAGGAACCCCAAACTCATTCCATCTTACATTGGTTGTCTCTCTCTCTCTCTCTCTCTCTCTCTCTCTCTCTCTCTCTCTCTCTCTCTCTCTCTCTCTCTCTCTCTCTTTTTCTCTCTCTCTCTCGCTCTCTTTCTCTCTCTCTCTGTTAGTTCACTGCTCTCTTCCCCCTCTCTTGATTCTGTCTGTGGTTAAATTAATATTGGATTTCTATCCCCCCCCCCCCCACTTCCCCGCTTGTTTACGTATGTCTCCCTGTCAGCCTAGTTCCCAGCTTCCAGTTTTTAAAGTGTAATTGTTACCAATTTTGTTAACAGATGTACATTCATTGATGTCTACTGACAGCTGTAGTTTACCATGCAGCATGAGACCTCATTGCCCCATGTAGTTCCCGGGGTCTCTTATGAGACCAAGGAAGAATAGGACTGTCCCCTCAGGCATGTCGCACAAGGCAACTAATATGCGATCATGCATGGGGCTGTCAGCCGCATCATGCAACATAACCTGTTACAGAAACCTTTGCTAAGCTACATTTTGTCAATATTTTGTCAAGCATAATTAACAAGAAGCGGCAGAAGAAGGCTTATTAAACTAATTAGACACTAAAATAGTGTATGTAGTTGTGCTTAGAACATTAGCCCTCTTCGATAGGTTTTGAATTTGGTGCGGGTTATCGTCAAAAGAATTGCGTTTTCACTGTGTCTGCAACTGCATGAAAAAAATGATGGAAATTAATCATTAAAGCACTCCTAATTCATGTGCCTCCAACCGACCAGTTTCTCATTTTTTCCAATGTATATATATATATAGTTCCAAAGGTTGTTATTGCCGGGAGTTGTAGTGAGGATAAGCTCTCACTGCAGATAAAATACTTCTATGGCACGCGCCTCAAACAGCCTCTGACAACCAAGTCCAGCTCCCGGCCTTCTCGTGTGGCTCAATTTGAGCCCGGCGGAACTGTTTCCACTGACGGGAGAAGGGGCAAAGGCGAGCGACTGGCGCCTTAAAACCAGCAGCTTCGGGCAGATAGGGCTCGTGATCCTTGGTTGGTAGCTTATCTAAGAGAAGGAACTCTGAATTCAAACCACCGCTGCCTTGCGGGAATATCCATTTGTGGAATTGGCTTCGGGAGTAAACCCTGAGGATAAATCCGGAGTCGGAGTCCCTAAGGCAGTCTAATGTCGATTCGACATTATTCTGGCAACTCCTGCGACATGGCTGGTACCAAACTGTATCGGCTACTGCCGTTCCTTTGGATCTACCGGCTGTGTGGAGAGGGGAACATGCTGCATGGGCAACAGCTTGATCTCCATATAACTGTGCCCAAGCTCGCGCCCTGGAGAGGACACTCCAGCTTCACCCTATAGGTATCGGCAAAACACGGGAAGTAGCAGTTACCGGTTATAAGCATTTTGCCCAATTGGCGTAGGGCATGGCGCCAGGGGCTACTTCCGACAGTGGGAGAGGTTCTAGGATCTCACTGGACAGCTACCGCCCGCTTCAAGCTGGGCAGCCCCCAGTCAATAAGGTGTTGTCCCGCCACTGTCTGCTTTCCCCATTGGGTGCATGGGGATTAGGGTCAAACCCGAACTGTGGACAGAAAATTTTGCACCAAGCAATTATCGAAAAAATAGAAATAAGCAAACTCTCAGATTGGGATGCTGGAACGTCTGGACTATCCGAAAACCTACAGGATGTAAACGATGTAAGGAAGACAGCCATAATTAATGATGAGCTTAAACGACTTCAGGTGGATATAGCTGCACTTCAGGAAACGCGCCTGGCGGGCTCTGGAATGGTGAGCGAGAAGGACTACACATTTTATTGGCAAGGGAAAGATCTTGATAAAGCTAGAGAACACGGAGTAGGTTTTGCGGTCAAAAAATCGCTAACTAACATGGTTGAACCAGGCGAGAATGGATCAGAACGCCTGTTAACGCTCCGCCTGCAAACTAGCACAGGTCCCATCACCCTTGTCAGTGTGTATGCTCCTACTCTGTACTCTGCCTCAGAAGCTAAAGATGAGTTTTACGAGAATCTAGCAGCAGTAATCAAAAGCATCCTTGGCAAGAACAGCTTGTTCTCCTTGGTGACTTTAACGCTAGAGTGGGTGCCGATAATGTTTCATGGCCTTCATGTCTGGGCAGGTTTGGTATTGGCAAGATGAATGAAAATGGACAACGGCTCTTAGAGTTGTGCGTCCACCATGACCTCTGCGTGACCAACACCTACTTTCAGACAAAACCCCAGCATAAGGTGTCATGGAGACACCCACGATCCAAGCACTGGCACCAACTTTACCTGATTCTCGTCAGAAGGCCACTCCTCAGGTCTGTGCTCTCCACGCGCTCGTACCATAGTGCAGACTGTGACACAGATCACTCCTTGGTTTGCTGCAAAATCAGAGCACAACCAAGAAAACTCTATCGTGTCAGACATGAAGGGAAACCACGCATTGATACCAGCAAGATGTCAGACCCTTTCATGATCGCTCAATTCACTGCGACCTTCAAGAAAGTGCTCAGTAGCCCTCAGCATGGTGATACTATTACAGAGAACTGGGAGCTTCTACGGAACACCATTCAAAGTACTGCACTTGCCACCTTTGGTAAGAAAACAGCCAAGTCAAATGACTGGTTTGACGCTTCATCAGATGTGATGGCACCTGTTATTGAAGCTAAGCGCAGTGCTATGAATGAATACAAACGTTCACCGAGTGCCAGAACCCTACAGATCCTGAGGGCTACGAGAAGCAAAGTTCAACAAACTACTCGACGCTGTGCAAATGACTATTGGCTCCAGCTCAGTGAGAGCATCCAGATCGCAGCGCAAACAGGCAACATTAGTCAAATGTATGACGGTATAAAGAAAGCACTTGGCCCCCATAAAAGTAAGACGGCACCGCTAAAAACCATCAGCGGAGAGAAGCTAACCGATAAGGGTAAGCAGATGGAGAGGTGGGTCGAGCACTACTCTGAGCTTTACGCTAGAGACAATACCGTTACGCCTGCAGCCCTTGATGCTGTCAATAGTCTGCCAACTATGGAGAAGCTGGATGCCGAACCAACATTAGAGGAACTCAGTAAGGCCATTGATAGCTTGGCCTCTGGCAAAGCACCAGGCAGCGATGGGATTCCTCCTGATTTAATCAAATGCTGTAAGAGCACGCTATTACATCCCCTGCATAGGACGCTGTGCCAGTGCTGGGAAGAGACAACTATTCCTCAAGACATGCGAGATGCCAAGATTGTAACACTGTATAAAAATAAAGGAGACAGAAGTGATTGCAATAACTACAGAGGCATCTCTCTTCTTAGTATTGTTAGTAAGGTTTTTGCCAAAGTCATCTTAATGCGACTACACAAGTTAGCTGAGCGCATATATCCAGAGGCACAGTGTGGATTCCGAGCTGGCAGATCAACAACAGACATGATCTTCTCTCTCCGCCAGCTTCAGGAAAAATCAAGAGAGCAGAAACGACCATTATATATCGCCTTTATAGACCTCACAAAAGCATTCGACCTGGTTAGTAGGGATGGACTCTTTAAAATCCTCCTGAAAATAGGCTGCTCTTCTAAAATGCTGGAAAATGATAAAGTCATTCCATGACGACATGAAGGGAACAGTCCAATATGCTGGAAGCACGTCACAGCCCTTTGATATACGAAGTGGCGTTAAACAAGGCTGTGTTCTGGCTCCGACACTCTTCGGAATCTTCTTTGCCTTACTCTTGAAACATGCATTCAGAGATGCAACTGAAGGAATATGCCTTCACACTAGGTCAGATGGCCGTCTGTTTAATATTTCAAGGCTGAAGGCAAAAACAAAAATCAGAAGGGTCACTATAAGAGACTTGTTGTTCGCTGATGATGCTGCAGTCGTCACTCAAAGCCAACAGGAGCTTCAGAGCTTGATGAATCGCTTCACTAAAGCATGCAAGGACTTTGGCCTCACAATAAGTCTAAAGAAAACGAATGTGCTGAGTCAGGATGTGGGTGCTGCACCAGTTATCACTATCGATAACTATGAATTGGCAGTGGTGCACCACTTCACATACCTAGGGTCTACCATCAATGACAAACTCTCACTGGATACAGAAATCGACAGCCGCATTGGCAAAGCTGCAGCTACCTTTGCCCGCCTCACATCGCGTGTTTGGGGAAACTCTAAACTCACAATGAAGACCAAAGCTGCAGTATATAATGCCTGCGTCACCAGCACACTCCTATATGGCAGCGAGACCTGGACGACCTATGCTAAGCAAGAAAGAAGGCTCAATACCTTCCATTTGCGGTGTCTACGCCGCATCCTCGGCATCTCGTGGAAAGATAAAGTGACAAATGTCGAGGTGTTGTCACGTGCTGGCCTTCAAAGTATGTATACAGCTGAGGTTCAAAGATGTGTGCAAGAGAGATATGAGGGCACTGGACATGGATCCAGCAACATGGGAGGATGAAGCTGCCGATCGCACTAAGTGGCGATGCTATTTACGGCACCACCTCAGATTGGGCGAAGAGAGGCTCACACAAGAAGCAGAGGTGAGGAGAAAACGTCACCAGGAAAATAAGCAGCTGAGGGCTGCCACCTCAGGGGCGCATTCCCATAGTCAGTTATGACTGAAGGGGCTATTATTATTACTATTATAATATATATATATATATATATATATATATATATATATATATATATATATATATATATATATATATATATATATATATATATATATATATATATATATATATATATCCTAGGTATGTGAAGGCATCTAGGATGCATAATAACACCAGACGGCGGAGCAAGCAAAGACATCAACAACAGAATGAACAAAGCAAGAACAGCCTTTTTTAGTCTAAACAACATTTGGAAGTCCTCTCAGTACAGCACAAGCACAAAATTAGGATTATATCAGAGCTGTGTGCTTTCTGTGCTTCTCTATGGCGCGGAGAGCTGGAGAGTTAAGAGAAGGAAATGTCGAAATTGTCCTCTTTTCACACAACATGCCTAAGAAAAATTCTCCGAATCTTTTGGCCGAATATCATCACCAACCAAGATCTGCTTACTCGGAGCAAGCAAGAAGACATGCACACCATCATAGCTGGCAGACGCTGGAGCTGGGTTGGCCATGTCCTCAGAAGAGACCCCGATGCCATCACAAGAACAGCTATGCTATGGACCCCAGAAGGAAAACGAAAGAGAGGCCGACCAAAAACAACTTGGCGGAGGACTGTGGAGGCTGAGATGCAAAGAATGAACCACAGTTGGGGCACTGTACGAAGGATGGCCGCCGACCGAGCAAAGTGGAATCAATTTGTTGTTGCCCTTCAAGACGCCACCAGGCGTAATGGCCACTGACTGCTTTGACGGTCGGCGGCTAAGGATCAAAGAAGAATATATACATACATATATATATATATATATTTATATATATATATATATATAGATATATATATATATATATATATATATATATATATATATATATATATATATATATATATATATATATATATATATATACCTGTCACAAAAAGTAGGGGATATTTTAAGATGGTATGTATTATTTTACGAAAGAGTGGATGTCGTATTTTAATGGTTGTATGGACATATCGAGCACGCTCTTCTCCACTCTCACGTGCAATATCATGTTGACCTGGTGACTCGTGATGAGTAAGCCAATCCCAAGAACAGAGGTGGGGCCCATCCGTAAAGTTCACACATTATTCTTTTTCACAAAAATGCGTGTATTTCGAGTTTGATGAACACTACTCACCATGGACAGGTATAAAAAGACTATGGAACAGATAAAATTTCTTTTCTTCGTCATGGAACGTTTGACAGAACAGCAGAGGTGGATAGGCATAGGCATGTTGCAAACCGGAAGTCGGCAAGTGGATGTTGCTCGGAACCTCAATGTTTCATGTTTAACAGTCAGTTTTCAGCAGACTGTGGAACAGGTATCAAAATTTCCGCACAGTGGCTGATCTGCCTCGGACTGGCCGCCAAAGAGTCACTACACGCCGCCAAGATCAACTTCTTGTTAATCATGCCCTCGGAACTCGAACTCTAAATGCTACTCAACTTCAGCAACACCTTCAACAAACCACTGGGATCCGGGTCTCAACTCAGACAGTACGAAACCGTTTGCACCAAGTGCAACTGGCCTCACGCAGACCGTTTGTAGCTTTGCCCATGTCACCACAACCCAGGCGAGCAAGAATGGATTGGTGCCAACGTCATCATCGGTGGACCAATCAACAGTGGGCATCAGTGATGTTTTCTGATGAGTCCCGTTTTGTTTTAGATTTTCATGATCGTCGAATGCGTGTCTGGCGACGGCGAGGTCAACGTTGCCAGCCTCCTGAAACTGTTGCACACAACCGTTATGGAGGTGGCCGTGTAATGGTGTGGGCAGGCATCTGTATGAATGACAGGACCGACCTTCACATATGCCAGGTCAATATCACAGGGCTCTACTACCGTGAAAACATCATCGAGCCTATCGTTGTGCCATTTGCTCAACGGCACGGACCAGATTTCATCTTCCAGGATGACAATGCACGTCCTCATCGTGCTCGCGTCGTCCAAGATCACCTTCAGATGCAGCATATCCGAACGTTACCGTGGCCGCCGATGTCCCCCGACCTGTTTTCTATTGAGCATTTGTGTGACATCCTGAATAGATGCGTCCAACAACGTCCAGCCGCTCCACAGACTCTTCAGCAGTTAGCCCAGGCCCTTCAGCAGAGTGGCAGAGAATTCCTCAAGACAGCACCAGAAGGCTTATTTGCAGTATGAGACGTCGTTGCAATGCATGTTTAGCGGCAAACGGGGGCCCTACACGTTTTTAGAAATATTGGAATATTTTTGTGAAAATGAAGTACCTACCCGGCCTTGGTTGCCAGTGCGACTAAAATCATGTGAGTAAAGCCATAACACTTCTTATACCGCAAATGTCTTGTTATGATGCTCAAGTTTACTTGTACGAAGGAATAAATGAACTAATTTGAAATATATTGTCTTTGGATAACTTTTAAATTCAATATCCCAAACTTTTTGTGACAGGTATATATATATATATATATATATATATATATATATATGTCAATCATAAAAAGCCTCTATGCCAACTTAATGTGTAGTGTTGGGCAGAGGAACCTAACCTTTGAAGTGAAGACAGGAGTACAACAGGGATGCCCCTTATCAACCACTCTATTTTTAACAGTCATAGACTGGGTGATGCGCCAGACAACAGAGGGCAGTCCAAGAGGAATAAGATGGACTACATTTTCTACATTAGAAGATCTGGAATATGCAGATGCCATTGCACTACTAGCACATTCTAATCAACACATCCGGGAAAAAAACGGATAGACTTAATAAGTTTAGCCAGCAGGTGGGCTTGAACATCAATTTAAAGAAGTCAGAGGTCATGACGCTCAATGTGAGCAACCCTGAGCCCATATCAGTAAGTAATCAGCAACTGGTACAGACAGACACCTTCACATACCTAGGATGCATATTAATACCAGACGGCGGGGCAGGCAAAGACATCAACATAAGAATGAATAAGGCAAGAACAGCCTTTTTTAGCCTAAACAACATCTGGGAGTCCTCTCAATACAGCACAAGCACAATTAAGATTATATCAGAGCTGTGTGCTTTCTGTGCTTCTCTATGGTGCGGAATGCTGGAGAGTTACAGAGAAGGAAATGTCGAAATTGTCCACTTTTCACACAACATGCCTAAGAAAAATTCACCAAATCTTTTGGCCGAATACCATCACCAACCAAGATCTGCTTACTCGGAGCAAGCAAGAGGACATGCACACCATCATAGCTGGCGGACGCTGGAGCTGGGTTGGCCATGTCCTCAGAAGAGATCCCGATGCCATCACAAGAACAGCTATGCTTTGGACTCCTGAAGGAAAACGAAAGAGAGACGGACCAGAAACAACCTGACGGAGGACTGTGGAGGCTGAGATGCAAAGAATGAACCAGAGTTGGGGCACTGTACGAAGGATGGCCGCCGACCGAGCAAAGTGGAATCAATTTGTTGTTGCCCTACTTGCACGTGAAAAGCAAATTTCAGCAATGTTATCAACAGGCTTTGCCATAGGAAGCCTTTTCAAACATGCATTATTTCCCTTTCCACCACGTACATTTAATTGATCTTGGAGGTACACACACTTAACACAGATTTGATTTATTGTCAGATTAACAAACATTGTTAAAGCATGCAACAAAATGCAGCAAAACTTTTTTGACTGAGTGTTCAGATTTTTAAAAAAACAGCATAGTTGAAATGACCTAAAAATTGAAAGTGGCCTTTAACTTTTTTTGAGCAATATATATATATATATATATATATATATATATATATATATATATATATATATATATATATATATATATATATATATATATATATATATATATATATATATATATATATATATATATACTGAAGCACATTAAAAACGCACCACTATTATATATAGTGATGCCGAGAAGCTGGAAAAAAAAGTGTGGGAATGGATTTTCCCCGTGTTTGTCATGAGGTAGAAAGCGAATGGCTGCTGGAATGGAAAGTGCATGATTCAACCCACGGGTTTGTGTACAGACTACATGAAAACAATGAAAGTTACACGTGCAACACGATTCCCAACAGCTATGACCCTGAAAATGTGTACGCGTTGTGGCAGTATACTCGGTATAAAAAGGCCGTTGAGACAAAACACCCAGTACATGTGCTTGAAATGCCACGTCTATCTGAAAACGACCGCCAACGAGCCATTGGTATGTTGGAGACCGGAATGAGCTCGCGGGCCATTGCCAGAAGGATAAATTGCCACCACAGCACTATTGTACGTCTCAATGAACGTTACGGAACCACTGGCAGTGCCCGGGATAGACTTCGGAGTGGCCAACCACGAGTTACTACCCCTGCGCAAGATCGTCATATTGTGCTGAGTCACCTAAGGAATCGTTCTCTCCCGGCAAGTCAAACAGCAAGAGCAATAGTGGGTAGACGTGGGCAAGTCTCTCGAATGACAGTCATACGACGACTCAGAGATACAGGCCTTACTGCAAGACGACCTTATGTTGGGCCAAACTTGACTCACAGACATCGTCAGCAGCGCCTGCAATTGGCAGAGCAACATGTCAGATGGACTAGACTGCAGTGGAATGCTGTCCTATTCACAGACGAGAGCAGATTCAACATATCCTTCGCTGATGGACGTATGCGGATTTGGAGACGGTGTGGAGAGCGCTTTGCAGATTGCTGTGTTCGTCAGCACAACCGATTTGGAGGTGGCAGTATTCACATTTGGGGAGGATTCAGTTTTCACCATCGCTTGCCTCTTCACGTCTTCCGTGGAAATGTTAATGCTGTGACATATCGAGATGAGGTTCTGGATGCATTGGTTGCTCCTGCGTTCACAAATTATCCAGACTTGTAGCTTCTCCAGCAGGATAACGCACGTGCGCACACCGCATGCATTACGCAGCAATATCTACAGCAGCAGAACATTGTGACGATTGATTGGCCTGCCCTATCACCAGACATGTCCCCAGTAGAACATCTGTGGGACGAGCTTGGACGCAGAGTATACAGGCAAGGTTCTCCAGCTAATCTGCAACAGCTCGAAGCTGCTCTTACAGGTGAATGGGACTTGATTCCCCGGAATTTCCTTCAGAGACATGTGCGTTCCATGCTGAGCCGCTGCCAAGCTTGTTTGCAAGCACACGGTGGACATACCAGATACTGAGGATAGTGTGAATGAATTTTTTTATTGGTTGCATTTTTGGTTTTCTCCCTTGCCTGCACAGAATGCAATGAATTTTATAACAATCAAATGTACAAATTAATGACCAGCATGGATTCATAGGAAAATGAATAAAGATTCCAAATACGTAAACTTGTAAACATTTATATTTACATTTCACACTCTGTTCCTGGATTATACAGGTGGTGCGTTTTTAATGTGCTTCAGTATATATGTATATAGCACCGTAACTGAAAATTTGAATATTTAGACCATTTTAATTACAAATTTATTTTAATATGGAACTGACATGTGCCCTATCTCAGATACCACCGAGTGAGTACAGTCGTGAAAAAGTTGCGGCAGGGGGCTAAAAAATTTAATAAAAGTATATACCAAATATGAAAAATAAAAAAAACTTAATCTCGCAGCAGAACTCTTGATATTCTAAATTACACTACAACGGTGCATGTTCGACAGCAGTAACATCCTGCAGCAGTATCGTCTGTTAGAGCAGATTTTACAAGCCTACTTAATGCATATCGACCCCGATTTCTCGGCTTCACGTCAGACCTGTGTCGACCATCAAATTTTCCACATGAGAGATGTTTACTGATTTCTTTTAAGGAGGCGAGGTCTCCGAGCGAGTTATTCATTTTTTTTCCTCCACCTTTCTTTCTTCTGAGCAGGGTAATATATTCATGACGTCAAGGCTCGTGACACTTGATCAACAAACTAACGCTTCATTGGTCAGTGAAATTAATCTGGACGTGAGGACAGGACACCGCCGGTAAACGGGAATTGATCGGCGCCCTTATATAGAAGTATACCTTGATGTGTTTTTCGACTGTCAGCCACAGAAACTTAAAGACGGAAGCCAAGGGTAGAGACTTAAGCTGCCCGGTTTTTGTGAGAGGGGGTTGGCCTACACGTGAGCAGAGTTTTTATTGCGGAATGGTTTTCTAGTGTGAATGACGTGCCAAGTAATGGAACGATTTGATCTCCTTCCCCACAAAAACCTATTACATCTGAGAGGGAAAAAATAGATTCTGGATTTCTCATAGACAGAATGTTGGATATGTGTCATATAGAAATATGACCGGTGAAATGTATTCAGCGCAGAAGATCATCGAATGAGAATTTACACCCGGCACATATAGACACTGCCGGTCCTTCGGTTGACGCTTTTCGGCTGTTCATGTTGCATATCACAGATTAGCTAAGAATGAATTGTTTAATTGGAATAGGTTCTTTTTTTTTTCAACATCCACGATTTCTAGTTTTACAATTTTAAAAAAAAATTAGAAGTTATGGGAAAATGCAAAGTCAAACGCATGGGGAAAACTATTATCTGGATTGAAGTGTTTGCAACTGTTAATAATTTTTAATTAAACTTAAACATAATGTCGTGGTGAGATAAAGGCAGATATGGCAGTGAGGACCACCACTGTAGTGGGTTGCAGAAGAGATACAGCAGTATCACTGAGTGTGATTTTGAGTGACTTACAACAGCCAAGAGAAAATGGTTACTTAAGTGATATCGATCTTAGTTTCACCCTCAAGAATTTAAAGAAGTAAGCCCTCACAATCTCATTTATTTCTGACTGATGGTTTCTCTTTGTTTCAATTTGTATTAAAACAACAAAAAAATTTTTTTTTTTAAATCAAGGTATATAAATGAGGCAGATAACGAAAACAATGTTATCTGCCTTTCCTTTTCATGAGCAATTATTACATCAACAAATGAAATAATTATAAGCATGAAAAATTACATTGAAATAGGAAATAATTTAAAAAAATTAAGAGTAAAGTTGCTACACGTTACAAGACAACCCCCTCACAATTACTAGCACTACACAATTTTTCTCTTAATTTAAAATCAGCAATTAGCCTTCAAAGTTGGGGGGTAAATGCTGAGCCTCGTCAGAGTTTTGTAAGTAAATCCCAGTATGTGAGTTATCTTAACACTGAAGTCTGAGTTATCCTTGCCCCTGAAATACTCTGCTACTTCAACTGTGATTCCACGTATGAAAGGTTAAAGTTCCGGGAAGACTGCACTCCCAAGTCGATCAATGGCTGGAGGTTAGATGTTATCTGGCAAAAATAACTTATAAAAATTAAGTAGAATATTATTCCAAAATAAAAGTTAGCACAACCCACTTTGACTTTGTGGCCAGGTGAGACCTGGGGCCCTATTTTTCTATGATGCAATCTTGTCCGGCGGGCGGTTTTTTTTTTTTTCGCCCGCCCGCTATTACTCGATGCGAAATCTCAGGTTAGTATGTCTAACCTGAGACTGATTTTACGTGAGTATCCCTTTTTTCTTGCTCAGAGACAGGTGTCCCTCGCCATTCAGGCAGATACTCGCCGATTTCGGAGGTACCCATTAGAGCTGGGTCAGCCCAGGAGCCGCCAGTCCCTGGTCGATGACACTTCTTCAAATGTCCTCGCCAGGGCTCGAGTTAGTCCAGTCCAAATCCCGGTCGACGAAAAATCTTCAAATGTCCTCGCCCGGGTTTGATCCTGGGTCACCCGGTCGCCAGCGCATTGTGGTAACCACTACGCTAGCGTGACTCCCATTTTCCGGCGGGCGGTATCACTTCTATGTTGTTAGACTGAGCAGGTTATCACGCTTGCTACGATAGCAGGCTAACTGGCGTTGGTTCGCAGATTCTATATGGCTTGGTGACAACAAGGAAGTATGGAAAGCTTGGTGATGCGCTAAATACTCCACAAAAAAGGTGATGTTTCCAAGGACTAGAGATCGGTGATAACCGGGATGATTTTCTGGAAAGAAATGTGTTCACATACATATAACACACGCTACAGAAATAATCATTATTTCATGTCAACAAATCACATCTTTCCACTCTCTTATCCCCTTACATCTTAAAGTCATAAGCTCCCACCTTCATGGCCGTGTCAAGCTTGCTCGCAGGTATTCGTCAGCAAAGCAATCGCGGGCTGACTGTGCGTGTCCCGCATCTAGAAAAATCCAGTCCTGCGTCGGCTAACACATAGCTCGCTCAGGCGAGAGGTACACAAAACAAGCTCATATAGCTTTCTACGCCCAAATGGCGATTTTTACAACAACAAAAACTCCACAGGCTCTTTTTTTAAGGGATGTTTACGTTCACAATATATATATATATATATATATATATATATATATATATATATATATATATATATATATATATATATATACAGACACTCAATCTGAGCCCAAGTGTTCAACGTAATTCACTCGGTGTAAGGTTTGTTTATCGGTCAAGGCGATGATAATAATAATAAGAAAAATTACAAGTGCATTAGGGGTTGTACTCCTTTAGAGAACAACAAAACAACCCCACCAAGTTACAAACAAGACCTATAATGTGGTAGTAAGTATTAATTTTAGTTGATCGATTCCTCCCAAATAAGGGAATTAATTAAAACTTATGTTGCTTCTCCCTCTGAGTGATTATCGAAACCCGAAAATTAATTTGCTTAGCAAAAATACAGTTTACATGTCTGTTGAAATTATGAAGATCATTAATATAGATACTGTATATTTTTAAAACATTTAGTTTGCATTTATTTACCCGTTAACCCAGTGCAAATCCTAACAAATATATGTGCTGCTCACCTGAATAGAAAGAATATCCGTTCAACTTTATGTGACTGGCACTAGATGATTTCGATCTATCTACTTCGCGTAAAAACAATCCTGGGTTCACTGGATAGCTAGTAATTAATAGATTTTAGGTCCTAGCTTATATGGTGGACATTTCTTAATTCGAGCACATCTGTACAGAAATCGGTTATCTTTTTTCCTGCGCAGGTATTCAGGAGAGACGGTGAGCGGCGCCAGATACAAAACGCTCTGGGAATGGGGGACTTCCCTGAGACGACCAAAGTAAAAAAAAAATTATTTCCCGCTTGACTGGGGAAGTTAAGTAGACATGGTCTTTAGTGTCCCTTGCTTAAAGCTCACATAAATGAAACAACTCTGAGACAGAAAAGGTGGAGGTGGCAGTGACGTAATTTGTACGCGAGCACGATTCTCGTCGCTCAGAGGAGGTTACATCACTGGCCCAAGCCAGGGGTCATGTTTCTCTTTGCAAAGATGTTCATGTATAAGACATAAGAAATGGGCCTTTCTGTCTGGGCAGAAGTGGCAGAAAATTCTGAGCCACTCCATCACACATTATTAAGTTACAACAGTTCCAAGAATGAAAAGTGCACACTACATATTATGAATACTTTCATTTCACGATGACACTTGTAGGTGTTTCTTATTTGAATTTAGTCATGTCTGAGGTAAAAAAAATATTTGAAAGTAGATTAGTCAAGCTATGGTGAGGCTATATGAAGTATTTTCAAGACTACTTCACTCACTAAGTCCTCTTAAACTATATTTCTGCCTGTCCTTTATGTTGTCAACAAACTGAATAGCAAGGCTTGTGGACATGCTTCTTTCATTCCTTTTTTTTTTTTTTTTTTTTTTTTTTTTTTTAGCTTTTGATAAGGTGTTTGTTTGTTCCATCATAGTTTAAATTTATTATTTAAACTTTCCATTCCTGATCTTTAAACCATACATTCATCATCAAGTTCCATGCCAAATAATTGTGACAATCATATCTCAGCAATCTGAGGTCCCTGGAATTCTTTGTCAGCTCTGTTGTTAATACTCTCTGCTACATTGTTTGTCCAGTGTAATCTCTTTATGTTGTACAGATTCTGTCTTTCCATGAATTTTTCTGTCACCAACTTTCTAACATTCCCTAACTCTTCTCATGCCCATTTAAAATGGGCTACTACTTTCAGATTTTTGCAGTGATTGTCATTCAAATGTTAACCTCTTTCAGGGCATGCTCATGAACGTGAGCTCTTTATGGAATTCTTAAGCATTCTTCTGTTCGAAGCCCATTTCTGTGGCCTGATATTAATTGTTTGTTCACTGTCCATGATTTCATTCAAGAAATTGGTTGGTAAGCCACAGAAACAAACTCAGAAGGTCTTCTGTGCCATTCTTATCCCACTGTCCTGATCAGAATATTAATGATTATCTTATATGAAGTGGCTGTCAGTAAAAGTATTTACAGTGCATTGAAAATATTAAACATATTCGTGTATTTTTCTTATCCATTTTAGATGTGCTTGTGGTCGATCAGAACACTGGCATGTGCAAGCAGGTGTGTCCAGAATGGACCCAGACCACCCAGAGAAATGGCACCCTTATAAACACACAGAACAAAGGGCCACTGATGCTTATGGAACCATAGAGTTTCAAGGAGGGCCTCACCCCAGCAAAGCTCAGTACATTAGGCTAAGTAGTCTCGACACAAGGCAAGAAAATGTGCTAACCCTTCTCATTAAGGTTAGTAAAGTGTAAGAAAAGAAGGTTCAATTTGCAGACGGCTCACACAGTTCAGAAAACTATAACATTTCTTCTTCATTTTTACAGCTAATGTTCCACACATTATTAATTTGAAAACTTTGTTCCATTGTTTCAGAATTTAGAAGATAAATTATTACTTAGGAAAAGTAACTCAAAAGATATTCATAATCTTTTAAAGGCAGTCCAATCCCAGTGTGTGCTCTGCTTGAAATATCCTGAACCCCCTTCTAATTTGGTTCTCTAGAAGAATGCTCAAAGAAATGAGTAGATTTCATGCTGTTAAGGTGTGATAACTCGATCTGTACAAACTTGTGAAATCTGTGCTAAATGGATTTGTAAAAATGTGGCATTTACATAGAAAAACGTTCATAAGATTGGCAGAAAGTCATAATAGAACCATTATATTTAAGAAAGGTAAGGAAATAGACCAGATCAAACATAGCCATCTCACTCACACGTCTTGCAGGAAAAATGTATACAGCCAGTAATCAGAAAAGTTAAGTTATTCATTTCAGGTCTTCAGCTATTGCATGACATGAAATACACAGCTTACACTTTGTAGATAGAAGACATTTTATGCAGTGGACAAGACACAAACTGTGCAAATCTAAGAAGACTATTAAGGGAGGCTAGGGCAACACTTGCACAGTAGTGGTGCATGTGCCTTATAAGTCTAAGTGCAGTTAGAACAATGGCTGGGCTGACAAGATATTTTAGGTAAATGCGAGAGTGCACAACAGTGCATATTATCACCTGTCCAAGGTATGCCCAGAATCATAAATCACAAATGAGTTACTTGATGCAGGTGACCATAGCTGCTGCATATAGACAAAAAGAACATGCTGGACCAAATATGTTTATGCAGTATACCAAGTAATTGGCACATTATGAAGGTCGACTTTACATGCAGGATGACTTGCCTTCAAAAAGCTGCTGATGTCACCTTAAAAGTGAGAATGACTAATGAGAGTTCATGGATTTTGGGAGAATGGCACAGTGTCGTAAAAATTTTAAATCTGTATGACACCACGCTCAAATTTCCCGCGTCAAAACTAGCTATCGCATTTGAATCTAACGTTAACTATAGGATTTGGAATTTGTCTAAGAACCCAGTCAAATTTACCGCCAAAAATGTATCTAGTGTATTTGAATTTGTTTAGGAACCAAGTCAAAAGTTATCGCCCAACAAAAATTATCTAAGAGTATAGTACAAATGTAACAACCAATCATATTGTTTCCTTTTCTTGTAGTGATAAGAAAATTTTGGTTGACGTGACAATAGAGGCTATTTTGTGTTTTTGACCAAACGAAGATATTTTATTTCTTAACAACTAAAGATAGTTAAACAGAAGCAAATATCTCAAATTATAGCGCTGATATTGCTTAACACATAAGCATAAATATTCACGCATGATAAAATTTTATTGTAGTAGAAACATTTATTTTAGTGATATTTTCATATCAGGGTAATGCCAAATTTAATTACTTTAAAATTACCCAGATTGATATGCAAAGGAATAACTAAGGGAAAACTATATAGAACGATAGAGAGAAATTGGCCGTTTAATTATCACTTTGGATAATTAAAATCGGTCCACTAATAACTATAATATAAAATATTTAAAATTAGTCAGATTATACAAGCGAGCTCAGAATCGCCTAAGTCAAAATTCCTAGAAAGACTTTTTGACTTTGCCTCCGATTGGGCGGATGTAGTTCTATAAATAGTAACAAGGTAGTATGATCTGGGCCATTCGATTCAAAAATCTGCACCGAGCTGACAGAAACTAAAAGACAGAACGACCAAGTCTTTGCCTTCTGATCTGAGAGCAGTCCTAGATCCCGTAGAAGGCCAGTTCAGCTTGTGTGTGTGTGAATATATGTGCCTGAGGGTAAGAAAGATATATTTATTTGCATATTTTGTTAATTATTAACCTGTGTATAGCCAGAGTATGTGTTAATGCTAAGTGGAAAGTGAAACTAATGTGTTGTGCCATACTGACCCATTTATGAATGTGTGTAGTTTTGCAGACATGTTCGAAATGACAAAAATGTATATAGGGTTTGCAAATATGGCAACAAATTACGACAGTAAGTGTTAGTAGTGATTTAAATTGGTATTTTCTTCTGGAGTGACACACTGTTCAAAGATCATGTGATAAACGTACAGGAAAGGTTAGAATGAAGTAATCAATAGGTCACATGCTGTTTGGTACTTAACATGATTATCGTACGGAAGCCAAGCATGGACTAAGGACGCTAACATTGAATCAATACAGAGAAAGAATGATCACATGGAACAGACTGTAGGCAAAGAAATTCTAGGTCTTGTGCAACTTGTTAGCACAATAACTGAAAAAGGGTAAGACTTAGTGTTGTTTGTGGGTGAGTGAATTGAGGCAGACTTCTACATGGAATGTGGTTGTCCTTTTATTCCAGGCTGTATCATGAAATTACCTCATGGCTGCATTCACTTGAGAGGAAGTTTGTGGGAGATGAGAGTTCCTTATATATCTGGAGCCAGACCCCCATCTTCTCAGTCAGGAGCTATAAAGTTTGTGGTCCTGACTTGTGTATATGAACAGCAGCAGCAACATTCTAAGATAGGCCTAAGTCCTTTATAAAGGCCAATGTCAGTTTATCCAATCATTCACCAAAGAGTAATCAAACTAGGATTAAAACCCTTTTTAGGATGAATAGATAAGACAATCAAAATAATAAAGAGAACTTACAGCATAGTAATAGCAGATGTTATCACTCATATAAACAGAAACTGTATGTGTAGTTATTCCAGTGAACACTCTACAAAAATGGAACAGTTTTTCCAATATATTTATTTTGATGTGTAAATATCATTTTATTGCTTTTGAGTATTCCTGACCTGAAAAGATTGAGGTTCGGGACAATTAAATTTACATAAAAATTTCATACAGTCTTGCTTAATAATTTTATTAAAGTTAAAGTCTGTTGTGAAATTAATAACTGATATATTAGATAAATTACCCTAGACGTAGCCAAATAAAATAACACAGTTAATCATTTACCAAATTGGGATCTTAAGAGGTAGCAGTTAGGGACTCAGAGTACTACATCATCATCATCTTCTCTGAGAACTTACATAGCTTGACCCCACTTTGATGTCTATACACCCTTGCTCTTTTCAGAGAAGGGGGTATTACTTATAAGACCAGTCTCTTATCTGGCACAATCCTGGTATCCTCTGATACATCTATTTGTCCAGGATAGCCTATAGTTTAGTAACATCAAAACCTCTTATGACACACAGCTTATTAACTAAAATTGAATAGTTTGGAACTATGTGAAGAAACAGAAAATTGAATAGCTTGGTCACCTTGTTATACAAAGAGAGGTAAAAAAATAAGTTAAATACTTTGGTCACATTGTGATACTTAACAGATGTACACACTGAATAGTTTTGTCATATTGTTTTACATAGAGAGGTAAAAAAAAATGTAATAGCTTAATCACTTTGTTTTACATATAAAGGTACAAATTTAATAGTTGTGTCACCTTGTTTTACATAGAGAGGTAAAAAAATGTAATAGTTTTGTCACCTTGTTTTATATAGAGGTAAAAAATTTAATAGTTTGGTCACCTTGTTTTACAAGGAGAGGTAAAAAATTGAATAGTTTGGTCACCTTGTTTTACAAGGAGAGGTTAAAAAAACTGAATTATAATGGGAGGCATGAAGACAACACCCATAAAAGAACTCGTCCTTATAATACTGTTGCACAAACAAAGCTGTCAGTGGCAACAGTACAATTGGTTTCCATAGTGATTTGCTTTAAATGGTGGGTTTACAAGCCCCATTCTGTCTCACTAGAGTTGCCTCTTACGACTAGCCCTAAACTAAACTAGATAACTTAATTTATTATATTTCTAGCACTGGGGACTGGATCTACCCAAACTGCTCATCACAGTGCATGGAGGCATCCTCAATTTTGATCTCCAGCCCAAACTTAAACGTGTATTTAGGAAAGGTCTGCTCAAGGCAGCAAGAACCACAGGTGCCTGGATTGTTACCAATGGCACTAATACAGGTAAGTGGTAGGTTAAAGGCATTATGCCCCCTTTACTGAACCAATTTGTGATGGTCTATGTAAAAGCCACAATTAGCACTTCATTGGAACATGATGGATAATGTATGGATTATGCTGATCATTGTGATATTTGACCAAGATATTTTAAGAAAAAGTCATTTTGTTCATGAGTTTTCCCATTTATTTATTTTTTTGGGTCTTTTTATTTGACCAGATATTTTAAGGTCATTTTGTTCATGAGTTTTCCCATTTATTTATTTATTTTTTTGGGTCTTTTTCCAGGGGTAACCAGGCATGTGGGGGATGCAATCAGTGATCGCAACACTAAAGCTCGCAACAAGGTAGTGGCAATCGGTATTGCGCCATGGGGCATTGTGGAGAACAAAGAGGATCTTCTAGGAAGAGATGTAAGTTGGTTATTTACATGAATTAGTGGTTGGACTACTCACAATTGTCCTATCATACAATTTTACACTTAGGAACCTAGCTTCAGTTTCTGTAAAGTTAGTAAATGGTACTGCATTCAAGCTTATACCATAAATAAACGGTGAAAGACAAATGGCACGTGTTCAGTTATGCAGATGTATGAAAGCAGACAAGGAATGCAAGCATTGGTGCAATATCTTCTTTGGTGCAACTGATAGAAATGGAAAATAATAGCAAGTAAGCTAAAGAGAGTACTAAATGAAATTAAACACATATTTAACATTTAAAAAGACAGCGTAGTATAAAGACAGAGTAGTATCAGTGTTTCTTGTGGAAATATCTATCATTTGATTCTCTTACTTACTGTGAACCTAGTATGTTTTTCTGTCATTTACTGTTAAGGTCAATTTAGAAGCATCACATTACATGCTATATTGTGAAAGGTTATAGATATGAAAACTTTAAAACAAATAACACAGACTAGCGCGGGCGTTGGCGTAGCTGACGAGTCCTTTTTAGGGCTTTATGCTAGCAGATAGATAATGTTGGTCCTTTTCAGGACTTAGTATCTATCAACGCTGATCGGGTTAGCAGTCAACAGAGTTTGCTTTTTTTGGGGATGGTAAATGCGCTCTGATATAACCAGATAGGTTGAAGGGAACGCACCTCGCCAGAAGAAGGCAAAAACCCAACCAAAAAAAAAAAAGAAATATGAATACTTCTTCGTACACTCTCACACGTCTACTTGAATGTTCTCAAAGAAAGCAGTAGTCAGTATGAGGCTATTTGAATCCCCGTAAAGCTTTTCCACGAAAGGAACGGGCGTCGGCCATATGCGATATGAATACTAACGCAGTATGAACGTGCATCATCTTAAAGTTGTACACATGCTAGTAGTGAAGGTTAAAATAGGGAGTCCTCTGAGTATTTTGGTGTTACTCTTGCACAGTACACTTTACTAACGCAGAATTTTGTGGGATTTTGAAAGGTTGTGTGAAAACATGGGAAATAGCAAATCTGTTATCGTCGAAAAAAGGCTGTTATATACAATGGTGATAAATTATATCCCAGGGTCTAATTGATAAAGTTCTGTTGATGTATATTTGGTAAAGTATCTCTCTGTTGAAGTGATTAGACTGTTGTAGTACATGCGCCCATACAGAGCAGATGATAAATAGGTTAGCTCTGTATTGTCCCTGTGTATAAAGTCTGTAGTGAGTGGTATGAAGGGTACAGTCACTCACCCTGTACTGTCAAGCATAGATCAACGAATCAGACTGGTGTTCATTTCCAATTGACAGCACATGATTTATTCACACAGCAACATCAATCCGGTACGATACACTACACAGGTACAACAGGATACACAAAAATCAATAATAATCAATTGCGCAGAATGTTACAGCTGTTCAGTATGATGTAAACCCTGTTTACATCGCAGTTCTAATGTTACATCAGTAAATTCACCAGAACGACTGCTGACACTGCAGTTACAAAACCGCCACACAGGCTTACATCTATAGGACTCCCTCAACGACTGCATACCCTGCAGTTAACAAAACCGCCATACAGGCTTGAATCTATATATACTAGCAGTTCTAATGTTCCACCAGAACGACTGCTGACACTGCAGTTAAAAAACGCCACCCAGGCTTAAATCTATATATACTCAAAAGACTGTCCGCTCTGTAGTCTATAAGTAATCTGGCCTACACAACTCCTGGCCTTATAATCTCCAGAAAACTCTCCCTCCCTAAGGAACAATTGCCTTACTATCTCCTAGCGCCGTTCCTGCACAATAGAAATCTATCAGGGAGATAAATATGATCCAAAAACATCGGCCTGTATACACCAAGGCCTCAGAACATGTCCTTAACATAAAGTACACCTTATCTTCTCTTATCTCATCTTATCTGCAGATTTATCACATCTTATCTGCAGATTTATCACATCTTATCTACAGATAAACACACTTAAATAGGCAAGTACTAGTACACCTCGAAAAATGGCCAAATATCGTTCCTTACACTACCCTTGGGAGAACACACAAGATACTGGGCTGACTCCAGTCACCCGCCCAAACTTAGACTCCTCTCCGACTGCCACGGGAACACACTTCCCGCCAAACAGTCACCGGACCCGGCTGTTCACGGACTAGCCGTGAGCTATCCACAGCCGGCCGAAACCAGTACAGAATAACTACATGACCAGCGCTCACACGCTTTCTGTACACTCTGTTTTCTAACATATAAATGTTTAAACAACTCACAATTAAACCAGCTAACAAGTGCGACAACCCTGAATTCACACTGTATAATCAGTATAGTATGTATCACTCCCCTTTGACCTTAACAGTTACCACCCGCTCCGGAGAAAAAAATGATTTATCATTTTTTTGAAAAAACTACATCACCGACAAATGAGGGGTCAGCTAAGCTCTAATATATGCTTACAACAATAGTTTTATGATAAGGTCAAAATAATACATCGCCAAATAATAAAGCAAGTGTACAATAAACAAATTACCTATAATAATCCGCTAAATACACCGAAATAATCATTTACAAACAAAGTTAAGTATTATTACTGTAGACCAAACATGACATATTAAATAGGAAGTAAAGTCAAGATCAAACAAAAGAAGCATGATTAGCACAGAAAATTTGAAATAGGAAGAAAGATCCATAATACCTGATAGTAACAATTAAGCTAATCAATTCCTTGCATGAAATACATAGAACTGTCACCAATAGTTACATATACTAATCCATATTACAATACAAACATAACAAAGGATGGAAGTATAAGAAGTGTAAGAAGTGAACGTATACAACTAGTATCAAGAAACATTCAGATGAAACATGGAAGCATAACCCAAGTATAGACCGCTTCCAAAGAAATGTAGTGAAACGAAGAATCATCCGGAAAGGAAGAAATAAATACAAATTATGAATGCATAGAAAAACGACAACAATACATCCCAACAACTATCCAACTAAATAATGCATAATAAATAATTTAGTCAAATTACAAAACTTATTCATAACTAAAATGATTTATCACAGGTATCACACAAAAAAAGTGCGATATATAAAAATATCACAATCTGAAAAAAAAAATATTATTATCAACATATATTATTACACCTTATTAAGCGCCTTGGCGCAGAAAAAATATAACAATGTCAAAGAAAAATACATTTCCCTAAAAAATTACAATACAAAAAAGTTTCTTAAAGCTAAGTTAAATAAAAAATAGTATGTTAATTTTTTCTAGATTAAATCTATAACTAATATACCAAAATGAAATCATCTTTAACCAAATGAATGACATCTAACAAAAAAGAATTCCAATACTTAAGTAGACTCATAATAAACACATACTAGTTTAAACAGAATTCAGCATAAAAAAGCACATGGCAAAAAAAATACCAGAAACCAATGTTTCAAAATATGTTTACAAATACAAATACATAAATAACACATACAAGTTTAGTTTCAAAATTACATTTCACAACACAATAGTTACTGCATATAACCTCTGTATATGGTAATATATTAATTAGACATAGCACCAGAATATAAGAAATGAAAAAAAAAAATTAATGAATAACAAGACTCTCTGAAACAACTAACGCATATTCCTCGCTAATGAGTTTGTGCATAGGGCTGGCAATCTCATCAAATCCAAAATTTTCCTAAGAACCAACGCTGCAAAACATATCAATGTTTGATGAATCAACTATCATTGCTTCAACTTCACAACGTAGCACCTATGGTCATACATAATATGGTCTAAGTGGAATAGTCTTCCGACTAGCGTATGAAAATATCATAAATCCACAATCCCATTACAAACATCAAAAACAAGTCACCACAAAGTGATATGATACAATCTCATTGCAATCATAATACATATAATATTTATCCACAAAACAATTATGAAATAATAACATAGAGTTACAATAGTGCATACAAATTAACATACACAATACGCACTAAGACATTATATAATGTAAGTTACTATACAATACAGTAATTCATTAACCAAAAAATAAATTAAGTGTAAAAAACACTATAGCAATCTTAAACTAACTCCTAAACAAACAAAAAATAAATAGGTCACAAATCCGCCTCGATAGTATTCTGTAAACCGCACGGGGTAACGTCATACAACACGGGTCAACAGGCTGGCTGGGTTGCGCTTGACTAGACACCTGGTCACAGGTTGACCCACATTCCTCTCACAGTAAAAAATAACTTCGGTGCGAAGATTCTTAACAAGCCGAATACTGTGGGAAAATATAAATGAAAATGTCTATTTCAATCAACTTGTGAGATTTATTGAAGTAAAACGGAAAGTTAGTCTTACATTTACCCAAACGTGTGGCAGTGAAAATGTCTGGTTTCTATATGATGCCATCATTTCCTCGTCACACAGCAGATAACACAGAAGGATAAGACATCCTGACAGAAATGAAGGTCATCACAACAGTAGGCTGAAATAAAATCCTACTTACACAACGAGATATTCTCTCGAACTCAAAATGCATAACAAGCAGTAGTATTTGAAACAATACCCTTACTGTTACCTTGTTTACAACGTGCTGATAACGCGAATGTCGTGGGTTCGGTCCCCACATTGGCCACCAAATGTTATCGTCGAAAAAAGGCTGTTATATACAATGGTGATAAATTATATCCCAGGGTCTAATTGATAAAGTTCTGTTGATGTATATTTGGTAAAGTATCTCTCTGTTGAAGTGATTAGACTGTTGTAGTACATGCGCCCACACAGAGCAGATGATAAATAGGTTAGCTCTGTATTGTCCCTGTGTATAAAGTCTGTAGTGAGTGGTATGAAGGGTACAGTCACTCACCCTGTACTGTCAAGCATAGATCAACGAATCAGACTGGTGTTCATTTCCAATTGACAGCACATGATTTATTCACACAGCAACATCAATCCGGTACGATACACTACACAGGTACAACAGGATACACAAAAATCAATAATAATCAATTGCGCAGAATGTTACAGCTGTTCAGTATGATGTAAACCCTGTTTACATCGCAGTTCTAATGTTACATCAGTAAATTCACCAGAACGACTGCTGACACTGCAGTTACAAAACCGCCACACAGGCTTACATCTATAGGACTCCCTCAACGACTGCATACCCTGCAGTTAACAAAACCGCCATACAGGCTTGAATCTATATATACTAGCAGTTCTAATGTTCCACCAGAACGACTGCTGACACTGCAGTTAAAAAACGCCACCCAGGCTTAAATCTATATATACTCAAAAGACTGTCCGCTCTGTAGTCTATAAGTAATCTGGCCTACACAACTCCTGGCCTTATAATCTCCAGAAAACTCTCCCTCCCTAAGGAACAATTGCCTTACTATCTCCTAGCGCCGTTCCTGCACAATAGAAATCTATCAGGGAGATAAATATGATCCAAAAACATCGGCCTGTATACACCAAGGCCTCAGAACATGTCCTTAACATAAAGTACACCTTATCTTCTCTTATCTCATCTTATCTGCAGATTTATCACATCTTATCTGCAGATTTATCACATCTTATCTACAGATAAACACACTTAAATAGGCAAGTACTAGTACACCTCGAAAAATGGCCAAATATCGTTCCCTTACACTACCCTTGGGAACACACACAAGATACTGGGCTGACTCCAGTCACCCGCCCAAACTTAGACTCCTCTCCGACTGCCACGGGAACACACTTCCCGCCAAACAGTCACCGGACCCGGCTGTTCACGGACTAGCCGTGAGCTATCCACAGCCGGCCGAAACCAGTACAGAATAACTACATGACCAGCGCTCACACGCTTTCTGTACACTCTGTTTTCTAACATATAAATGTTTAAACAACTCACAATTAAACCAGCTAACAAGTGCGACAACCCTGAATTCACACTGTATAATCAGTATAGTACGTATCACTCCCCTTTGACCTTAACAAAATCCCTTTTAAAAACTGGTCAGAATAATGTTGGAAACAAGTGTTACTTTCAGCTAAATAAGCTGCTAACAATTTAAATGATGCATATTTAGTGATCTCTTGTTTCATCCATTTTCAACTGGCTTGGCAACCTTCTATGCTTGTAAAATATTTATAGACATGCCATCCTGCCTTACGGTCTAATTGTTTAGGGCAGCATTTTCTATATTTCTATATTTATCCAGGGATAAATGGAATTTTGTTTCAGAAAATGTGTTGCAGTGTAATTGTATGTACAGTCTAGTTAAGCTCTTAATATGTATCACTTGTTTTTCAGATTGTAGTTCCCTATCATTGTGTTTCATCCACCAAAACAAACACATCAGTTCTCAACAGTGACCACTCCTACTTCCTTCTAGCAGACAATGGCACGATGGGGAAGTATGGAGGAGAAATCCTCTTCAGGAAAAAGTTTGAGAAGTATATTGCCCAACAGAAAATTTGCATAGGTGTGTATATATTTACTTTATTCTTCTGGATTAATTTGGTTCCATTAAATGAGATATTTAACTGCCAGATAGAAAAGTTTTATTGTTCAGTTGTAGAACTGTTAAGGCTGACATTAAAGATCACATCCGCTGGTTGTTAAGTTTTAATGCAATTTATAAAGTCTGTGGATTTGTTTAAATATTATTTTGATGTGTTGTAGGTTATATAAGTTACAGCACTTTTCTATTGTTTATTGTTTATTTTTTTTTTTAAATATAGAAGTTCATTAAAACATTGTTGTTTCACAGCTCTTCTGATAATAATAATAGTAATAATAATAGCCCCTTCAGTCATAACTGACTATGGGAATGCGCCCCTGAGGTGACAGCCCTCAGCTGCTTATTTTCCTGGTGCTCCTTTCGACGTTTTCTCCTCACCTCTGCCTCTTGTGTGAGCCTCTCTTCGCCCAATCTGAGGTGGCGCCGTAAATAGCATCGCCACTTAGTGCGATCGGCAGCTTCATCCTCCCATGTTGCTGGATCCATGTCCAGTGCCCTCATATCTCTCTTGCACACATCTTTGAACCTCAGCTGTGGTCGCCCAACTGTTCTCTTGCCATCTGCTAATTGTCCGTAGAAGATATCTTTTGGGATGCGACCATCTTCCATGCAGCGAACATGGCCAAGCCAGCGAAGTCTGCGTTGTCTAAGAAGCGTATACATACTTTGAAGGCCAGCACGTGACAACACCTCGACATTTGTCACTTTATCTTTCCACGAGATGCAGAGGATGCGGCGTAGACACCGCAAATGGAAGGTATTGAGCCTTCTTTCTTGCTTAGCATAGGTCGTCCAGGTCTCGCTGCCATATAGGAGTGTGCTGGTGACGCAGGCATTATATACCGCAACTTTGGTCTTCATTGTGAGTTTAGAGTTTCCCCAAACATGCGATGTGAGGCGGGCAAAGGTAGCTGCAGCTTTGCCAATGCGGCTGTCGATTTCTGTATCCAGTGAGAGTTTGTCATTGATGGTAGACCCTAGGTATGTGAAGTGGTGCACCACTGCCAATTCATAGTTATCGATAGTGATAACTGGTGCAGCACCCACATCCTGACTCAGCACATTCGTTTTCTTTAGACTTATTGTGAGGCCAAAGTCCTTGCATGCTTTAGTGAAGCGATTCATCAAGCTCTGAAGCTCCTGTTGGCTTTGAGTGACGACTGCAGCATCATCAGCGAACAACAAGTCTCTTATAGTGACCCTTCTGATTTTTGTTTTTGCCTTCAGCCTTGAAATATTAAACAGACGGCCATCTGACCTAGTGTGAAGGCATATTCCTTCAGTTGCATCTCTGAATGCATGTTTCAAGAGTAAGGCAAAGAAGATTCCGAAGAGGGTCGGAGCCAGAACACAGCCTTGTTTAACGCCACTTCGTATATCAAAGGGCTGTGACGTGCTTCCAGCATATTGGACTGTTCCCTTCATGCCGTCATGGAATGACTTTATCATTTCCAGCATTTTAGAAGGGCAGCCTATTTTCAGGAGGATTTTAAAGAGTCCATCCCTACTAACCAGGTCGAATGCTTTTGTGAGGTCTATAAAGGGAATATATAATGGTCTTTTCTGCTCTCTTGATTTTTCCTGAAGCTGGCGGAGAGAGAAGATCATGTCTGTTGTTGATCTGCCAGCTCGGAATCCACACTGTGACTCTGGATATATGCGCTCAGCTAACTTGTGTAGTCGCATTAAGATGACTTTGGCAAAAACCTTACCAACAATACTAAGAAGAGAGATGCCTCTGTAGTTATTGCAATCACTTCTGTCTCCTTTATTTTTATACAGTGTTACAATCTTGGCATCTCGCATGTCTTGAGGAATAGTTGTCTCTTCCCAGCACTGGCACAGCATCCTATGCAGGGGATGTAATAGCGTGCTCTTACAGCATTTGATTAAATCAGGAGGAATCCCATCACTGCCTGGTGCTTTGCCAGAGGCCAAGCTATCAATGGCCTTGCTGAGTTCCTCTAATGTTGGTTCGGCATCCAGCTCCTCCATAGTTGGCAGACTGTTGACACCATCAAGGGCTGCAGGCGTAACGGTATTGTCTCTAGCGTAAAGCTCAGAGTAGTGCTCGACCCACCTCTCCATCTGCTTACCCTTATCGGTTAGCTTCTCTCCGCTGATGGTTTTTAGCAGTGCCGTCTTACTTTTATGGGGGCCAAGTGCTTTCTTTATACCGTCATACATTTGTCTAATGTTGCCTGTTTGCGCTGCGATCTGGATGCTCTCACTGAGCTGGAGCCAGTAGTCATTTGCACAGCGTCGAGCAGTTTGTTGAACTTTGCTTCTCGTAGCCCTCAGGATCTGTAGGGTTCTGGCACTCGGTGAACGTTTGTATTCATTCATAGCACTGCGCTTAGCTTCAATGACAGGTGCCATCACATCTGATGAAGCATCAAACCAGTCATTTGACTTGGCTGTTTTCTTACCAAAGGTGGCAAGTGCAGTACTTTGAATGGTGTTCCGTAGATGCTCCCAGTTCTCTGTAATAGTATCACCATGCTGAGGGCTACTGAGCACTTTCTCGAAGGTCGCAGTGAATTGAGCGATCATGAAAGGGTCTGACATCTTGCTGGTATCAATGCGTGGTTTCCCTTCATGTCTGACACGATAGAGTTTTCTTGGTTGTGCTCTGATTTTGCAGCAAACCAAGGAGTGATCTGTATCACAGTCTGCACTATGGTACGAGCGCGTGGAGAGCACAGACCTGAGGAGTGGCCTTCTGACGAGAATCAGGTAAAGTTGGTGCCAGTGCTTGGATCGTGGGTGTCTCCATGACACCTTATGCTGGGGTTTTGTCTGAAAGTAGGTGTTGGTCACGCAGAGGTCATGGTGGACGCACAACTCTAAGAGCCGTTGTCCATTTTCATTCATCTTGCCATTACCAAACCTGCCCAGACATGAAGGCCATGAAACATTATCGGCACCCACTCTAGCGTTAAAGTCACCAAGGAGAACAAGCTGTTCTTGCCTAGGTATGCTTTTGATAATTGCTGTTAGATTCTCGTAGAACTCATCTTTAGCTTCTGAGGCAGAGTACAGAGTAGGAGCATACACACTGACAAGGGTGATGGGACCTGTGCTAGTTTGCAGGCGGAGCGTTAACAGGCGTTCTGATCCATTCTCGCCTGGTTCAACCATTTTAGTTAGCGATTTTTTGACCGCAAAACCTACTCCGTGTTCTCTAGCTTTATTAAGATCTTTCCCTTGCCAATAAAATGTGTAGTCCTTCTCGCTCACCGTTCCAGAGCCCGCCAGGCGCGTTTCCTGAAGTGCAGCTATATCCACCTGAAGTCGTTTAAGCTCATCATTAATTATGGCTGTCTTCCTTACGTCGTTTACATCCTGTAGGTTTTCGGATAGTCCAGTCAACATAGTCCGGACGTTCCAGCATCCCAATCTGAGAGTTTGCTTATTTCTACTTTTTCGATAATTGCTTGGTGCAAAATTTTCTGTCCACAGTTCGGGTTTGACCCTAATCCCCATGCACCCAATGGGGAAAGCAGACAGTGGCGGGACAACACCTTATTGACTGGGGGCTGCCCAGCTTGAAGCGGGCGGTAGCTGTCCAGTGAGATCCTAGAACCTCTCCCACTGTCGGAAGTAGCCCCTGGCGCCATGCCCTACGCCAATTGGGCAAAATGCTTATAACCGGTAACTGCTACTTCCCGTGTTTTGCCGACACCTATAGGGTGAAGCTGGAGTGTCCTCTCCAGGGCGCGAGCTTGGGCACAGTTATATGGAGATCAAGCTGTTGCCCATGCAGCATGTTCCCCCTCTCCACACAGCCGGTAGATCCAAAGGAACGGCAGTAGCCGATACAGTTTGGTACCAGCCATGTCGCAGGAGTTGCCAGAATAATGTCGAATCGACATTAGACTGCCTTAGGGACTCCGACTCAGCATTTATCCTCAGGGTTTACTCCCGAAGCCAATTCCATAAATGGATATTCCCGCAAGGCAGCGGTGGTTTGAATTCAGAGTTCCTTCTCTTAGATAAGCTACCAACCAAGGATCACGAGCCCTATCTGCCCAAAGCTGCTGGTTTTAAGGCGCCAGTCGCTCGCCTTTGCCCCTTCTCCCGTCAGTGGAAACAGTTCCGCCGGGCTCAAATTGAGCCACACGTGAAGGCCGGGAGCTGGACTTGGTTGTCAGAGGCTGTTTGAGGCGCGTGCCATAGAAGTATTTTATCTGCAGTGAGAGCTTATCCTCACTACAACTCCCGGCAATAACAACCTTTGGAACCTTAGCATATGCTAATTATATCAGACTTTAATGGCTACAGCAATGTTCTGTTATATTACTCTTAGCAGTGCTTCTTAACCAGGGGTGCATGCACCCCATGAGGGTGCAAGACTCACCTTCAGGGAGTGCGAGACATGCCAGAACGTGAATCATCATAAAAGATATGTAATGCACAGAACTCAAATGTATTTGTTCCATATAGAACATTGATAATGTGTATTAGATATCGAACCTTAGTCACATTCTGTAAATAACATTTTCTCAAAATAAACTTAAGTATCTTTTTAGCATTTCTGGAATTTTTTGAGGTGTGAGGCTTCTGAAGATGCTTTAAGGGGTGCCAGACTTCATAAGATGCCGTAAAGCAGTACAGGACCTCTAAAAGGCTAAGAAACACTACTCTTTAACATCTCTGTATTTTTGTGTGCATGCAAAATTTTGTCATTAAATACCAAACAAGAACGACAAATATAAACCATGGGAAAAAGATGCTTTAAAAAAGATATGTGGAATGTCTGTCATGGATCATATCACACATGGCTGTCATGGATTGCCTCCGCAAGAGTATCTAAAATGGGTCGTCGAAGGTGGCTACCTTCTCACAAAATTACTCTTGGCAGAGATGTAGATAGAAGTGTAATGAAGCTTCTTTAATAACGGAGTCTTCACAAGATAATTCAGAAGTCAAGAACCATGCGGCATAGGGCTGAGCAATGGTTAACTTATATCTGTCCGTCGCCTTTTGTGAAGGATTTAAGCAATGGTTTAGCCCGTTCAAGCCCCCAGCTGAGTTAATTCAGCGAATTTCCTCTTATAGTGGTATAGCTCTGTTTAGAGGTAAATATATGTCTAGTATATATGTATATATTAAAGAATCTGGCTCATACGTTTGCTTTCATACTTATAATAACTGAATAAACAATTATGGTTTAGTTTTAAAACAACAGGTATCAAATTTTAACAGGTTAAAATAAATATGGAAAATTTTGTGAAATTTAGATGAAAATAGGATTTCTCATCATCGAGATTAAGTCTGAGGGTTTTAACTTTTAAAGTTAAACTTTAACTGATATTTTTTTTTTTTTAATGTAAAACTTTTGCCTCGTTTTGGCGAGGCGCGTCCCGTTCAACCTAGTCGGTTATATTAGGGCGCATGTCCAAATATAAAAGACCCCCAGGTCTGGGTTTTTAGTGTTAACTGAAATGTCCTTGCTGTTGCCTGTTAGTTAGCACTTAACTCTAGGTGAGTCCTGCAGCTGTGGTTCTTCAATGCTTGTGATAAGGGCCGTTCTCCACACGCTCCTCCAATGTAGGTGGTGAGTGTTGATGCTCTTCTTTTAACTCGCAGCTTAGTTCCACGAACCCAAAGTTTTGGGAATACACAATCCCCTCGCGCAGGTTAGAATGGACACAAGCAATTTAGGTTATATGCTCTCGAACCACTTGGTCTGAAAATTTTGAATCCCTTTTATGACAGGTGAATCTGCAAAACACTTGGTCTGGGTTAGGTTTCTCTTATGACGGGTGATCCAATTCCTAGGTTTCCAGTCTTCGTATTTTAAGTCTTGATTCCTTAAGTTTTTCAGTCTCTGTATTTATAAAGGCGGGCTTACTTTTTAAGGTTTTAAGTTTCCCAAATACTTCGATCTGTCACATAATATAGGAATTCTAAATCCGATGTCTCTCTGGCTTCTGGGAGTCGCAAGTTTGAAGTTGCGAAGCTGTCTGTGCTCTGTGTCTCTAATTTCGCTAGATTATATTTCCAGTTCAGATCACAGACGGTCTTTCCGCCGAGTTTTCCAATGAAATTCAATGTATATCCCGGCGCTCACTTCAGACCAATGGAATCTCTTTAGACTATGCGGGTAGGGGTGTTTAATTCAAAAAATCCCCCACATGTTTAAAATATTAAATTTAATAGTACAACACATGACCTCTTTCAAATCATGCGGTAATATTTCCCGTGGCATCTTTTTAAATCTCACAAAGCAAATCTGTGGACTGATTACCTGTCCAGATGCTTTCCTGCCAATATTGACTCGCCAGACAGATTTATTCGTAATAAAGATACGGACAGGGGCCAGCGGATGCAATAATCTAATTATCACCTGTGCGTGTGACTCCCCCAGACTGATTTCTCAGACGGACAATATTGGCTTCCTTAGAACCGATCATGCACGAAAAGCCTGTGTCAATAGAGGATCGTCACCATCAAAGGTTGGCGAGGCGACTCACAGAGATAAACATATTACCGCTGACCGGTGATAATGACCGGTTATTGTTATGATAATACCACAGTTCCTTGGTGAAACATAAATAAGTCTGAGTGTAAAGCAGATATGTCCGTAGTGGAGTAGAGTGTAAGAGACTTCACCCTACTAGATCCAGCATAGAGAAAAATAATGATTGAAAGGGCAAAAAAATTGCCAAATAAAAGCGATAGGTGAGAAAAATGAAGAAAAATAAATGATACTGCCGTAGGGCTGAAGGTGTGAGAGATCACACAAAAGAGCATGTTCAGACGTTTTGTCACAATGGCAGTGTGCAGAACATAAATGGTAGCATTTGGGGGCCAAAAAAAAAAAAAAAAGCCTACTAACAATCATGAAAAGACACAAAAGTTACCATGCGTTAAGAATAACTGGATTGTCCAGAACTGTTCTTCAAAGGACAGTCTCTGGGACAAGAAAAATGAATAGACCAAAAACATCATGTGCACAATAATTTTCAGAAATGGACAAAAAAAATTTCAATCAAGACAGAAAAGAATGAAACAAAATAATATAGCATACAATGGAAAATGGTGCCTCAAAAAACCACCAAAGGAAATAGGTCAAAAGAAGTAAGGATGACACAGCATCAGTTTGCTGGATCCTAGTTAATGATATCAGCATTAGTCTTAATGCTAATGAAGGCATGCACATGTGAACACCATTAATCTTGTAACACCATGAGTAACTAATGTTACCAATAACTTGGAAGTATTTATTGCTTGTCCATTCTCCTCAGGGTTGGGGAGTCGGCCAAACAATTTTCGACTCCTAGAATTTTAGATGTCCAACTCCTACTGCAGTTTTTTACTAGTCATATGGCATAAAATTTGGAGTTGGGAATCCGGACATTTTTTACAGACCAACTCCACTAAAAACAACAGACTCCTGACTCAGACTCCACAACCCTGGTTCTCCTGTGTCGATCCTTCACATTTTACAAATATAAACTTTCGTATTAGCAATGTGACATCATGAAATTTCTCATTTTTATTTAGCCAATGATTTCCGTGGTCACGGGGTACCAGTCATATGTGTTGTGCTGGAAGGTGGAGCTAATACCATTCGCTCTGTACTGGAGTATGTAACAGACACACCACCAGTGCCTGTCGTCGTATGTGATGGCAGTGGCCGAGCAGCAGATTTGCTTGCCTTCACCCATAAATATACTACTGATGATGGGTTAGTTTCTTAAATTACCTTGCTCAAACTTTTACATTCTTTTTAGTTGCCAAAAATACAGATACAGTACTTTTCTTTAAAGTGCAAGTTTCAAAATTGTGACCACTTCTCATCGTAACTCTGACTTAGTAGTGCAATGTTTTTCCCAAAAGTGTGATATTTTCTTTGTATCATAAATTTATTAAACTTGTAGGCACACCAAGGCATTGTGAGCATCAGTTTGAAAAGCCTCACTGTAAAGAAGCTGTCGGTGTTTTCTGTTTATTTTATTTTGTTTAAATCTTATTTATTCTTTTAGTAATACAGGTCTGTATCTCTTTATCTGAAATCCTTGAGGATGGCATTGTTTTGGAAACTAGTTTTGTTTTTGGTTTTCTAATGTTCTAAAAGTAAACCAAAATGGTCAGAAATTGCCTAAATTGTGGTCAAAAGTAGACCAAAGAAACTTTTGATCTTCAGAATATTTCAGTCTTCGGGTGTTCAGATAGAAGGATACAGACCTGTAGCTCCAAAGTGAATGCAATTCTATTGCCAGAAGAAGCTATTGAAGTCATGGATGATAACGACACCAGTAGAAAAAGAAGTTAGTAATAGTTGCAATCAGGAAAGATAACCAACATTTGTGAGACATTTCTAAATAACAATCTAAGTCTTGTGAACCACTCTGCCACCTGCATGTCCAACCAGATGAAATGCTTTCACCAAGCAATGCATCCTCCACAGGAAATCAATAGGTTTAATGAAACTGAATCTGAAATAAGAGCTTAACCTAGAGCTGATCTTGCTCTGTAACTGTGAAAAGCAACTGTATAGTTCTTGGCCGTACAAAAAATTTCTTAATATTTTACAGTGATTTGTTTAAGCATTTTTTTTACCCCATGCTCCGTAAGGAGTGAAAAGGGAAATAATTAATGCAACACTGTATTCAGAAAGAATGTTGTGTAGTATCTTATTCATAAAGATTGTCATTTGGCACTTTATTCCTGAAGAATGTAGTGAAAGACTGCATTCAGGAATGAAGTAAAATATTGTATTTAGGCAAATGTAAAATATCACTATATTCAGATATATTTCAGTAATACATTCTATTCATTAAACAATTTAGCATAACCCAGCTTAGTGAATGAAGTACTGTATGCTGAAAAGAGGAATAGAACACGTTAATAATAAAGGTTTTGTGCAACATATAAAATCATATGAAGTTTGAGAAGTTTTCATTTTGGCAACCACACAGGACCATGGCAGAATCTTTGCGAGACCAACTGATCTTAACTATACAGAGAACATTTATGTACACTCAAGAACAGGCAGAGAAACTCTTCATTGAGCTCATGTTGTGTGTTAAGAAAAAGGAACTGGTAAGTTGATTCATTACCACTCTGTTGTGTAAAAATATATAGGTAAATTGAGTTCTTGTAGACCTGGGGTCGGCAACCCAGGATCTTTTCAGATCTACTATAGTAGCACTTAGTTCTAAAGATCTACCAGATGTGTGGGTGGGTATTCTTTTTTAATATTGGGGGGGGGGGGGGGGGGGGGGGGGGGGGGGGGGGGGGGGGGGGGGGGGGGGGGAGGGGGGGGGGTGGGGTGTGGGGGGTTGGGGGGGGGGGGGGGGGGGGGAGGGGGGGGGGGGGAGATGATAAACCTTACAAAGAAAAGATTGCGTTCCTATCTCATGCAGTTCATGAATATATTTTAGTAGCCAGCTCGAGAGTTTTCATTGGGAATGCAGATAAAGTCTCTTTGATCCGAGGAGACCATGATTTTAAATGACGGTGGGAGAGGTCTAATCCGAAATTTCCCAATTTTAACAAGTCTTCCTTTTGTTTTTGTTTTCCTCACCTTCACTTAAAGATCTACCAAATCATCCACTGGGATTTACCAGTAGATTGGGATCAGCTGGTTGCCGACCCCCGTTGTAGACTATTATGTTTGGCATGTTTAGTATTTATGTGCTCAGTATCATCATGTTTCTATTCTCATTCACCCTGCACTTCATTTAGTACAAGTTTCTTTTGTTCATATTTACTGGGAAAGCCATATATATTTTTGGTCCTAGTTTAGGCTGATTGAAAACCAACAACAATTAAAAATTAAATTATGACATGTGAATTTCACAATGTCTTTCTTGTGTTAGATGTTTACCAAAAATAATGTTGCCCCTCCCAGACATTATGATTCTGAAATCTTTGACGGAAGGATGAAGAGAGATTGATATATTAGAACGTGATATAAATAGCATTGTATAGCTCCAGGGATATCTGAATGGACAGAGAAAAAATAGATGACTGCTCCCTCATGCATGCAGTAAGAGGCTACTAACATGAGGTTGTGCGTGAGACAGGCAACCTCATTATGTCAAACAGATTGCTGCAGGAAACACCACTGCAAGAGATTTGATGCAGGTTTTCTTTCTGCTAAGAACCAAGTTGGGGTGGTGGTTGTATTGCAGGTTTTCTGCTAGGTACCAAGTTGTGGTGGTGGTTGTATTGCAGGTTTTCTGCTAGGTACCAAGTTGTGGTGGTGGTTGTATTGCAGGTTTTCTGCTAAGAACCAAGTTGTGGTGGTGGCTGTATGCTCCATAAGGAATGAACAAAAAAGGGTGAAGGAACAAATTGTTAGAATGATGAGGCCAAGAATAACCTTCAAGATAATGGGGACAAATAAAAGAAATACATGCATGTATTCTTTATTCTTTTATAATTATTGTACCATATTTATATTATTATTCTGTATTAGTGTTATTTTAACATGAATAATGTATGAAATTGTTGAAAAAATATGACAAAATCCCAATTATACAGTGTAGTATTTATTGTGTTTTATTTATATGTATTTTTATGGTTCATTTAGTACAACATAAAGCAGTATTTCCTAAACTTACAGTAATTGCATACTCCTTATGAGAGTTTAGTCTTACTGGCATATATATACTACTGGACAAAAGTTAAGGGCCACCATTCAGTTTAGACAAGGTTTATATAATTGATTGGCAAACTGTAAAGACAAGTGAAAATGTCATTAAAACTGATATCAGAGAAATGTGTATACATTTCTGTGTGCATTAGGTTAATTTTTTTTAAATGTCCAAAAACTGGGTCACTTTAACCCGCACGTGAAAATTGCCATTGTTGCTGCAAAAACTCGTGGTTTTTGCAACACGCCCCACTAGTTCAAAAGGTGAAAAAGTGAGTTGAATTTGAATGCACGTGGAAAATGATCATCGGTAAAGAGTGTTCACCGTTGGTATGCAATAAATCAGTATGACAAGTGGTCGAAATGATTACTGCATTAGTCATGCCACCAAGGAGAAGTCTCAGCACTGTAGACCGTGGTCGAGCCATGGCATGGATTCAGGATGGTCAATCTGTTCGTCATGCTGCAAGACGTTTAGCAGTGTCCCACTCTACCATTCAGAGACTTCTTGAGAGATTTCAAGTTACCGGACATTTGGAAAATCGACCCTGCTCACGAAGAATTATATAAACCTTGTCTAAACTGAATGGCGGCCCTTAACTTTTGTCCAGTAGTATATAATATATATTTGTAATAAAAGTTATACAATATATTCTATATATCAAAATATATAATTTTAAAATTAATTAAAATTACATAAGTAATTTTTTTAAATGCACAAACATTCTGACAGGACAGCAGACATATATGATTGATTCTAAAAATTAACAATTCTGCCATGTACCCCTTGAACCTTATTCACACTCTCTTGGGGTATAGGTATCGTAATTTGGAAAACAGTAGTGTAAAGGAATTTTTGACAGGTAAAAGTCAGTTTACGGCTAGGTTTTTGGAGCATTATCGTGAATTATGTTTTAAGTCATTCCAAAGCCTACATTTTTCTAGAGACTTAGTATTATGTTGCCTTCCATAATTTTGTTTATTATATTTCATATTTAAAGATCTGCACAGTATGTTTAGTAGTTGACATAAAATCATGATTTGATTGAGAGCTGGGCATGTTATAGGTTTGGAGTTGGAAGGGTAATGATCATGTATAAAATAATTGTTTTTCACATTGACAGATTACTGTGTTCAGGATGGGTGACAGAGAGGAATCAAAAGATATTGATCTGGCCATTTTGACAGCTCTTTTGAAAGGTCAGTTTGAGCATTTCGTGCAGGAGACAAAAACAGTTTAAAAATTAAAAAAATTAGAAGTGCATAAGTTTGGTAATAGATAAATTTTTCTCTGCTTCAGTCTCTTTTATGTAACGGTATCCATTTCTCACATTTTAAAGTTTGTTCTCTGCAAATCAACCAGCAAGATATGTGTTACGCACAAATAATTACTTTTTCCAAAGTCTTTGTATGATCATTTTTCGTATGTATGATCATTTTTTGACTGAAATGTGTATTATGTTTTTTACAGTCAAAGGGACATAACCCGAGTTATGGAGACTACAATTTTTTAGGAGTTTGCCTTCTCTTGTATAGAGACACGTTCGGTCTATAATTTCTTGAACGAAGCGTGACCATATCTCCTTATTTGGTAGTATCAGTCAACTGTTGTAGATGTCTGAAACCTGTCTTAACGCTTCTGTTCATGACTATAAAAGGCGCGACTGTGTAAGACTTTTATCTCGAATGTTCTTAGAATTGCTTTGTGTGAATTGATACTCACGTAGATGAGTTCTGCGCATGTCAAAAACTGGGAGTTCGTTCTGTGTGTTCCGCCCAGCGGGGAGTTTAGAAATGGTCTGAGTAGCGAGCGGACGCAACCTGCGTCTTGTGATTTTCTGAGGGAAATACATTGTCTTTGTGAGTTAGTTAACTAACTAGACTATTTCCCAGTATTATTCAAGCCTGCCTGGAGGCATATGTTCGTGGTTGATTTCTGAAGAAAGGTAATTCCTCTTGTATCAAACTTTTTGCTATCATCTAGAAGTTCGTCATTTTGTCGCTCCTTGCTCGCCTGTGTGATTCAATATGGAGAGGTACTTTGACTAGGATTTTCGCCACCGGTATCTTTATACCTGAACTAGTTATATATATATGGGTCGCTCTAGACCAACAAGACTATTGTCTGTGTTCCAGGATTCGTTATATCAGAGATCACGTCCAAGTCAGATGGTTAGACTTAGAAACGTTATAAAGGTTGGTTTGACCTGTATTCCCAGTATGCTATTCACGTGCAGACAGTAAACGGACTTATGGTATACATCTGATCTGCTAGCATCAGAAAGGGAGCATTTATTGTTGTCTATGAACATTGAAGATCTGCAGCTGACACTGTTGCAGAAGTTATATATATTATTTATACAGCTTCACGAACCAGAACTTTATGATATCTGTTTACAGTACAACTATTGAGTATTGAATCCTACATGACTATCAGTTAATATGATTTGAATGCTGCATTCGTTAAACTATGCTGGTGATGACATAAATATCATGACTGTTTTGTGGCGTGCAATAAATGGTATAAACCTAAAGCGAAGTTACCATTTCTATGACTCTACACGTCATGTTGCCTGTGGTGTACCCTGTGAACTGTTCTACTGCAACACACACAGCAACATTCTAAATCAGAGAAGACACCTACATCTTGCACTTTAATACCAGGTGTCGATAGGGGTGGCAAGTTGTCATTTCAGCTCAAATCCACCTTTATCATTTTTGGTGGCCATAGGTTGGTTTACTCTGATACCAGCTATCAAGGGGGTCAACAAACCCAGACATCATCATCAAGCTTTCAAAATTACAGTTCAACTCACTTCCTTCAAGAAAAGCTACTTTTGATGAAAGATTTTGAAAGTACCCGGCGTTGCTGAAAGTTGGAAATTGTTTCAAAATACCCGGCGTTGCTCGTCAAGTTGGCAGTTTTCCTGATCTGTTAGGAAGAAGGACAAGTGCCGGTTTGAGCAATTTATAACATTCAGAAGGTCAAGTGCTCAAGTCAATTTGTAGAATTCAGAAGGTCAAGTTCAGAAGCTGTTTCCTGTTAGAAGCTCATTTCCTTCGTCATGGCAGTTTACGAGAGCAGATATGGATCAACGTTGGATCATTGTCCTAAGAATGCTGATCACATCCTGTTCTGAACTGTGCTGACGTTGTGGATACATAGAAGTTAAGTGGCCTGTTTTGTTTGTGAACTGTGCCCTTATGTTCTAGCTGAGCCTTCTAAATTCTTTCACACTTTTTGCTATTTGTTACATGTTATATGTTATTTGTATTTGTATATTTATATGTTTATATTCAGCGGGTTTTCTCGGTTGGGCGGTGTCTTTCAGTGGAAGATACCACGTCACAGAAGTTCTACTGTTAGCGTTTTCGTTAGGGACTGTGCGAATTTCCTACTGTGAAATTTGCTAGCGACAATCGTTGCTATATCTGTTTAGTTGTGACGAGTTGTGCTTTATTTTCGTTTTTTTTGTATATTTTTTTTTCTCTCTTTCTTTCTGTTTTTTAGTTTCGATTTCAATTGTTTGTATTTGTAGGTCTCCTCTTTTCTATTATTCAGTTCTTTACGTAAATTTTTGTGTATACACTGTAGCGTCATTTTTTTGTCATATCTTCGCATTTTGTCATCACATTCTTTGTGATATTTCTTTTTAGTTTCGCTGTTTATTTATTTGACTTATGCGAATGTTTTCGTATTGTTTGATCTTTGTTATTGTTTACATTGACTTTGATCTTTGTTATTGTTTACATTGACTTTGATCTTTGTTGTTGTTTACATTGACTTTGATCTTTGTTGTTGTTTACATTGACTTTGATCTTTGTTAGTGTTTACATTGTTGGTGACCTTTGTTATTGTTTACATTGTCTTGTTATTGTTTGCATAGTTCTTGCATAGTTAGCTTTCACTATTGTTACATATATGCTCATGCACTATTGGTCTATAGTGCACTTATCATAACTAACTGGTGGTTTTTTGCTTATGCACTATTGAAGTGCAGTTATGATAAATAACTGATGGTTATGCACTGATTTGGGTAGTGCACTGATAATTAAGAGGTGACTTGTGATATTATTATACATTTGATAATACAAGTTGGTGTCAAGTCTAGTTTCCCACAGAGATTGGGTTAAACATAGTGATTATACAAGCACTTTATTAAGTCTTGTTGCTATTAAGATTGAAATAAGATAATTAATTATTTCAGGTTCTGTACTCACATTTTAGACATCATGTCTACATTTGAGTACTTTATTGAGCAGGGTAAAACCCTTGGGAAGACTGGTGATAAATTAGAAGAATTTGCGACTGTTCAATATGCCAAGGCATTGAAGTCGGAGGAAAAGAAAATGAAAGAACTAACTGAACAAAAGAGAATAGATGCTGAAAATTTAAAACTGCAGATGCAGATAGATGAAAAAAAGATTACAAATGGAAATGGAAAAACAAAAAAAGAGAAGCAGAATCTCAGGAGAAGAGACTTGAAAAAGAGGCTGAAAATAAGAGACTTGAAAAAGAAGCTGAAAATAAGAGACTTGAAAAAGAGGCTGAAAATAAGAGACTTGAAAAAGAGGCTGAAAATAAGAGACTTGAAATAGAGGCTGAAAATAAAAGATTAGAAAAACAAGCTCAGGTTGAAGAAAGAAAATTGCAGGCACAGGCTGAGGCTGAAGAAAGAAGGTTACAAAGAGAGTCTGATGAGAGAAAAGCAAAAATGGAGCATGAAGAAAAAACTCATAGCTTTAGAGTTAGAGAAGTTAAAGTTATTGAACGCTGGTAATGCTAATGATGCAAATAAGGTGTCAGATAAGACTAATGCTAAGGATTTCAAGCTTAATCTACCAGCATTTAATCCCTCAATCGATGATATAACATTTTATCTAGATAGATTTGAAAGTGCATGTAATGTGCATAATATAGATAAAACATTATATGTTTATCATCTGTCCAAGATACTTAGAGGTGATGCTTTGACTTTGTTGAGTATGGTAGATGTGCCTGACAAAAACAACTATGAGGTTGTCAGAGCAGCATTGTTAAAGAAGTACCAACTTAACGAGGACGGATATCGTCTTAAATTTAAAAACATGTTACCAGAAACTGGAGTTGAATTCTCTGAATTCATCTCAAGCATACGTCTTACTTTTTTACGATGGGTTGAGTTGTCTAAGACAGAAAGTACATTTGAAGCTCTCATGGACTTACTACTTAGAGACAAGGTTATGTCTTCTGTTAATGAAGCTTTTCTTTCTTTTCTTCATGAGCGTAAGCCTAAAAACATAAAAGAAATGGAAGAATACTGTAGCCAGTATGTTACTGCGCATCCGCACATAACCATTAGCAACTCTAAGGTGAAAGAAGGTCTGCCAGTTGCTTCGGCAGCACCTTATGGCCCAAATTTTATGCGTAAATTTCAGGGTAGCCAGCAAAATTTCAATAAAAAGAGTAACCGTAATTATGCCCAGAACCATAGTAATCAATTCCAGGGTGATTCTTCTTCCCAGAACTGGAGACAACCTAATACTACACGGTATTCTACTCCGGTTAACTTTAGAAATTTTCACAAAGGTAATCGGCATAGAGGGAAATATTTTTTGCAGAGACCTCAATACCAAGATAATAGAGGTTCTCAACAGCATAGAGATGGTAATGACAGTTATGGAAACTGGAACTCAAACCAGGATAAAAATTACAGTAGGGACTTTAATGATAATTGCAGAGGCAATAATGGTCGCGGTAGATCGCAACATAAGAGAAAAAAATATCAACAGACAAATGCTGTTCAACAAGAATCTCAGGGAGCATATAAGCAGGTTAATAATGATAAAGACCATAATGCTATCGGATGTTCATCTTTTGATTTTGGTAGGGCAAATAAATGTATCCAATGCAGTACTTTATTTGATCCGAAGACCGTTAGTACTCTAAGCTGTGGTCATCCTTTGCCCGCTCTTCCTGCTAATGTTGCTCATGATGGGAGAGGTTCTCTTATATTACATAAGGGGCTTGTAAATAGTAATCCAGTCTCGGTGTTGTTTGATTCTGGATGTACTACTGTCGGCGTTAGGCAATCTCTTGTAGATCCATCCTGTGCTACAGGAAAGGTCATCAAATGTGTCACATTTGGTGGCACGTTGGAAAAGTATCCTACTGCTATAATACATATTGCTACTCCTTTCTTCACGGGAGAGGTCCACGCGTGTCTACTTCCAAACCCTATTGCGGACCTTATTATTGGTCGTATTCACGGAGTTAGGGAATGTACCCCACAGCAGATTGCTGTTTGAGAAGAGCAAAACATTGAAGCTACCAATGCGGTAGTCACAAGAGCACATGCTCTGGATCCACCTCAAACTTCATTAACTAATAATGATGAAGTAAATGACCAAGATAGTCACTTGACTATTACACGTGACTCATTTATCAAATTGCAAGAAGAAGATCCTTCTTTACAAAAATTCTTCATTCTAGCAAAAAAAGGGGATCCTAATCAGAATACTAATAGAAAATCCTGGATTTCTATGAAGAACGGCGTACTTGTACGTATAGTACAAGACTCGACTACGTCCACTCATTCACAAATTCTTGTGCCTAAGAGCATGAGATTGCAAATATTGCAACATGCTCATGACTCGCAATGTGCTGGACATATGGGTTTTTCCCGTACAAAGTCGAGGGTTCTTGCGGCTTTCTTTTGGCCATTTGTGAGCAAGGACATACGAATGTACTGTCGCTCTTGCAAAGTATGTCAGGAGGTCAAATCTAAAGGACCACGACATGCTGCGCCTATCCAGGCTGCTGACATTCCTATTCGCCCTTTTCAAAAAATAGCAATAGATATTATCGGTCCTTTTAGAATTAAGTCGGCTAGAGGACATCAATTTATCCTTACATGTGTCGATATGTGCACACGTTGGCCAGAGGCAATACCTCTCAAGAGCATCTCAACTGCTGATATCGCAGACGCTCTTTGGCTGATATTTTCTCGCTTGGGTTTTCCCGGAGAATATTGTCAGACCATGGCACTCAACTTATATCAGACACTATGTCACAGGTAATGTCTATGCTACACATTAAAAGGTCTCTCAGCAGTATCTATCACCCAATGTCTAATGGGTTGGTCGAACGTTTAAATAGGACTCTGAAAACTTTACTTGGTAAAATAACTGAGGATCATTCTCAGGATTGGGACAGGGTCTTACCCGCGGCTCTCTTTGCGTATAGAGAGGTCCCCAATGAACATACAGGGTTTTCCCCTTTTGAACTTGTCTTTGGCGCGCAACCGCGCGGCCCTATGTCTTTACTTCACGATCTAATCACTGCCGATAATATTAGCGATGAAACTCAATCTTCTTATGAGTACGTCATTGCTCTTAGGCAAAAGATCATCGAGGCATGCAAACTAGCAACTTCGTCTTCCGAATTTGCTAAAGAAAAGGCAAGGCAGTTTGCAAATAAGAATAGATGTCTACGACAACTTTGTCCAGGTGACAAAGCTCTCGTTCTACTTCCTTCAAGGGAACAGACTTCTAATTGCATGGAAAGGTCCATATGCAATAGTCTCCAAAATTTCTGATGTCGACTATGTTGTCGATATTGATGGAAAGCATAAAACTTTCCACATAAATATGCTCACGGAATTTTATGAAAGACCTGACTATTTGCAGCCTATTTTCCAGGCAACGGACAATTCTCAAGCACCTCATGGTCAGTACTCATCTCTGTCAGTTATACAGGATGAGGAAACTACTTTTTCTGATGTCAATCTTCCTCTTTCTATGGTCCCACTTTATTCTACGGAATCTTGGAAAAACGTGACCGTTTCTCCAAATCTTTCCGCGGAGGAACATCGACAAGTTTCTTCGATGTTGCAAACATTTCAGGATGTTCTTACAGACATCCCAGGACACACACACATGTCATTGAACATGACATTGTGCTAACTGATCATAATCCTATCAGAGTCAGACCCTATCCAATACCTATCCATTTCCAGTCTCAAGTCGAAAAAGAATTGGATGAAATGATACGTTTGGAAATCATTGAACCATCCACTTCAGCATACTCTTCGTCTATGGTTATTGTTCGAAAGAAGGATAATAACATTCGCATTTGCGTAGATTATCGCAAATTGAACCAAGTTACGAAGTTCGATGCTGAACCTATGCCTTCATTAGAAGAGCTACTCAATAAACTTTCTAATTCTAGATTCTTTACCAAACTAGATTTGTCTAAAGGTTATTGGCAAGTCCCGCTAACTGAACGTGCCAAACCTTTTACAGCTTTTTCTACACCTAGGGGTTTATTCCAATGGAATTTCATGCCTTTCGGTCTTATGAACGCCCCTGCTACATTCGTACGCATGATGCGGCGAATTCTCGCATATCGTACAGATGTCATAGCATACCTAGATGATATCTGTCTTTTCAGTGATTCCTGGGAAGATCACTATTTGGGTTTATACGAATTACTGTCTACTCTTCGCGAGTATAACTTGACTGCAAAACCCTTTAAAGCCTTTATAGGATTTAGTGAGATTTCTTTCCTAGGTCATCGTGTTGGTCGTGGTCTTTTAAAGACAGAGGACCACAATGTTTCAAAAATACTTAACATTTCGGTCCCTAAGATGAAGAAACAAGTAAGGAGTCTATTAGGTTTGATCCAATTCTACGGACGATTCATTCCGAATCTGTCCTCCATTATGGCACCGCTTTCTACTTTATTGAAGAAAGGGTCACCTAATCTGATCCGCTGGTCTAAAGAATGTCAATCCTCATTGGACCAGGTTAAAGCCCTATTTTCATCTCCACCTATTCTTAGGTTACCTACTATTGAGAAGACTTTTGTTCTTCGAAGTGACGCCTCGTCAACTGGGATTGGGGCAGCACTAATGCAGGAGTATTCTGATACTCTGCATCCGGTGATGTATATCTCTAGGAAATTAAATGCTGCAGAAAAGAATTACTCGGTTTTAGACCGTGAGTTATTGGCTATGGTATGGTCTATTCTGAAGTTACAAAGATTTCTTCTAGGCGCACACTTCATTGTGGAAACCGACCAGAAAGCGCTTACTGCTATTCAGAGCAAAAACTTGAAGAGCTCGAGGTCCACTCGTTATGCCATAGCTCTTCAACCATTTCATTTCTCGGTTCGAGCTATCCGTGGTTCGGACAATGTAATGGCAGACATTCTGTCCAGATGCTCTCACGATTCCACATGATTCTTCTGTCATATATATATATATTTCCTGATATACAGTCCAATATTATAATGACATGTTAGTAGATTTTTTCTCACTTTTTTTTGAGGGAAATTTATAACATTGTACCATGTAATTATCTAAGAAGGCTTAGTTAGTGATATACGGGCCAAAAGATCACTCGGCCACATTTACATAATATATTTGCATAATTGTATTAAGAGATTTACCAGTTGTCTTTAAGATTTGTGTTATTGATATTTTCGCAGCACATCATTGAAGTCTGCGAGATTATGTCCATTGTGGAACTTTGAGGATATCAAGTCCTGTCCTAGATTGGGAGCGGATGATGTCCACATCTTCTATTGCTTGTTTATGTCAACAAAGAACAACATTGTATTACTTATTAGTTACTGATGCATTATATAATGTAATAAAATAGTGCGGTATATTAATATATTACACCGCTGTTTGCACAACACATTATATGATATCATAATAATATATTTAATTTCATATATTGGTATGAGAGTAATTTGACTTTTATTATGATGTTGCCATCATTGTGGCTTGTGTTGGTGGCACCTTCCTGGAATATATACGCGAATACTTAGATAAATTTTTTCTCTAAGGACCTGAGATATGATCTCAGTTTCGCTCCATGCGTTGAGCTAGTTTGTTAGGTATATATCCGCGCATCATACGTGCGTTGGGAGCCTAGATTTTTCCGGCTCCAGGATTTAAAAAAAAAAAAAAGTTTCATTTTTTTTTTTCCCGGGAGGGTGCGGTAATGTTACGCACAAATAATTACTTTTTCCAAAGTCTTTGTATGATCATTTTTCGTATGTATGATCATTTTTTGACTGAAATGTGTATTATGTTTTTTACAGTCAAAGGGACATAACCCGAGTTATGGAGACTACAATTTTTTAGGAGTTTGCCTTCTCTTGTATAGAGACATGTTCGGTCTATAATTTCTTGAACGAAGCGTGACCATATCTCCTTATTTGGTAGTATCAGTCAACTGTTGTAGATGTCTGAAACCTGTCTTAACGCTTCTGTTCATGACCATAAAAGGCGCGACTGTGTAAGACTTTTATCTCGAATGTTCTTAGAATTGCTTTGTGTGAATTGATACTCACGTAGATGAGTTCTGCGCATGTCAAAAACTGGGAGTTCGTTCTGTGTGTTCCGCCCAGCGGGGAGTTTAGAAATGGTCTGAGTAGCGAGCGGACGCAACCTGCGTCTTGTGATTTTCTGAGGGAAATACATTGTCTTTGTGAGTTAGTTAACTAACTAGACTATTTCCCAGTATTATTCAAGCCTGCCTGGAGGCATATGTTCGTGGTTGATTTCCGAAGAAAGGTAATTCCTCTTGTATCGAACTTTTTGCTATCATCTAGAAGTTCGTCATTTTGTCGCTCCTTGCTCGCCTGTGTGATTCAATATGGAGAGGTACTTTGACTAGGATTTTCGCCACCGGTATCTTTATACCTGAACTAGTTATATATATATGGGTCGCTCTAGACCAACAAGACTATTGTCTGTGTTCCAGGATTCGTTATATCAGAGATCACGTCCAAGTCAGATGGTTAGACTTAGAAACGTTATAAAGGTCGGTTTGACCTGTATTCCCAGTATGCTATTCACGTGCAGACAGTAAACGGACTTATTGTATACATCTGATCTGCTAGCATCAGAAAGGGAGCATTTATTGTTGTCTATGAACATTGAAGATCTGCAGCTGACACTGTTGCAGAAGTTATATATATTATTTATACAGCTTCACGAACCAGAACTTTATGATATCTGTTTACAATACAACTATTGAGTATTGAATCCTACATGACTATCAGTTAATATGATTTGAATGCTGCATTCGTTAAACTATGCTGGTGATGACATAAATATCATGACTGTTTTGTGGCGTGCAATAAATGGTATAAACCTAAAGCGAAGTTACCATTTCTATGACTCTACACGTCATGTTGCCTGTGGTGTACCCTGTGAACTGTTCTACTGCAACACACACAGCAACATTCTAAATCAGAGAAGACACCTACATCTTGCACTTTAATACCAGGTGTCGATAGGGGTGGCAAGTTATCATTTCAGCTCAAATCCACCTTTATCAATATGTTAAACAGAAAATTACAAAAGTGACAATTCAGGTTTGTGCTAAGAATGTTGATCTTATGTAGAAATTATCATCTGCTGCTCTAAACACTATTTCAGTGGCAGTGATGCTACCTAAAACATGCCCAGGAATTCTATTTACATCTTCCCGTGAAGCATATCAGCAACAGTGGAAGGAAAAATAAAATCTAAAACATGATATGTTCTCCTTTTTTCCCCCCTCCAGGCACAACAGCCAATGCCATTGATCAGCTGAATCTAGCCTTGACATGGGATAGAGTGGACATTGCCAGAAGCCACATTTTTGTTTATGGACAGGAGTGGCCGGTATATCTAGTTATACATCTTCCTATCAGTCTATTTTTCTTATTTTATTGTTTATTTTTTTAAGTATCATCATCATAACCCTCCATTCCCAAAGGAGCATAGGCCTTCAACAAACCCATGTCCTCCTGTCACGTGCTGTCATCTCAAGTTCTTTCCATGTTCTCATCATTTTCACCTCTGTTTCCAGCTCTCTTCCAACCTGCATTGTAAGACTAGACTCAGACCCTGTAAGACAATGGTTGTCACAGAATGTTGTAGGCATGAAACATATACACTAACATGGCAACAGTGGTGTTATTTTTAAAAGAGGGAAAAAAAAGTTATTTTGAAAAAAGATAAAAGAAAAGTGTGAGACATTTGGGACAGTTTTCCTTTTTCACTGAGTGCTGATTTCAGAATATAAAGTAACATTAGGTAGTAGTATGTTACTGCAAAGACACTGGTACGTAGATAACTGGTTAACCCTTTGATCACTCCACAAAAATTTCTCCCATACACTCCCCGCACCTCCTGAAGGAGTCTGTTAATACACGACTCCCGTTATTACACGTTTAACTGATTCCGTACGTAAGATCTATTAAAAGACGCAATGGCCGACCGCTGTGGCCGCAAGATCTTTTAAAAGACGCTGATTTATTTCGTTGTTTCTTTCTATTCTGATATTTTATACTGCCCAGAATTTATCTCGAACGGAAGTAAACACAAAACTGGGCAAATTTCAACAAGCTTCAATGTCTTTTATTTGCGTTTGAAGGGATTTTTTTACATTTATCTTCATCTTTAATCGTGTTTTGTCGTATCGCCATAATGGCCGAAAACACAGGATATGTTACTAATATGTAAACAGTGAACAAACTGTGTGATCAACCATAACTTTCTTACTTTTTCTGTGTTTCTAAATGGATTACCTGCACAAAGAGAGCAGTGAAACTGTATTGTGATAACAATTTATGTTACAAGCCTTACGTAAGTCGAAAATTTTTGTTCAAAATTTCAAGTTATCTTTTTTCTGTGTACATATTATCTGTTATAACATAAACATAACATAAAATTAGCCAGAAAGACATATGGATTTATATTGTTCATCCAATGTACTTTAATTTGATATATAATATGTTATACTTAACTCATGATTAGACACACATTGTCAGTAAACGTAAATTATGTATGTGTAAATTTTTGGGGCTTAAAAATAATTCCGTCCAGAGCTGAAAATAATTACGTACAGAATCAGTTAATGTTTTGCCATATGAGCGAAGTAAATAGCAATAACAGATTGCAAAAGGTTTTATAAAAGGGACTTAAAGTGATAGCAGCATTATGCATCGAATCGCTAGCCTGTTACGTGATCCCAAGTCACACCAAGGATTCACGGTGTTGTGGCCATGATGGTGTGGTTGATGTTTGTGTTTATAATGTTTGTATAGCGTGACTCGTCTCACTACCCAAAACAGTAGGCAGCTAGGTGTTGATGATGTTACGGTACTATAGCTCTAGATGATAGTACATCACGCGAAGATACAATTGATGGATGGAGAACTTCTACTGTAAAGCACTGAACTCAACTATCAGTAAATAACAAGATGGTGTTTATTTACAGTAGTCATCCAACAATAACAAAATCTGTCGAAAGAATGTACTCATGCCCAACCTTCCATCAAGGCGGGTCTTCTTCCACAATGTACAAAAATTATATTCATTTGGTAACATTTGAAATAAGTCTCTTCTCATTCCATCAAATCCTTCCTCTCTTATAGTCTGACGCAGCTTTCCTAGCTCGTATAAGAAATTTATGTTCTTTGGCTTTGTTTACTACTCATGATGAGGTACGTTAGGTCTGGTGGAACTAGTTTTTGAGGTATTTACTGTATAAACTGGTCTAACTACCAGGGCTGTTTATTTATATCAAATAGTCACTGTTCCCCGCTCTGACCTTAGCTACTGTCTATCTTCTTTTCATCTTATTCAACATACCTGTTCGTTGTAAATCTTAACGACTTGTTAACATAAATCTTGTTATGGCACCTTCATCTTTCTTGCCTTCATCTACTTCTATTTTAAAAGGGGCCCTCGAGCATCTTGTAGGTTCAGCACAACAACTTGATATCAGCCTGTAACCACAGTAACCTACCACATCCAGTGGCTTGTTCGCCAGAGTCATGAACCATCAAGAACCTTGCTCACCACTGTATTAAATCTTACTGTCTAGCAAACTTGCTGACCTAGGCTGAGCGCATTCAAAATCAGACTGATCTAAAATCCCCCCCGATTTAACATTTTTCTCGTTCTCTCCTGTAATAAAATGCTCCGTTTTCACACCCCTCCCAAATATATATTAATGTTACCACATTTGAATTTTTCCGTTACGCCTAGAAGTAGAATTTACCATCCCGCCGCCATCCATACACTACCCCCTTTTCTTAGTGTTTATGAATGAACCGCGAGAAAATTGGACGCTATTTTGAATATTTCCACGATTACGTTAGAAAAACTGCCACTAAATTCTAGGTTTGACCTTATTTGAAGGCAAATAATGCGAGAGTTGGAATTAAACAGTTAGAAAATCTATTAATAGCTATGGTCTAAGCACAATGCACTAACGCAAGAGAGAGAGAGACTAGCGATTTTGAATTTATTTACGCCACGCGATGGTGCCCACCCCTATAACTACAAGCTTTTTCGGCACTCCTTCCTAATTTAAAAAAAAACTAACATAAAACCATTTTGGCAGCTGGCCAACACGTGTTTCGCTTCTAGAACGGACGAGTAAGAGAAAAAAAAAATAGGGGGGGGGGGGTTAACATGGAAAAGAGAAAATCACGCTACTTGTGCATTGTGAAAAATGGAACTAGAAACCCAAAATGTGTGCAGGGGAGGAAAAGGTGCAAAAGCAAAGAAAACGTAGATAATGTAATGCATTCTAATAGAAGAATAGAAAATGAAAGGACAGAGTGAAACTAAAATGATAATGTGATTTATTCAAATCCCTATAATATGGTATCTGGACTTAGAGAAAAAGTATTTTGTTCACCATAAATAAAGAGAAAAGTACAAAGATGACAATGACGATAAAGAAGTAGATAAAACTTATCTAGAAAGATAAAGGACAGTTGACTGTTTAATAATTAGTTTTCATAATTAAAATCGCCCAATTAATAACAAAGATATTGTAAGAAATAAGAAAATTTTGGGACGGTTGAACAGACACGCTGAGATCTCCGCTCAATTTAAAAGTTACATTTCGGGATGCGTGGTTTGAAAGAGTAGTCAAATTGGCTTGCCTCATTTGGATAGGGTACTGCTAGTGAGGAAAGGGAGAGGTAACTTTAAAGATTTGCCAGCGTAAAGCGACATATAGTTTTACACAGTAATATTAAAATCAGACGGGTGAACTTATTGATAAACGTACACAAATGTTTGGGATTTTCAAAAGAGAGTCAGTTTTTGGACTCGTGGTTTCATTGGCTAATGCACTTGATATTAGCAGAGAAAGACAGAGGTAGGACGCCACCTGAAGAAATTTTATTACACTGCCAGCTTGAGAGCAAAAACAAAGCATTGCTGTTGAATACCTTTGCCTTTTGGACAATAGCGGTCTGAACTATGCCCATTAGCCGCCAGTCAAGCTTGTGAATTGTGTAATTTATTTCATTGATTGCGGTAAGAGAAATGTTTATTGATATATTCTATGTATATATAATGTAGAGGCTAACCCCAGAGAAGGGCACAAAAAAAACGTTTGTGTTGCGCGACATTGCCATTGAGGAAAACTTGCGACATGATAGCAGTGCATGCCTGAAGCAGTTTTGTGGAGAGATGAAATTGTATCTGTATAGTATTATAAAAACATTATGACTGTAAGTAAAAAGGCCAATGATAGTCCTTTACATTGTCACAGTGTTCTAATGACACATGAACACCTACGCAGAATGCTTGGAAGAGAAAATATTTACAGGTTACCAGAAGACAACTGTATACCTATCTGATTGTAGGGAAGACAAGCAATGTTAAAGTGAAAGGAGCATAGCAGCCTTTGGGAAGCATAACGTAAACGCAGTACTGAGTGATGTCAATTAAGATAGGGGTTAGTGCAACTGTTTTGCACATGAGCTGAACCCCGAATGATGATGGTTGTAGTTAGTGGTGGAAAGTATTATAAGCCAGCATTTAAAAGAGAAGGACTGTCCTTCTTTTTTTCAGGGTTGTATTACCTGTTACCAGCCGGTGACAGGAAACCTGCTGAAGAAGACCCTGAGGACAGGGAAGGCCTCAGTAGAGCTGTATACTGAACCTTGTGGTCAAAGAAGAAACCTTGTGCTGAGAGTTGCTGTGCTCTACTAGAATCTTACAACAAGATAAGTCCCTGTAAACGGGCACCTGTACATTTTACTCAATACACGATTCCACCATTGAAAGTTCATAATTTGGGGAGTGATGAATAAACTAGCTCCTCGTACTAGTGACACTCAAGTTGAAACAATCTTCCAGAAATCTGTTATACACTTACAGTGACACTTAGTTAGTATCATGTATGGACAAAGAGTCCTATTTGTGTAATACTTATATGTACATACATTTCCTTTCATTTTAACCATTCCTGTCCTAAAAGAGTTTGAGGGACAGGAAATTAAAATTGTAAAATATTAATTCAAACTTTAACAACAGCCTTACTTAAGTCCTTTTTATTGAGTTACAATTACATGTGTGTGTGTGTGTCTTTTGAGCACCATATCACTACACTTGCATTACCCTAGACACGTAGCCATATAAATTACAGCCCTATTATCAAAATATAGCACAGTGTGAGATCTAAGAGAGGTAGCGATAGGTCCCCTGAGAATACATCATCATCTTCTTCAACTATTAGACTCAGGGTCTTACATAGCTTGACCTCACACTGTTGACACATACACCTACCTATTTCTTTCTTTTATAACATCTATAACCTCTCCAGCATTACATCGCCACATCTCCTAAAATGTGTTCACCTACCAACACTTTTCTCGTGCTTGTTTACATTTGCTCGCTCACCAAACCTTTCAAGGGACGTAATTCAAAGTTAACTCCCTTTGCTGAGTACACTCAAACCCCATACAATTGTCTTTAATTCTTTTTACCAAAACATTATATGCAAATTAGTCCCACCATAATTTAGAACTCACATGATATGCTTAACCCTAAAACAACTACTACATCTCCCACAAGGGATCCCCAGATTTACCTCCCTTTGCTCAAAGCACTCCTCTACTCGTATCACTTCCCTTCATCAAAGACGAACAGTCTTTTCACAACTCCATTCAACTTTCTCAAACCATTTTTCTGCACTCACTTTCTCCACCAAAACCCAAACCACCATTCACAGTGTTGTCTAAAATATTGTTTCCTCTGAAAACAGCAAACATCGCCTTAAACATTTGAAAATTTAATAGTCCGTACTCTACAACTTGCACTAAAGTTGCTGGCCACAACAGTGTTATAAAAATTTTAGAAAAATCTATTGAGATAAAAGGAAGTTTCACCATTCTACTTTTATGAGATTACGGCCTCAAAAGAAATTGGCACACAGAGTACCCACTGTTCAGAGTGGTCTCTGAGAACAACAAACATTACCCAAAACATTTAAATATTTACTAGTCACTATTCCTTAAATTGCCCTGTGTAATTCCCAGGAGTCTCTGATCAAAGAAAGAAAGAATTAGATTACTGCTCCCTCAGGTATGTCATTCACGGATAACCAATATGAGGTTGTGCGTGAGGCTGACAACTTCTTGATATAAAACAGATTGTTGCAGAAACAACTGCTGGAAGAACCTGTAAGGCGACCAGCTGCAGTGTTGGCTCCATGCTCCGTAAGGCATGACAAGAAAAATGATGATGATGATTCTGCAAATGGCTCTAAAGTTGCTGGTCACACATTAACGAGATAAAAATCTCTAGCAAATCTATCAAGATAAAAAGAAAGTCTTACCATTCTTCTTTACTGAGATCACAGGCTCAAAGGAAACAGGAATCTGACACAAAATCGCAGCATCATCAGAATTTCCCCTTTTTGTTCCTTAGGGGGCATTGAGCCCAAATAGCAGTAAGTCCCCATTTAGCGAGCTCACACTGAAGCATTCATGTGCTCCTGTGGTGATAGTTTCAGTAGTAACTTTATTTTTCGTGCTAAGACTGGCAGCCCCAATCATAGACCTTAGGTTACTTTTCTCTTATTTTTTTTTTTCCGTACGCCCGCTAATACTCGAGGCGAAATCTCAGGTTATTATATGTCTAACCTGACATTGATTTTTATGTGAGTATCCCTTTTTCTTGTACAGAGACAGGTGTCCCTTGCCATTCAGGCAAATACTCTCCGATTTCGGAGGTACCCATTACAGCTGGGTTGGCTCAGGAGCCGCCAATCCCTGGTTGATGACACTCCTTCAAATGTCTTCGCCAGGTCTCGAGTTAATCCAGTCCAAATCCCGGTTGATGAAAAATCCTCAAATGCCGTCCCTCGGGTTTGATCCTGGATCACCCGGTCGCCAGAGCGGTGTGGTAACCACTACGCTAGCGCGGCTCCCACTTTTCTCTTATGACTTGAAGGGGAGAAGTAAACATATTCTTTCTTTGTCTCATCGCAGACCCTCAGGCACTGCACAGGACAACACAAAATTGCACCAAGCTTATATTCATCATCACCATCATCCTGTACACCTACAGACTGGGATAAGCATTTTTTTTCATTTCACAGCCTCCCTCCTTAGTGTAAATTTTGACAAGTTTCAATATTCTAAGACAGGTGGTCATTTCACTGTTGTACACGCACTCAGTGCTACACTACATTTTACAAGTTACAATATAGTAAATGCAGTAATTTCACTCTCGACTCTCTTTCTAATGCTATTTGAAAAATTATAATGTTTTAAGAAAGATCACTCCAGAAGTTCCATCACTGGTGTTATAAAAGCATTTGACAAGTTAAAGTTCTAACAGTCATTTCACTCCAGAACTTCCTCCTGAGTACAATACAATATTTGTCAAGTTAACTGTTCTAAGAAAGTCAGTCATTTCACTTCAGAGTTTCCCTCCGTAGTGCTTATTTAAAAAAAAAAAAAAAAAAAAAAAGGATAAATTATAGTGTTCTAAGAAAGACACATGTTTCACTCCAGAAAAAAACTACTTCTGAAGCAAAATGACTAATCGCTTCATGCATTACTATGTCGCTGTCGTATTGCATTATAAAGATTGCCCTGTTGCCGAACATCTTTATTACCTGGTTATGGGAGACTCAGGTACATGTGAAAATCTTTTGATGTCACCAAGTGGGACTGAGGGGATTAGACGTAGCTGATCATGCCAGGATAGTGAGTTCAAGGGGTTAAAAGCACAAAGACATAAAATGCATGATGGCAAAGACACACATTGTCACTTCAACCTTCAGGATAACAAACTGCACAAATGCATCAGAATTTGATAACCAATTAAATCTGAGAAGAGCTGTTGAGACAAGTTTTTAACACCTGAACACAGTCAAATGACTGGAAAAGAGATATGTAGAAATAGTGCCAAGAGTGTAGCTGCTAGAAATTAACATAGCTGTGTATTTGTAGCCTTTACCGACAGATTTGAATGCAGTCATCTAAAACAAAGTTTTATCAACAACAGGAAGGTGCACTAGAGGTGGCAATGATGGATGCTCTGATAAATGATAGAGTTGACTTTGTGAAGCTACTACTTGAAAATGGTGTGAGCATGCACACTTTTTTGACCATACCAAGGCTAGAAGATCTCTACAACTCTGTGAGTGATCATAATGATAGCTTTTTTATCCTAATACTGTAGTCACTTTCTTAACTCATTACTTTTTCTGTCTTCGCATTTGACCATTAGCACTAACATACTCTCACACACACTACAATAAAGAAAATAAACTTTCATATACTGTTATATACGGAAAAGCTATTCATGTTGAGGTGGCGTGGGGGGGAGGAGGGGGGGGGGGGGGGGGGGGGGGGGGGGGGGGGGGGGGGGGGGGGGGGGGGGGGGGGGGGGGGGGGGGGGGGGGGGGGAGTAGAACATACAAAAAACAGTACAGAAAAGACAATCAGAACCAATCTAAATGTGTAAAAAATGTTTTTTAAAAAAAAAACAGAAGAATATGTATCTGTGCAGTAAGACTGCCTTATTATTTATTTATCTCATGGTTTTATCTTCTTACTACACACGGCTGTTTGCGAGCGATACTTTAGTTTTTTTCCCTGACCGCACTATTTATAGCTATCGTGACAGAGGTCACGTGGTCAACTTCCTAACGGGAAAAAATGTGGCTGTGTTTACTTTTGATAGGGCTTAATTAATGCTTTTAGGCTACTTTATTATTATAAATACTGGCTTTAATTTTGCGTAAAGCTAGACTGGAAATGTTAGAGTAAATTTTAGAACAAGAACAAACATTTTATCACAATTAGAACAGAAGATATAATAGTCTGAAATAGTGTAAAATTTACGTTTTTTTAATATTTTGTTATGGTTTGTTTCTAATGCAATTTACACTAAAATTATCACAATCAACATGCATAACAAATTACAGAAATCAAAAGTAGAAAACCTGCAGAAAATGGATATCATAGATTTGTTTTGGTTGCATGCATCAAACATTAATTATTGAAACATTAAATTGCAAGTCCACATTTATTACCTTAAAATAACACACCCAGTTGTCCCCAAAACATGAGAGCTAACAATTATCTCAATCATACATCACGATGGTCATGTAAAAATGAGTATGGTCATGAGTAAAACTAAATGTTCAATTTAATAAATAAAACATACACCTATTAAATGATTTCCACACTCTGTTAATTCTTTCACTCTCACGCAACAACTGCCATAATTTGCTCTAGCCCCAAAATTTCGCTCATTTACCATTCACATTTCCTTTTTTTATAGTAGGAATCTGTACATTCACAGATGGAGAAATTTGTAATAAATGAGTTTCCATTATAAATTTTAATTTTGAAGTTATATTTTTAATACCGCTGGCGCGTCTTTCAATTTTGGAAATAGTGGAATGTATAAATTCTCCTCCTTGCTCTCCATGCATGTCCATTCCAAAGCCATGAGTTCTGATCCAGTCTACGCAATGTTTTTCTAATATGTGCTGTTTAGGAATTGTCTTACTGGGGAATAGCTTTCTGAACAAAGACATATATGTCTCTATTGATGCTGTTATTGATTCTTTACTAATTGGTTTACTGTGTGATATTTTGTTGTGTACTTTCTCAAATGCTTTGTTCAGTGAGTTGAATTGTTCTTGGGCAATAAAAGCTATGTCAGTTATATCTTGTTTGTCTGTAATTTTCAGGGTTTGTGTAATGATTGCTCTTGTAAGATCTTTATGTGTGAGATATCTGTGGCAGTGATTCCCTATGAATGCTCTGCTATGATAAGCCTGTGGTATGATTTTGTGTTTGGCTAGTACCTTGTCCAAGTGTGAGCAAACTGGGCCAGACCTAGCACACAGATCTTGAAATTGAAGTTTGGCCAGCGCATCTTGTGCATTTTCAAGTTTAACTTTAAAACTATCTGTCTCCTCCTTATCCTCACAAAGGTCAATACCTGCCTGAAAAAATTCAATTTTAGCTTCTAATTCTTCTGCCTGTTTCCAGTTCCTACCAAATCTCTTCAAGTTCTTAATAGTACTAATGTTTGCATGTATCTCTTGCGGATTCTCAAATATCTTTGCGTCTATTGTATCGGCTACCTGTTCTAGAAGTCTGTGGTGTTTCAAAACAATGCCTAATAAAATATGAAGGTAAGGAGGTGCTACATTTTCAATTTCAATCTCTTAACATTGGTTTGTGTAAACAATTATGGTAACGTGCCACTTGCCTTTTATTCCCTTTCCCATATTTCATATATCTATAGTAATCTCTTATCAACATGGCCAAACTTCTTGGTTTGCAAGATGTATGCTCTCTGGATGTCTTTATTTCCTTGTTTTGCTGGAGACACCACAGACATGGGTATGTTCCTTGAGCTCCAGACAAACCAAACATTTTCATCAAAAAGTCATAATCCCCGAATAAGAAAACAACAACTTTTTTTACCATCCCACTGTAAATCTTTTAGTGACTCTATCTGAGCTTTCATGCCATTCATAAATATTTCTAAATTATTCATATGTATCTCTGACTCTAGCCATATGTATCTCTGACTCTAGCCATTGATAAAAGGATGGTATTAGATTTTGAATTTGGTTTCTCTAAATTTACTACCTGCACTGTAACTTTGATGCTTCCCTTTCCATCTTCAGCCATACTTCATTTTCTGGAATGGAACCCTTATGCCACGTTAATAAGCCCGCCCTCTTGTAATCTTTAAGAAAGCCCATGAAGAAAGCCACATAAATCTTTGATACATGCAAATGGTGTCTCTAGCCGTTGTCCATTATCCCCCACAAACTCTTTCATTTCCACATCCACCCATTCACGCGTAATCTCTCTTGTCCATTTTCTTTCTGCCCCTTCATGCTCCATGTCAACACCAACATGTTTCAATAATCTTCTCTGTTTTCTCTCCTGTGCCCATGTAAGACCTACTGTTTCCTTCATGGCTATTGCTAATTCTTTGGATATTCTACTTTCAATGCCTGCTTTCCTGCAAATTTCCTGATGTGACGTTTCTGAACAGCGTTGTAGTTCATGTGCCTGCTGCAGGTCTAGTGAGTCAGTTGATGTTCCAGCAATATGTTTCCTAACAGTGTGGAGAAATTGAGATCGCTTACGTTTTGTTGGTGTTCTGGTGACTGATGTTTCTCTTCTATGTTTAATTAGTTTTTGTAGTACAATAGGCTGTCCTCTGGTTTTGCATTTTATGATATTATTTTTTGCTGTTTCTAGTTTTTTTCTAACAATGGATGTGAATAGGGTTTCTTCCTCTTGTGTTAGTGGTTGTAAAGGTGGCTTAGCAAGTAACTGATGTACTGTGATGTTGCTTTTGAAGACAGGTGAGGTGGATGTACTTGTCGTATGTATAACTGACTTGGTAGGTATAGATGTGGCAACAAAAACTGGCATGCTAGGGTGAGTAGTGTTATCCACCTCCAAATGAATAGTGGTATCACCTTTAATGTGAGATGACTCATCAACCTCCAGCTGAACAATATCATCACTAGTGTGAGCAGGCACATCAACCTCCTGCTGTACAGAGCTATCATGACTACTGCTAACTGACTGACTACAGCTAACTGACTGACTACAACTAACTGACTGAATTCAAATAACTGACTGACTACAGCTAACTGACTGACTAGACATTGAGGGGTCAGAAAGAACATCACAGGGGATAGAGCAGCTTTTTGTTTTTAAAACACCAAAAGATGTCTTTGCAAAATAATTGCACAGTTGACATTCACTTATAGTTAAATTATGGTCATAGTCTTTCCAGATGTGCTGACTGTTTTCCGATAGTAACTAGGCTGTTTCAAGACACTTCTCATTATGCCTCCTTTTTGAGTTTTGTATTCGTAAGTAACACTTCTTACAAAATATAGTCGAATGCTCTGTGGGTTTATCATCTGATACATTAATTTCAAACCCAAAGAACAGGATCATTAATGTAATTAGAACAGTTTAGTGCTTTATGATTTGAACTTTTTGTTTGGGAAGTTAATGCTCTCTTGCCACAGGCTCTGCACAGTGCACTGGCACAATTCATATGATGCAAAAAAGTATGTTCCATTTCGTTGTTATGTAGTATAGTTTACTTGTGTATGTATAAAGATAATGGAATATTTGGGAGTATCAAGTCTAACACCAGGCTGTAGAATGCTTTATCTGTGAATGAAAGAAGATATACAAACAGTTACTTAGTATTCTTTGGCAGCCGTCGTGTGCACAGGATTGTCTACCAAAGAACACTAATGGAACAGTCCTTATCTCACACACAATAAAAAAAAGACATTCATATTATAAATACAAGATTAACAAGACTTGAAAGATAGATCAAAGTATGTGGAAGTAATCTATCTATAGCTTTACATGTTTTCTGACGCTCATATACGTCTAGTTAAGTATCATTATAAATGAATGAAAATGCAAAAACAGATGGTGCTTTACAAAAAGTTATTTTTTTACAACCTTATTTAAGATTTGCTAGTATCAGGAATGCGTTTACAGTGATTTAAATGTTATAAAATCTGGTGACAATATGCTTGTTCTTGTAATGCCAAACTTACAAAACTGACTACCACACATTCTCAAGATATGAAACCAAAAAAAAAAAGTAGAAATAATCTTTAGCTTCCCTTCGAGAAGTCTTTATAATTATAAACTCATACGAATGGGCCGATTTTTAGATATTACATTAATAAAAAGATTACTTCTGTTATGAATTTCCTCAAATGATGACGCTGTTTTCAAAAGTCTGTAACTCCATCAAATATAATTTCAATCAAATAAAAATGCAATCAAAAATAGAACACAGAACAAAGTTATAGTACACAAAAGAATTTTAGCGCTGTGTTTATCCAGAACGAGTGTGTAATGATTTATATTTTACTGACTTTACACACACATCAGCTGATTTTCCCCACCAAAACCCTCAGTAGTCGTTTACGGTGCACATGAAAATTTATTACCCGGTGTCAGAATTCCGGTCACCAAAACTAAAAGAGTCCTCTGGTATAGGGTACAAACAGCCGTGTACAGTTCTCTTACATACTTATAACATATAGTTCCTACATTTCTTAGTGAACCTTTTGTCTGTAGCATAAATTGTATTTATTTTCATCAAAAGTACTAAATATTTCTGGGTTAGTTTGTTTAATTTAAGCAACAAGAAGCCACTGAAGAACCAGATTTTTTTTTTTTAAACTTTTATATTAAACTATCAGTTTAATATCTGCAGATACGATGGCTGATATATCAGTTCTATTTTACGTCTTCCATTACCTTCCTGTTTCAGTTCTTCCTGTAATTTGTCTGGCTTCTGTGCTCCCAGTCATCCTTCTCCATTTTAATGTCAGCCATTTCACAAAGCTTCCTTCTTATATGTTGTCATCTGTCCATCTCTTCATCCCATAATATGCTTTATTTCTAACCCACTCTTTGCTTTTCTTTCCCCATAAATTTGTTTATCTTTCATTGAATGTCTGGATGGTTGTGTGTCATAGTAGTTATATATCATTTTGTTTTGCATGTGTTAAACTCAGTTTTAGAATTGTTCCATAAACATTAGTCCTTCAATCTTTCATTCAGAGGCAAGGTCCGTCCAATAGTCTGAGATACCTTGTTCGAGACATCAGAAAGGTAAAGGAGACTGAACAGAAATATTTCTTTCTTTTTTTTTTTTTTTTTTTAAACTTTGAAACTCTTACAGTTCTTAAAGTGTTGAATTAGAATTTTATTGTCATACTCCAATTCTTATCAAGATTTATCATTAATTTTAATAAAAGTGATTGATATGTCATTAATTTTATTTAGAGCAGGAGCTGACGGACAGTGATATGTGTCCCCGGGCATTGAGAGATTATTTACTTGACAGTTGATTAGGCTAGAAATGTGCACTTTTTTTTTTTTTAAGCTGTCAGTGGTTGCCTGGAGTATTCTTCATCAAATAAGCCATGTTCTTGTTGATGAATTCAGCTGCCTTAGGGCTTTAATCAGCTCTGTTTGAGCCTTCTTGTTTTGAGTTGTTCAAATTCTTTGCTGTCTTCTTTCTTCCACTTGTCTGTCTCTGGTTCCTGCTTACATGTGTTTTTCAGGTCTTCATCTGTTTATGCTGTCCTGAAAATGAGAACCACCATGTGATGCTACCAGGTGACTTAGTCTGTGGGTATGTCCCAGGAGAAACATTTATTCACATCTTCTTCTACAGGTATTTTTCTGCTTCTTTCTATCAGTTTCATATTTGTGGAAAAAAAGATACATGAAAACACCTACAAATATCGTAGGAACTTCCGGTGGCACTGAACAGTACGAGTAAAAGGATAAAGTGTGTAAAAGAGGCATGCAGACCAGAGATCTCAAGCACTTGGGGATCCATTGTAACTAACCTTTGACGGGATTTAATCTGCTAAATTTAATTTGCCTGTGCTCTATTTTTTGGAAATGCAGACTTTTTTAATTTTTTTTACAAAAACTGTAGATGTGAAAGACAATTTTGAAGAAAAAAAAAAAAAATGCCTGTTTTGTCAGCTTTCTGTTTACAATTTGACATGCACAAGTTTATATTTCATCACAGTGCTCTAGCAAATGCCATTTAAAAGTCTCCTATTTTTATTGCCAATCCATAGCATGTTCCGTCCAACTACCGCTACACCCTCCCTGACATAGGCTGTGTTCTCCAGCTTCTGATGGGAGGAGGCTTCAGAGCCTATTACTGTCGCAAGCGTTTCAGACAAAAGTATCAGGCACTCAAACAAACGGTATGAGCCTTACAGTATATTTTTGTCTCTAGGTACACATGGTTAAAGTGTTGCTCGCTGATTATTTGAGACAACTTAAGTAGTTTAGACCAGAAAGTTTGGTGAAAACATTTCTGTAGACTGCACATTATGTTTACATTAGTCTTTTCAGTGTTTTCCAGATGAATTTTCTTTGTTACACCCGAGGTCCCAGTAAATATTTTAAAGAATTACCTTTTTTCTGTTAGATATAGCCTTTTATTGTCTGTGTAATTCTCAGTTACATTATGTTTTGTTGAGTCAGTTGTATTTAGCTTCAGTTTTATGTTGTATACGCACACAGATCTATCTTGATATAAATATTTTCTGATATCTCCTTATCAATGGGCAGGTTAAGACATTATGACACGAGTACTTTTAATGCTATCTTCTATTTATAATCATTTAATGTGATCTTTAGGTGCTGTGCGATTTGTGGCAGGTTGGTTTATCTGTGTGTATGTGATGACTGAGACATTTGACTAAGTCGCTAGTCTGAGTAAATTAACATCTGTTAAATTATTTTGAGTAATATGTGCTTGTATAAGTTTTTGCAAAGCCATTATCATATCCAGGTAAACAAGAATATTTTCTGTTTAATTAACACTATTTATTAGCAGCTCAATATTATTTTTTTTTAAATGTCATTTAGGCCTATCCAGGCAGTCTTATTTATTTTATATATTTGAAAACAAATAATTTTGTGGACTTAAACTGTATAATTGGATTATTTTTAAAAATAATTTGATGACTTATCACTTAATTTTAGTTTTATTGGTGGCGGCATGAGACTGCCAAGGGATAATTAAATTATTGTTATCTGGCCACTGTATATTATTTTTATGGGTATTTAACCGGTTGACACACTGAATAATGGTTTTTGCAATGACTTACACAGAAATACTAAGTATCAGTATAACAGTTTTAGTGATTAACATTTGTTATAACATTGTTCTTAACATTTTTCATATTGATAAGTTGTCTTAAAATTTTTCAAATAGATAAGTTTTCTTTAAAAAGAAATTATTATTAAATTAACAGTTTAATTCCTGTTTCAAGATTTTAAAATGTGTAGTGGAATATGGGTGCATGGGCAACAGTATTGTTTACAATATATGCACATTAGTGATGATTAATCTGCTTCTGCCCCAACTATTTGAATGAAATGGCACAGGATCGGTAAACTTGTACACACACACATAAAAACATTGCATGATTGTGAATTCTGGTATCAGCTGTCACTTCCTTTAGGTTTTCTAGATACCTTTTAATGTCATATAAGCACTATTTTTTGATACACATATGTATTAAAAGTACTTTTGAACATTTATTTCAAAACCAGTGTGGATTTGAACAAGCTGAATATAACCTTAGGAAAGATGAGAACAGCAGACGGATTCTCCTAAAATTAGAGCAAAAACAAAGCATCTCAAAATAGAGATGTTGATGGTAATAAAACAGATCTTAAATGTCCCCAAGAAAAATTGGAGCAGCATCACTCTTATTTTCATGAGAAATTATTGAAACATGGAAATACAATTAATTATCTCCCCCCAAAAAATATGAGCAGAAAACGGTATTAAGATAAATAAAATATGTATAAAATCTCCACTTATGATAAGAACACATGTCTGGAATTTGCACAGAAAAATTTCAGGTACTTCTCAAGTGTCCCCACAAATGATGGAAACTGAAAAATATAGCTTATAAATTATCACTTAGATTGAAAGAGCAAAATATATATTAAATACTCAAAATAATCAATGAGAACCACATATTAAAGAAAAACAGCAGTAGATTGTCCATAAAACTTGAGACTTAGTATAGTTCGGATATTCTATTGTGTGGTTAATCAAACTGTAACCATTTACATAAATTAAAAGAAAATACAAAATCCCTATGCTTCCAAAGTATAGAAAATATTTGTAGTGAAATATGAAAAAGGTGCAGTATATACCTAAAAGACGCCTTCTGACGTGATGGCCACTGACTGCACTGACAGTCGGCGGCTAAGATCAAAGAAGAAGAATATATACCTAATTGTCCAAAATATTTTGTCATATGTAATTTAGCCTAAATGCACTAGCTTTGAATTAGAAAGGCATCCAACTTTATTTTCAGTTTTAATGCCTATTATCATAGCCAAATTTATGATAATAATTCCCCTGATCTGTTTTTGCCTGAAATATGAATAAACATCTTCTTTCAGTACCACGCAGTTGCCGATCTCATAGTTGTTTGTTTTTGTTAAATCTGTTGTCTAAGTTACATTTCTGTGCCTAGTTCATAATTTCTTTCTTTCTCACTCTTGTTGCTCTTTATTTCTTTTAATGTTGCTTTTCCAGTGTTATACATGCTGGCTAGAAAGACCAGCTTTCACATTTTTACAGTACAGTTCACGGTTTCATAATCTATCTCAGTTGTGACACAGTGTTCTTTCTTTTGTAAACTGAATCAGTCAATACCAAAAATAAGTATGACCCTAACTTAAAACACCATTCATGCACACATCTTCGATTTATTGACTATGCTGGTAATTTCAATCCTGCCATCAAATTCACTTCTGAAATTTCTACGACTTCAGTGAACTTTCTTGACATCACTGTGACTATTAGCCCTACTGGTCTTAAAACGTCTGTCTATTATAAGGCTACTGACGCTCATGGTTTCCTTCTTTATACTTCATCGCATCCTCTTTGTTGTAAAATTTCCATTCCCTTTTCTCAACTTCTTTGCTTGCGTCAGTTATGTCACGATGACGATGATTTCCATCAGCAAGCTCAAGAGATGCTCGAGTTCTTTCGCCGACGTCTTTATCCAGAACATGTTTTATCTGATGCTTTTAATCGCATCACACTCGTCACTCATCAGATGGCACTCACTACTAAACCTTCTGTCCAATCTGACAGACTTAAACTGGTTCTAACTTTCCATCCTCACTGTCTGATGGTGAAGAGAATTCTGTTTTGACATCTGCCTATTCTCCACTCTGATCCTGATACCAGAGAGTTGTTTCGTGATACACCTTTGGTGGCATATCATAGGGATAGGAATTTTAGGGATATTCTTGTACATGGTCGCTTGAGACATTCTAGCCCTTCATACTTTGGTACTAAACCGTGCCAACGCCGTATATGTAAGAGCTATCCGTTTGTACTCCAAACTCAGACAGCCACTTTTCCGAAAGGAAAATTTGTCATTTTCACATGCGAAACCAGAAACCTGATTTATGCTATCATCTGCAAGAGGTGTGGCATTACCTATATTGGTGAAACAGGCAAACGTTTGGCAGACAGGTTTCGTGACCACTTAAATGACATCTATCATGGCAAACATTTACCGGTGGCCCTTCATTTCAGTAGGCCTGACCATTCAGGTAATTCCGGTATTCATGTCACTGCCCTCCTTTCATGTGTCGGTGATGACCGGACTCGCTTTTCGTTGGAGAATCATCTTATTTTTCAAATGGGCTGTTTATCTCCAAAAGGCCTTAATGTCCAACATCATTTTGCATAAATTCTGGCGGCTTTTCTCCCTTTTTCATTCTTCTTTATTCATTGTTTTTTCGATCTATCTTCCTATGTTTTTGTTTTGGTTCATTTCATATCCTTTTGTATCTTTTTATATTGTCGCTGTCTTATACGTCACTTCCTTAGACGATTTCTTGGACAAGGTACCTCAGTGTTCTATTCCAAGCATCTACGGATCTAGCTAAGTGACCTTTTACTTGTTCCAAAGTTTTGTTCATTCTCTTTTTTTCGTTTCAATGATTATTTACTTTCTTGTTTCGGTATTTCTTTCAGGTTTTCCCATTTTCTTGTATTATTATTGTTCTTTTTTCGCTCATCACTGTGGGTGTTTACTTTTTCCATCTGCTTATATTGCTCATTTGGTGTATGTTTCTCATCATCGTATGTTTTTATAGTACCTATATGTAATTCTTGTCCTTGTCACCAGTTTGTAACTGTGGCTGACGAAGGGTAAAACCACGAAACGTCCCTTGTTTCATGTGAACCGTTAATTTGTAGAACTGATTCAATACCGTTTTATTGGTTTATATACTTATACTCTTCAATTTAACCTCCCCATCTCACCTGTGCTGTATCTTAACAATTTGGGTACCAAGGCTTCTCAGTTAGCAATTACCTTCAAATGCCAAGGGTTTTTAGGAAAAAATTCCTTTTTGGAGTAATGAAATTTAAAAAATCACTGAGACCAGTGAGTCAATAGAATGACTTTAAACTTTCAAGATGATATTGGAAGTATATAAAGTGTCACATGCTGACCTTGTTTTGTGTTTAGGTCATGTGATCATGGCAGCCATTTTGAATATTAATGGGGCAATAGACACAAATTGGCATGACTATTGAAAAGTGTATAAAATAGATATAGTGTAAGTGAATATTCCTTCTAAATAAAAAAGCACATCTAAAATGCTTTTGAATGATATTGGGGTTGTAAAGCTTTTGGAAATGGACACAAAATTCCAGGGTCTGTAATGACAAAAGAGAAATATTCATGACGTACTGATATAATTTCATGCAAAGACAAATGAATAAATACATACTTTTCAACTTGCTTTAGCTGGATGTGTTAGTCTAACATAACATATAGACACAGGATGCAATTATTATTGCTTTTTCTCTGGCCTTGGGGGCCTATTTCCTTCCTGTCTGCAGCATAGTCTTATGAAAAATTGAAAAGCAGGGCACAAGGCAGACTGGTTTTTCATATCCAATACAAAAGAGCCTTGCCTGAAATCTCAGTCCAGCAGAGTTACAAACAATTCATCTTGGCCGATTCAACTGTCTTCATACTGCTGTGGGAAGTGGTTATGTTCTGTGACAACAAGTCTGTCAATTTTCACTGAAACACCGGTGGCCTGCGCTTTCTTGTGGTGTCGACTTCTTGCATAATCTGATACCAGAACTTCAGTAATCTAGAGCCTAAATTGCTTTAGTGTAATTGGAGGTGTGGCAGCTTCATAGTACAGAATATATCTATTTACGAAGGCAACTTTTATGACAAAATGAAGAATTTGATGATACCATTTGAAGAGCGATAAGGGTAAAAGTAATTCACTAGTCTGATTGAAATGATCTACACTACCCATATTGTGATTATAAACATGTGCCATGACAGGTTTTTCCACTTTCCTAAATTCCCCCCCTCATGGTGTCTGGATCAGACATGTTTGTCAGAAGCACTGTTTGTGTGGACTGTGCTGGGCAAATTCACGCATTTTGTGTCATGCCACACACAGGCAACCATGTTTCCAGACTTAGCAAAAACAGGTGAACTGCCATGTTTCATCTTCATGTTTTATTTCCTCAAAATTACAGGAAATCCTCTTCTGCTTTCTCTGAAAAATCAGGCAGCCAGTCCCTCGCATACGGGTCATCAAAGTCATACAAGTCCCCCCTGAAACTCATCAGCTGCTTCCCTGCCACGCGCCCTCCTAGTAGCAGGTCTTTTTCTACGTCCCAGATTCATGCCACTACCCTGAAAATCACCATCACAACCTCTGGCACCTTCATGAATGCTAGATATAGGGCTTCTGCTGTCTGTCTCACTAGTTTCAGGCTGCCCTGCATCAAATCTAGACCAACTGTTGTCACTTTCAACGGTCAGCTGAGAGCCAGAATCCGATTCAATGCAACATTCAACAGTTTCACTCATTTAAAAAAAAAAAAAAATTCCACTCAAACAAATTAAAGCACGTGAAACATTTCGCTTGTTATGCTAATGCTATACTATAAAAAATAGGGCCTGTCGCCAAAAGGCAACCATGATACTCAAAGTGTTAAGCCCCCGTTACCTTCTGTTCATAAATGACTCCATGTAGCATCCCTTACACAGATTTCAGTGACCAAACCAAAACAATTTTATTTTCCCTAGCTGATTTGAATAATTGACATTTCAAATAATCAGCATTTAGGATTACTGATTTAATACTGTTAAGTTAAAAAATTCTCTCATAGATCAGAACAACTGAACACATACGCCCTAAGAATGATAAGAAAAACAAAATATCTTGATACGTATGATGGGGATGAAATATGGTAAAGTGTGGATGCAGTTATCTATTTGCTAGAAGGCTGTTTGCATCATTGGTTTCTGATATTATTATTTTTTTAAATTTCATTAATTAAATTCTTTTAAATATATGTAGTAATAATATTGTTTATTATCTGAATTTTTATATCCATGTCACAACTAACTCCCATTTGTTTTCTTTGATTATGTCTAGACATCATATGCAGACTTTAAGGTAACTTGTTACAGTGAAATCTGTTCTCATTTTCTTGATAAATGCAATCTTCATAATCTTGGTTTGTTGATCTAGTAGAAATGTTGAATAATTGCCACATCTGCAATTGAAGAATATTTTAATTATGAATTTAAAATCAGTGGAAAAATTAATATTCAGCCTTCTTATTTAGAAACTTTCCCACAAAAGCAAACATTTGGAAATTAAATATTCTTTTTTTAAAGCAGTTATAATTAAGGTTACTATTCCATTAATACAAATTTATTTTTGTATGTTAATCATATTGAAATTTAACAATAGCAATTGCTCACTTAATTGTTGCAACTCTGAGAAATCAGTCCAGGGTAAAAATGAAAATGCCTATTTTATCTTGGCATGTGTTCACCAAATCAATAGTGGCTTATATGACTGAATGAATTAATACCACTTTCAAGAGCATTACCATTTTCATATTATAACTTCCTTGCTAACTTCATAGTACACATTACCTTTTGCTGAACTCTGCAGACTTCATATCTTAGCCTTAGTGATGTGCTTTCTAAACTTTTTGTTTTGATGGTGGCTGCAGCCTTCTTTTTATTTATGGAATTATTTGTATTTATTTATTATTTTTTTTTTTTGGTATTGAAATGTATTTGACATACTCTTATTTAATATATCTCTTTAGTGATAGTTAAGTACCATTGCTTAACATATCAGTAGTTCTGTTTTATTGTAATATAAATGTATGTGTTGTTTAATGCTCTGTGTCAAGTTATCAGACACTACTATGTGTCAATATTATATTGTTGGACTTTACACATAAAATGACACAGCAGTTAGCGAATGCATATCTTTCTTTTTCAAGCTGTTAGCTAATGCATACATTTTAATAACTCAAGTGCTTAACCAGCCACACAAAATTAAAGCAGTACCATACAGAATTGATGAACACACTAGTGACAGTTGCGGTTGTTTAAATAAAAATTATTCTGTAACTAGTTTATTTAAGTATTTGTTACCTTCAGTTCCAGGTTAATGTGTGACATAATGGTTTTAATTATTTTAGTGTATTTTGGATGTTTTGTTCGCGCTTGTAATTATGATCATTTTTTAGTTTTTAAATATTTTTTTATTTGCTTAACATTTAACAGACATTTCAAATAATGTAGAATGTAATTCCATTGATTAAGAATAAGTGTATTATACTTTTCTGAGCTGTAGTAAACACAAAATTAATGTTATTTAGTTAAAGCCAGTCTTAGTTTTAATTAACTGCATTCCACTGAGTATTATTCATTGGATATTTTTACCCACAGTCAATGCATTGATCTTGCTATGTGTGTATGAATTTCATTCACTGTGAATTTGATCTGCATTTTACACCTATGTCAGTTCAGTTAATCACATTGATTATATCAGTTATTATACAGATACATATGCCGGTGTAGCTGATGAAAAGTTGATTTTCTAATGCATTGTAAATTTGACTCCAGTACTATGTTTTCAGATTTCCTTTCTGATTATAGTTAAATGTGGAAATTATTTATTAGAATGTTTCCTAAATGAAGAATAATGCTTGTGAAAGCATCAAGTACTACACAAAATAACCATTGAATGGCAAAATTGAGAGATTGGCAAAATAAGTGAACTCAAGGTGATATTGACAAGAATCACACTCAAAAAATGTTTGTTAACTGGAACATCTAGCTTCCATTATTCTTGATTTGCATGATATCAAATTCATGAATGTGAGTGATGTGTATTATAATTTATATTGAGTAAAGGTATTTATTTAATAGCTTTTTCATAATATCTTGTCTACTTACCTTGATCTGAATATAATGATCAGCTTGTGTCCAGCATAAAGCTCTGTCCTTTTGAATTGATATGCAACTTTCAGTTAGTTTTTTCCTTGATATGTCTTCATCTTACTTTTTTTTAAAAATGTTTTACACTTAAGATTTACAGCTTCATTATTTCACTATCAAAATACAAAATGGAAAAGCTTTTAAATTTACCCAGAAAATGCTCAGCAGTGGTTTCTGTTTGAAACTTTCTTTATGTAAATAAAGCAAGAAAAATTAAAATGAAGACCTGTGTTTTGTGTCCACAATTTACAAAGCTCAAAGGTAATAATGTATAATGTCAGTTGAACAATATTTGTAAAGTACAGCATGAACAAATAATTTAAAAAGTACAAACCAAGATCTCTGTAACATGAGAATCACTTCCCCTTGTTATGTGCAATTATGTACGTATCCATATATTATACCCATCATTATTCCTTCCACCACCTTCCTTATCACGGCTGTCATTTTGCTATATTTTGTGTTTTGAGCTTGGTACACCCCTGTCCTTAATTTTACTTTTATTCTCCGTCTGTGATGTTTGCTAATTTCCCTCAAGGATGATGGGCATGGGTTTTTTTAAAAACAATTATTTTCCACTGGAAACATTGAGTTATCCTTTCTTACTTTTCATAATTTTTTCACTTTGCTTTTAATCTGCTTTTTTCTTCTGCTTTTTTTCCAATTCACTAATGTTTATTTATTTCACCTGTGTTACTTGGCTCATTTTTCATTGAGGATACTTGTGGTTAATCAGTTCATTTCTGTTTTATTTATGTCATATATGTTTATTCACTGCACTTCAGTTTTATACAGTTCATTTTATTTTGTTCACTTTGCTTTGCTAATTTCAATTCAAGCATAGTTAACTTTTACTCTCTTTGATACACTTAAATTTTTGTTCAGTTTGCTCTGATCAGTTTACCTTTAGTATTTAAAATTTCACTTCTGATTTATTATTTGTGTTATTTTATATTCATTCCAATTGTATTTCATTCAATCATTTTCCTTTTTTGCTCAGTATGGAGCATTTAACAACCACTAGGACTGATCTCCTGTAGGACGCCTGCATCAAAACATTTATATGCTCTTGTAGGAGTGGTTTCTGTAGCAGTTTGTGTTGCCAGCTCTATGTACAACCTCATTTTAGTCGCCTGTTACAAAATGCCTGTGGGAACAGTAGTCATATACCTTCCCCATGTCCTCAGAAACATCCAGGAACTACGCGGGACATCTCTCATTTTAGCCTGTCTATTTCTCTTCCATCATTTACATCTTTCAGTCCTACAGTCTTCTGTTTTTGTTGTGACCTTATGTGTATTTTGAATATGCCTTGTTATACCTAGATATCAAACTGCGGTATATCCTTGAACAGGGCACAACAGTGGGGAACATAGTCACATCCATTCCTCATCTGATGAACACCAGACAGGTGGAGGAGCTCTTCCCATACCCCTTCCATGACCTCATGATCTGGGCCGTACTTATGAAGCGACAGAAGATGGCTCTCTTCATGTGGCAACATGGGGAGGAAGCTCTGGCAAAGGTGAGCTCATTACTTCTCATATAGGTTTTCTAGATTTTTTCCTTAAATGTCTTTTTTCTCTTCCTCTCCATTATTGGAGCAGATGACAGTGACAGTTTATACATTTGGATTGGTATTATGCGAGCGAGATAATTTCATTCAACACTGTTCATTGCAGCTGTAGTGAAATTCTAATGAGCTGTTCATATTTAGAAGTTTTTTTCTTATGTGGTGTCTCTCCTTTTTTTTTTTCCTTTTTTTTTAAAACATCATGGGGTAGTGTGTAGTTTTGGTGGCATTTTTGAACAAGTTATGTAGGTTGGAAGCAGTTTTTTAAACATTTTTCCAACTACACTTTAATAGTGAAATCTTGTCTTCTCCCCAAGTGTCCTAGCTTAACAAAATGATACTGTCGATGGTTATGTGCATTTTACTGTTGATTTTTAAATCGAAGTTATAAATATATAACAGGTATGAAGCAATAGACTTTGCATACTTAACATGGAGACATGTCTGTTTCTTTCACAGGCCCTGCTTGCTGGTAAACTTTATGGTGCAATGGCACATGAGGCTGATCAAGATGACCTAGAAATTGAGTTATCACAAGAGTTCCGGTCATATGCTGAGTAAGTTTCCAGTTTTAATTGTTTGGAGAGAGAGAGAGAGAGAGCCTGCCTTTGTGGTGATGTGAGAGGTCCATCTCAACTTTTAAACTCCACTCATTCATTACCCTTCAGCTTCCAATGGAGGTGGGTTAACAATATATTATTGCCAAGACCACCTGTCTTTTTCCACCCTTTCTATTTATTTTATTCACTCTTATCCTCTTTAAGTCTTTTCTCCATGTTTTTGGGTCTCTGTTTCTTTTACCTTGCAGATTCCAGAACAAGGACTGCCTTGTCAGCTATTTTACCCAGTAAAACGCCAGCATCTTGTCCTCGCCTCCTCTCCGCATTGATCTGGTTTTTGTCTATCAGGTCCACATTGGTGATCTTATCATATCATTTTAAACATTCTACTATGTACAAGCACCCATTTATGAAAGTGTTTCAAGTCTTAGTTGTTGTATTTGTTCTCCATGTTTTAGAGCAGTACATTAAAACTGCCTTGACGTTTGAGTTGAAAACTGTTATTCCTATTTTATTCTTTTGATTTTGTTTTGTTTCCCAATGCATTGAAAGCATTGTTCATTCATTCAGTCAGTATCTTTGTTTTGTTTCCCAATGCATTGAAAGCATTGTTCAGTCATTCAGTCAGTATCTTTGTTTTGTTTCCCAATGCATTGAAAGCATTGTTCAGTCATTCAGTCAGTATCTTTGCTTTCTTGGGACAAGGAACCTCATGCTTTCATTCATCTTGTTATCCTCTCCTGATCTGTCTCATATTTTTCTCATGTCCTTCAGTTCATTTATAGTGTCTTCTCCAGAGTGGGTGTTTTCTCTGTCCCAGCAAGTTTATTGTCTAAGCCCTCTATTGGAATACAAAAATTGTACTCCACTGAAAGGCTCTGATGTTAGTCCACACAGGACTAGTCAAATGCTCACTGAGTAGCTTAGTCAGTGTATGAGATATGTTCCCTATGAATGAAAAAAATCTGATATCCCCGGCTCATAGCATTTTTTTTTTTATATATGTGTGAAAAGAGGACAATTTCGACATTTCCTTCTCTGTAACTCTCCAGCATTCTGCACCATAGAGAAGCACAGAAAGCACACAGCTCTGATATAATCTTAATTTTGTGCTTGTGCTGTATTGAGAGGACTTCCAGATGTTGTTTAGGCTAAAAAAGGCTGTTCTTACCTTATTCATTCTGATGTTGATGTCTTTGCCTGCCCCACCGTCTGGTGTTACTATGCATCCTAGGTATGTGAAGGTGTCTGTCTGTACCAGTTGCTGATTCCTTACTGATATTGGCTCAGGGTTGCTCACATTGAGCGTCATGACCTCTGACTTCTTTAAATTGATGTTCAAGCCCACCTGCTGGCTAAACTTATTAAGTCTATCCGTTTTTTCCTGGATGTGTTGATGTGAATGTGCTAGTAGTGCAATGTCATCTGCATATTCCAGATCTTCCAATGTAGAAAATGTAGTCCATCTTATTCCTCTTGGACTTCCCTCTGTTGTCTGGCGCATCACCCAGTCTATGACTGTTAAAAATAGAGTGGTTGATAAGGGGCATCCCTGTCATACTCCTGTCTTCACCTCAAAGGTCAGGTTGCTCTGCCCAACGCTACACGTAAAGTTGGCATAGAGGCTTTTTATGATTGACACTATGCAGCTTGGAATTCCATAAGCCCTCAGTATTTTCCATAAACTGTCCCTATGTATGCTGTCAAAAGCCTTTTCAAAATCAACGAAGTTAGTGTACAGTTGTCTTTGCCATTCTGAGTGCTCTATAATGTTCCTGAGAGTGAATATATGATCTACACATCTTCTGTTCTTTCTAAATCCTGCTTGTTCTTTCCTCAGTTTGTGGTCTACTGCTTTTGAAATTCTCTGTATAATTATCCTGCCTAGTATTTTGCTGGGAAATGAGAGAAGAGTTATTCCTCTCCAATTATTGCAGTCTGCAAGATCTCCCTTCTTGTGCAATTTTACAAGTATTCCTTTGTTCCACTCCGTTGGTGTTGTCCCTGTTTTCCAGACTGGTGCAAATAGTGGTTCCAATAGTTCTGCTGCTAGCTCAGGGTCTGTCTTAAAAAAAAATTAAAAAAAATTAAAAATTCACTGAATCTTTTGGCCGAATACCATCACCAACCAAGATCTGCTTGCTCGGAGCAAGCAAGAGGACATGCACACCATCATAGCTAGCAGACGCTGGAGCTGGGTTGGCCATGTCCTCAGAAGAGACCCTGATGCCATCACAAGAACAGCTATGCTTTGGACCCATGAAGGAAAACGAAAGAGAGGCCGACCAAAAACAACCTGGCGGAGGACTTGTGGAGGCTGAGATGCAAAGAATGAACCAGAGTTGGGGCACTGTGCGAAGGATGGCCACCTACTGAGCAAAGTGGAATCAATTTGTTGTTGCCCTACAAGACGCCACTAGGCGTGATGGCCACTGACTGCTTTGACGGTCGGCGGCTAAGGATCGGAGAAGAAGAAGACAAAAACAAGTCGACGCAAACAGGCCAAAGTGCAGGAATAAACTGAATGTGGTGAAAATAAATACACAGCTGTGGCTAACATAAACAGTGACAAACCTTATACTTATCTCACTGTCTTTATCCCAGAGGTGTTGTATGTTTAAAATATAACATCTTATTTATAATCTTCAGGCTTTTAAGAAATGTTTATTAATTTGGGTTCCCTTTTAGTATTTAAGATTTTATTAACTCTAACATTTCCTTTACATGACTTGCACAAGACCTCTCTATCTGAATGATCAAACACATGAAATCTATCATACTGGCAGTTATTTACTTTCTTTATGACAGTTAGAGATGTTTTATTTTTCAGCTGTGACACTAGCACCACTGTATTGCTCATGTTTGCTATACTGGCTTGTAATGTTTTTTCCCCAAAAAATAATTAGCCTTTGCTAATTAACATCATGTTTTCACACTGTCATGAAGTGGATTTATGTATATAGTTTTGTCTGAGTGTATGGACAAGACACTAGTATGAGAAAGTCTGAGAAGATAGATTTAGATGAGAATGACAGTGAATGTGGAAAGATGAGACTTATAGCTTCGAGGGTGAGAACCTAGATTGACTCTCCCTTGCCACTTCTGACATATTAAATAGCTAAAGAATCACCACCTCTGACTACCATAAAGGAGATAAGGTTTCACTAAAAAAAGTCCACAGACACCACTATACAGACAACATATACGTACCGTATAGTTATAGAAAGAACCTGAAACAGTTTATAGTTTATTTACACAACAAAATCAGATAACACAGTAAAATAAATAACGTGCGAGGTCACACACCTGAAAAATAAACAGAACAATGAAACTGACATACACTATACCCCAACCCTTTCGCCCTTTCGTTCAACCTGGATGGAAGAAAATCGAGGATTACAAAAAAATCAACAAAAAAGAATACTTGGTGGGGTTCTCTAACTTGAGAGCCACCACTCCTAAATACCCTATTACTAAGTATTAGTTAAAATCTACTGTCCGGCTGCAGACGTATATCTAAATGTCTACACCACGCTGACTGCACTATCTGATGTCCTATACAACTTCAAAGTGCTTTAGGCGATGACAACGCCACTAACTAACACATCTGGACTGCTACACTAGTAGACTTTTGTTACAGCACTAGCTTAGAGACTGTCCTCTAAGTATACTATCTGACCCTACTGGTCTCAGCTATTTTCTCCCGCTCTTTCAACCTCCATCTTGATTCAGTGTCCCACTGACACTGCCGTCTTCTGATGAGGTGGCATCTCCGTTATGCCCCTCCTCTCGTTAGCATTTGGAAAAGGAATGTTGACCCTATCTCCTTCCCAGACTACTGCAGCAGATGACTTTGGTATTTGACTGGATACTAGCCTCAGGCTGTAGATGCTTCACTGCTGACGAAACTTAATTCAACTGCCCGGTTACCCCTCTTAGGGTTTAGGGCCATCGGCTTTATTATGGCCAAATTTAAACGACACCAAAAGGCCACGCGCCTTTGTTTCGGTGTGTTAATATGAGCTACGAGCTCAGGATTTTAAGAAATCCGTTCCCGCTGAAGATTTGTGCTTCACTGCAAGGGAACTGCTTCCTTTTACTGGTGCAGATGTACTTGGCACTGGCAAATACCACGTCACCAGTTCTCTTCACCTCTGGCGATATCTCGAGCCCTTGGCTCCTGAGATGACAACTTGCTGTTGTAAATGGTATGGGCAGGTTACACCTTCCCACTGTGCCATGAAAATGCTGTAAACAAAGAAATAACTAATGTACAACACCTTCAAAATAATCTCAACCCTAACACATAAACCCCTTAATTAAATACATCTCCCGTCTATCAATACAGCTCCCCTCCCCACGCTACGCACAGCGATAAACAAATTCCTAACCCAGGGTCACTAACTTACAATCACACCTCTCTCTTCCCCTGCTCCCACTTAATATCTGTCTGTTATGTGAACTCCCAGACACCGGCTGACCTAAATCTCTTACGCCAGTCTAGCCTCAGGGTCAAAACATTTTACTTTCGTTGAAGCAAACATTCCTCAGTAAAATTCCTAAGCCCTACTTTTTACGACTGACCAGGGAAGGTTATCAAATCACACAATGCAAAGACACCGTTCTAGGAAATATTAAATCCCATCTATGTAATATAAAATTCACTTCTCAGTAATATAAATCAATCTCTTCCCCCCCCCCCCCCCCCTCCCGTCTCCTGACTACCCACAATTAATACCCAATTAATTAAAAATACACAAATACGCTCGCATATAGACACTGCAATTATCATAAATCAAAGATGAGGAAAGATTAATTCCCATCTCAGTAATATTAATTACACCCCTATCTTCTGACTACACAACAACCTAATACACACTTGAATAAAATACATAAAATCGCTAGCGTATCTACACTGCAACTTATCATAATTGCATTGCGATTTTCACAAACTTACATATGACAGAGTACCCGTTTTATATAAATCTAAGCGATTTTCTCACACAGTTAATATCTCAAAAGCCGTTACACAAATGGAAGATACTACTAGCTTATCATAGAAAAAATTATATGCACACCTTCTAGTATTAGTCTAAGATAGCAAATGATGGCACTTCAAGCTAAATTAACTTTAAATTAACTTCCCGAAGAAACTTTACTTTAACATGCTAAGATCTTACAGAACTATCTACTTGCTAAATTAAGATGTACACATACCCAATTACCAAATATCTCTAGCTGAGTAATGTATAACTCGCTAAGCAAACGATAGGCGTAGGTTCATGGCTGATTTTCTTGAAACGCAGAGACCGCTAACTACTAGACACTATTAGATTTATTAGAGAAAAAAATGTTGCAAGAGCCATGCTATGAGTGAGTCATCGCGTGGCTTCGCTTAGGGCCCGCTCTTTAAACCAATAATCTTGCAGCAAATTTTTTATATCTGACCTTCGGCCAATAATATCGTAAACAAATTCATGCCTCATGGTTATTCTACTCCCGTGCATCTTATTGCGTCATGTTAGATAAGATTTTTGGACCGTTGGCGGTACAAAATAAAATATGATTGGTTTGGCATTGGTCTACGTACCTGGGTCGTGCTTTTGCCCCATCCCTCCCCTAAACCGGGTGGGTGTTTCATCACGTCGGAAAATTTTACCCAGCCTAATAATAACCACGTGCTCAACTCCCGAATGAAATAAAATGAATGCAATTATTATACCAAGAAAAGAAGACAGGTGCAGATATTAAAATTAAACCCCACAGTAATCCCTCATAAAAACGCAAATAATTATCTAGAGAAAAAGAATGGGCTCATAACAACATAAATAATTTCCTAGAGAAAACAAGTAAACTCAAATAATTACATGGAGAAGAAGAATGGGGCCTGTGGAAAATAAAATCACAGTAACTTCTCACACACACCATCTTCATTACATAACTCTTAACACTTGTGTTTAATGTTTTTTTTTAATAATTCATTTCTTTTTTACAGAGGTAGGAGGTTAGCCTATCATCAGCTATTCAAACTTGCCTCTTGCAAACATATTTGTATTGCAGGCAGTGCTCCTTTTATTTGCTCTCTTTCTTTGCTTCCTGGATACCACAAAGGGGTTAAATAACTTACTACTTACTTACTGAGTCATTCTTCTTCTACCTTGGGGTTTAGAGTTAACCAGAGTGAGCTCCAGGCTATCTTGCTATCTTCCTTTTGGCCTGGTTCTAGGCCAATCCTCGGTCCTTTGGGGATTGTCTGAAGTTGTCCTCCCAGTAAACTCTGGGTTGCCCTGGAGGATGTTGAGATCCCTGGCTCTTGGTTTCCCATTAAATGAATTAAAGGATAAGTGAAAGGCATGAAACAGACTGTCTCTCATTGAAGACAAAGGCATAGTCATGATTATGAATTGTTGTTTGAAATGTATCACCTTTTCACTGTTTTACTTTATTGACCGGTTAATTGTGTAAAGCTTAAAACAACTGCTGTTCCTATGACTTTGATATTGCTGTTACTAGCGCTGTTCTTGGTACTACTACTACATTTTACTTTTTTAGCAAGTTTTCCAACTTGTGAACTTACAATTTTCCAGCATTTGAGTTTTGATTGTCAAAAATATGAATTCTCTTGCAGTCAGTTCTTGAATCTTGCCCTGGAATTGCTGGAGCACTGCTACAAGATTGATGATGATTACACTCAGCAACTTCTCACCTATGAGCTGAAGAACTTCAGTGAACAGACATGCTTGGGGCTTGCTGTCATTGCCAACCACCGCCAGTTCATTGCTCACACCTGTTGTCAAGTGCTGCTCAATGATCTGTGGATTGGGGGTCTCAGAATGAGGAAGAATACTAGCCTGAAGGTAGGAACTGGCTAAAAGAGCTGTATTTACTTGTAGAGTCATGAAGGGGGATTGTATTAATGTAAACATATTACATATCAAACACAGGATGTTGTTACCTTGTATCAGTAAATATCCTATCTATGCTTCCTCTCATGTTATCCTGGGCATAATGTTACAACAGTTAACTTTCCTTAATATACCTTACATCATCACGATTTCCTCTCAGGTGATCTTGGGCATCGTATTCCCACCTTACATCTTCAAACTGGATTTCAAGTCTAAGGAAGAACTCCAGCTCATGCCACAGACCATGGAGGAACATATGGATGAACTTGAAGATGCTGCCAGCCTGGCAGATATCTCTATGTCTTCTTTCAGTGAGAATCAGGTGAGTTTAAGTTCTGTAGTTACGTTTATTTTTTGACAGTTCATCATCATAACCCTCCATTCCCAAAGAAGCATAGGCCTTCAACAAACACATGCCAAGTCCTCCTGTCACGTGCCATCATCTCAAGTTCTTTCCACGCTCTCATCATTTTCACCTCTGTTTCCAACTCTCTTCTCCATGTACTTCTTGGTCTACCTCTGCCTCTCTTGCCCTGGGGGTTCCAGAACAAGGACTGTCTTGTAATGCTATCAACAGGTTTCCTCAGTGTGTGTCCTATCCATCGCCATTGTCTTCTTCTCATCTCTTGTTCCACCTCTGTTTCCAGCTCTCTTCTCCATGTGCTTCTTGGTCTACCTCTGCCTCTCTTGCCCTGGAGGTTCCAGAACAAGGACTGTCTTGTAATGCTATCAACAGGTTTCCTCAGTGTGTGTCCTATCCATCGCCATCGTCTTCTTCTCATCTCTTGTTCCACTGGCACTTGCCTGGTTCTTGTCATCAGTTCCACGTTGGTAACCTTGTCATACCATTTTAATCCTTCTATTCTATGCAAGCACCCATTTATGAAAGTCTGTAGCTTTTTGGTTGTTGTCTTTGTTGTTCTCCATGTTTCAGATCCATATAATAATACTGACTTCACATTTGAGTTGAAGATTCTTATTTTTGTGTTGGATCCGATTTCTCTTGATCTCCATATATTTCCCAATGCAATGAAAGCTCCTCTTGCTTTTTGTGTTCTTATTTTGATATCACTGTCTGTCCCTCCAACTTTGTCTATATTGCTGCCAAGATATGTGTACGATTCTACATCTTGTAGTGGTGTTTCTTCAAGTTTAACCCTGTTATTATTACCTGCATTTATTCTCATTATTTTTGTCTTTTCCCTGTGTATTTTCAAACCCAATTGCTGTGACCTCTCATCAAGTGTTTTCAATTTGTCCTGCATCTGATTATGGTTATGGGACAGAAGAGCCAAGTCATCAGCAAAATCCAGATCATCCAACTGCTTAGTCAGAGTCCACTGATTCCATTTCTGTTATGTGTTGTCGATGTTCTCATAACTCAGTCTATTGCTAGTAAGAAAAGAAATGGAGACAAGAGGCATCCCTTTCGCACTCCCGTTCTTATCCCGAATGGTTCTGTATGCTGTCCTTCATGAAGAACTCTGCATGTCATGTCTTCATATGTTTTCATTATTAAATTAATGATCTTCAGGGAAACTCCATAAAGCCTCATCAATTTCCAAAAGGATTCTCTGTCTACACTGTCAAATGCCTTTTGCTCCTCTATATACCTTTACATCCTGCAATGATGATCTAAACTTCTTGTTTATGCATATATGATCAATCTGATTTTCTGTTCTTTGGTCTGGTGATATCCATGTTGCCTTGTGTATTCTATTATGTGGAAACATGCTTCCACCTATAGCCAGTTGATTTGAAGCACAGAAGTTTGAGAATAGTTCCCCATTTTCATTCATTATTCCTAGCCCATGACTTCTTCAAAGCTGGTGTTGACTGTACCTATCTTTGCATTCATGTCACCCATCAAAATTGTGATGTCTCTTCTTTTTACTTTCTCCATAATTTCATGCAGTCTAGCATAAAATGCTTCTTTCACAGACTCTTCTTTGTCATTAGTTGGTGCATAACATTGGATGACATTTACATTTATTTTCTTTTTAACTGTTTTAAAAGTAGCTGTTATTATTCTGGGTCCAATGGCTTCCCATTCAATGAGTGCTTTCTGTGCTTCTTTAGATAACATAAGAGCTACCCCTTCACTGTGGTGTGAACTTTCATCTTCATGTCCCGAGGACAGCACCAATTCACCTGTGATGAGTTTCTTCTTGTCTACCCCCTTCGACTTTGTTTCACACAGTCCCAGAACCTCGATTTCTTCTTCTTCTTCCTCGTTCATCCTGAAAAGGACATTGGTTGCATAGTGTCCGTTTACAGTGAAGCTGCGATATTTGTGCCTTTCGGCCGACACATCCAACTTCAGCACAGCATTTTTTAGGACCGGGTTTGCCTTCCCTCTTCGATCCCTACTCTCTCAGCCAGACTGCAGTGATGCAGCCTGTTTCCAGGACCACCCCTTGGAGGTGGAGTAGGGTCTTGGTCAGCTCTCGTTCACTGACCATGACGCAAGCAGTCAAGCTATGGGTCGCTTACTGCATTCCTCACTTTTGATGCGTCTTGGGTCCCGAACCTCAATTTTATATTCCCTTATTTCTGCTGCTACTTGTGCCACTTTCCCTTGTTTGTTCAATGTCCGAACATTCCAGGTGCCAAATCTTGAGGTTCTCCTAGAAGAAAGAAGGTTAGTCATTAACACAGACTCCTTTTGGCTTTTTCTGTGTTGCATCATATGCCTCCCTGCGAGAGGACCTTCCCCTGTCTTAGATGGCTGTGTTTTATTTTCCTTAATTGACTTGTCCATGTTTTTTGTGGTTTAAATTATTTTACAGGATGGGGTAACCAGCCCCATGCCCAACCCTCCTTAGTCACTTTCTACGACATGCATGGTAGGGAACAGTGTTACTATTCTTTGCTCCCCTTTCGGGCCCCAGTAAGACTGGTGATTTTTTGGCAGTTAAATAGGTCTGCTGTTGTTCCTGCAACATTTCTTGTTGCATATTCTTTGCTAGATGACTAAATTGATGTTACAATTTGTGTTCAGCAGGTTGTTATCTTTAGTGTAAATATTTTCAGGTTTGTCCAGTCAGAATAGTTAATGTTAATCCATAGAAGGATACTAATTATAATCTTTGTGAAATCACCTGTAAAATTGTATGAGTCTCAGAGGTTATTATAGCTGACTCCTTGAACATTTAGTACCTATATTTATGAGTACTGTTCGAATAAATTGCAGCATAGCCTTTTGAATGACAACATTGATAATTCATGTAAGGGTTGTGAATATATAAATCTGTATCTTTGCATTGAGCTTGTAGATCAAAGTATTTTTGCTTCCAGTTTATTTCAAAGTATGTGATATGCAAATTTCGGTGTTTTGTAAAAAATATATACTACTCATCAAAAGTCAAGGGCCACCCTATTATTTTCAATACACTTTTATATAAGCGCATAGAATGATTAAATGAAGGAAGTTTTTAGTAAAAATGGGTGCAATATCTTCCTCTGACAGTCCTCTATGCATGTTAAGCATAAAAACAACTCACCGACAACCATGGTGATCACGTGAAATTTGGTTTGCTGACCATAAATTCACATTTTTAATCTGTTTTTTCAAACTTCCGTACAACCAAACAGGTGAAGTAATCGTGCTGATTGACATTCCACGTGCAATGGCGACTTTTCGTGAACAGAGTTCACTCTTAATTTGTTTTACAATCAGCAGACTTAGGGTAGTTTCATCACTTGCAAAAACCATGCCACCGGGAAGAAGTCTTGACACCTTATAAAGAATGAGGGCTATAGTGTGGGTTGAAAGCTGAGAAGCAAGCTACCATTCCTGGTCCTGAAGAAACAACAGCTGACAACTCAAGAGCTCAGATGCAAGATATGACACCTTATAACAAAGAACAGGAACAACATTCGAACCAAGCCTCTAGAAGGGAACAAAGGCCAACCACTGAAAAGACAAACAACACAGAAACGATACAGGAGAGGATCGTAAAGATAACCCAGACGTCAGGAAGCAAGGCCTCACTCAGGCCCTACCCGAAAACAAAGTGATCAACATCCTCGAGGTGATAACTGGAAGGAGAGGTATCATCAAAGTAGGGACGCACGAAAAGGGAGTCCTACTATCGCTCAACAACACAGACAAAACAACCTCGCTGATGATCGAACTGGAATCTAGTCCAAAAGAAGTCCAGTTGCCGCACCAAATAAAAGTGATGGTGGAAAAGTACAAGGCAACAAAGAAGTTGGTCATCAGAGGGGTGGATACCAGATGTTCCGAAGGCGAGGTCCACAGACGCCTTCAGGCAGAAAACGCAGATCTAAAAATCACGCAGGTCGAAAGGCTAAAAACCTGGGCGAAGAAAGATACCAATCTGATGATAGTAACGGTTGAAGGATCGACAAGACCTGAGAGACTGATGCTCCATACAACAACAAAAAAGACAGAGGCATATATCCCTCCGGTGATGCAGTGCTCTAACTGCCAGAAATATTCACACACCAAGAAAACGTGCAGGAGAGATGCAGTTTGCCGGTATTGTGCTTGTAGCCACCCATATCGCGACTGTACCAAAGCGAAGGAGGATAACAATTACAAGGCCATAAATCCAAACCGAACCTGTGCAAACTGCCTCGGGAACCATGGGGCTAGGTACCGAGGCTGCCCGATGTTCCAGGAAACAAAGAGCATCTTGAAGGAGGCCGTGTCCAAAAACATACCTTTCAAAGAGGCAAAAAACAGAGTGGCTGAGGATGTTGCAGAAAAACAAAGCACGATCGACAGAAGACAGTTACACAAACTAACCGCTGAAGTCAAAGATATGAAAATGAAACTACAGGTCGTAAACAGAAACAAGCAGGCTCCCGAAGACGACAAAAACAGCGGTGATGATGTAATAGAACTACAGAACGTCAGAGAAATGATGAAAGACATGCAAAGCCTTCAGCAGCAGATAGAAGCAGATGTAAAGAGGCTGACAGAACTGACAGAAGAAAACTCAAAAATTCTCAAGAAAATTGAAGCAGAGTGAAGAGCCATCGAGGAAATGACAGCACACAAAATAGCGACCAAAACAAACGAGCAATCAGACGAAGAAGTCATCGAAGAAACACTTGAAAAACTTCTACCAGCAATAATAGAAATAGCACTATTACAGATACAGGAGAAGAGGAAGACACAAGAACCAGAAACAAGGAGAGCAAAAACACACAAATCCAAAGAAGCCAGATAGGGAGGCAGGATATGAACACCATGAACACGCCACGACACCATAAACAGACAAGCAGCGTAGAGGAAACCCTCAGCCAGCTAGTGGTCCTTTTCAGGACCAGTCCTTTTCAGGACTAACATTCGACTAGCACCGAAGAACCGAACGCACAATATACCCCAATTATAACCAACTTTCAGGTTGAACAGGGTATAACAGCAACATAGCAGACAAAATAACGAACGAACGAACGTGGGTTGAAAGTGGTATATCTGTCTGTGAGGTTGCTAGATGGCTTGCAGTGTCACACTCTACTATCCAAAGAATTTTGGAGAGATTTCAGGCCACAGGAAGTGTGGAGGATTGCCACCGGCCAGGTCGCCCTAGATGCACCAATAGACATGATGACCGGTACCTCTTGATGTCAGCCCTGCGCCATCGAACAGTGACTTGTTCCACTCTAAGATGTCAACTGAGACAAACTGTAAACGTTAATGTCAGTCAAAGCACCATTCAAAGACGTTTACATGAATTTGGACTGGCTGCTCGACATCCTGCAGTCAGAATCCCTCTTACTCCTGCTCATCGCAGAGCCCGTGTTGCTTGGTGTCGCGAGCTCATCCGATGGACAAGGCAACAATGGAGTCAAGTTCTCTTCACTGATGAATCTCGCTTCACTGTGTCATTCAATGATGGCAGGATTCGAGTTTGGAGATGACCAGGAGAGCGATTTACTGATGACACAATTCGAGAGGTGGATCGTTATGGTAGGGGTTCTGTCATTGTCTGGGGAGGCTTCTACAGACACGGCAGGACCCCACTCTACATCATCCAAGGCAACTTGACCGGCCCAAGATACCAGAACAAAATCTTGAAGACCAATTGTTCAGCCTGCTCTGGAGGCCATAGGTGGTAATACCATCCTCCAAGATGATAACGCTCGACCCCATCGAGCTCGTGTGGTGAATGAGTTTATTCAGCAACATGGGATCATCAGAATGGCGTGGTCAGCTCATTCACTTGACTTTTCTCTGATTGAGCACGTCTGGGATGTCCTTGGTCGAAGATTGTCAACAAATCACCCCCTGCCAATGGATGTTGCACAGCTGACTGCATTTCTGCTTCAGGAATGGTAAGCTGTTCCTCAGGATACTCTTCGGACCCTTGTGGACTCGATGCATTTACGCTGTCTCGAATGCCTTGCTGCAAACGGTGGTCATACCCGATTTTGAAATGTCTATTTGTCCAATATCTATTGTGTGACTTTTGAAAAGGTGGGTGACTGTTACGCACGGATCATTATTATTTTTCGTTTGTATAAACATTTTTTCATATGTATGATCATTTTTTTGACTGAAGTGTGTATTATGTTTTCTATGGTCAAAGGGACATAATCCGAGTTATCGAAACTACAATTTGTTAGGAGTTGCCTTCTCTTGTATAGAGACACGTTCGGTCTATAATTTCTTGAACGAAGCGTGACCACATCTCCTTATTTGGTAGTATCAGTCAACTATGGTAGATGTCTGAAACCTTTCTTAACGCTTCTTTTCATGACCATAAAAGGCGCGACTGTGTAAGACTTTTATCTCGAATGTTCTTCGAATCGTCTTATTGTGAACGGCAACTCAGAGATTGTCGTTCTGCGCATGTCAAACCGGGAGTTCGTTCTGTGTGTTCCGCCCAGTTGGGGCAGTTTAGAAATGGTTTAAGAAGCGAGCAGACGCAACTGCGTCTTAGTGAGTTAGTTAGCTAACTAGACTATTTCCCAGTATTATGCAGCCTGCCTGGAGGCATATGTTCATGGTTGATTTTCCGAAATAAGGTAATTCCTCTTGTATCGAACTTTATGCTATCATCTAGAGGTTCGTCATTTTGTCGCCTATTTGCTCGCCTGTGTGATGCAAAATGGAGAGGTACTTTGACTAGGATTAAGTCACCGGTATCTGTATACCTGAACTAGTTAAATATATATGGGTCGCTCTAGACCAACAAGACTGTTGTCTGTGTTCCAGGATTCGTTATATCAGAGATCACGTCCAAGTCAGATGGTTAGACTTAGGAACATTATAAAGGTCGAGCTGACCTGTAGCCCATGTATGCTATTCACGTGCAGACAGTGAACGGACTTATTGTATACAACTGATCTGCTAGCATCAGAATGGGAGCATTTATTATTGTTTATGAACATTGAAGATCTGTAGCTGACACTGTTGCAGAAGTTATAGAAATTATTATTATTTATACAGCTTCACGAACTAGCACTCGATGATTGATGAATTTCTGAATCTATTGAACTGTGATGTCTTATGACGCATATATACAACAGCTATCATTGCTGACTACAGAAATTGTTTTCAATGTGCCATATCATCTTGCTGAACTCGTTAACCATGTTGATGTCATAAGTATCATGACTGTTTTGTGGCGTGCAATAAATGAAAGAAACTTATACAACGAAGTTACCCTTTCTATGACTCTACACGTCATGTTGCCTGTGTGATAACCCTGTGAACTGTTCCACTACCACATACACAGCAACATCCTAAATCAGAGAAGACACCTACATCTTACACTTTAACACCAGGTGTCGATAAGGGTGGCAAGTTACCACTTCAGCACAAATCCACCCTTATCATTTTTGGTGGCCAGAGCTGGTTCTATCATCTGATATTTTGGCGCACCATATCATTTTTGGTGGCCATAGGTTGGTTCACTCTGATTCCAGCTATCAAGGGGGTCAGCAAACCCAGACATCATCATCATACTAGATACAACTACAGCATCAACTACCACCTTACAAGAAATTTTATTGAAAGTATCCGGATTTTCTGACAGTTGCTGATTTTGAAACTACCCGGCGCTGCTCGGCAATATTGAAGTTTATGTAAAATTAGAAGGACAAGTACCGAGCGAATGGATTTCCTGATCTGGTGAAAAGAAGGACAAGTGCCGTAACAACTGTTCCGGTCTCAGGGGTACTGTTGCGGGTTCAGAAGGTCAAGTGCCGGTTAAATCAATTTAGAAGATTCAGAAGGTCAAGTGCCGTAACAACTGTTGCAGTATTAGAAGCTCATTTCCTTCGTCATGGCTGTTTATGGGAGCAGAAGTTAATCAACGTTGGATCATTATCCTCAGAATGCTGATTACATCCTGTTCTGCACCGTGCTGACGCTGGATTTATAGAAGTTAAGTGGCCTGTTTTGTTTGTGAACTGTGCCCTTATGTTCTAACTGAGCCTTCTGTACTTTCACACTTTCTCCTATTGTTTTCATGATACATGTTTATATGTTATATGTTATTTGTTATTTGTATATTTATATGTTTATATTTCAGCGGGTTTTCTCGGTTGGGCGGAGTCTTACAGTAGAAGATACCACGTCACAGAGGTTCTACTGTTAGCGTTTTCGTTAGGGACTGTGCGAATTTCCTACAGTGAAATTTGCTAGCGACAATCGTTGCTATATCTGTTTAGTTGTGACGAGTTGTGCTTTATTTTTGTTTCTTGTATATATATATTTTTTTTCTTTTTTCTTCTCTCTCTTTCTTTGTGTTTTTAGTTTCGATTTCGATTGTTTGTATTTGTAGGTCTCCCCTTTGCTATTATTCAGTTCTTTACGTATATTTTTGTGTATACACTGTAGCGTCATTTGTTAGTCATATCTTCGCATATTTCTTTTTAGTTTTGCTGTTTGTGTATTTGACTTATGCGAATGTTTTCGTATTGTTTGATCTTTGTTGATTGTTTACATTGACTCTGATCTTTGTTATTGTTTACATTGACTCTGATCTTTGTTATTGTTTACATTGACTCTGATCTTTGTTGTTGTTTACATTGACTTTGATCTTTGTTATTGTTTACATTGTTGGTGACCTTTGTTATTGTTTACATTGTCTTGTTATTGTTTACATAGTTCTTGCATAGTTAGCTTTCACTATTGTTGATATATGCTCATGCACTATTGGTCTATAGTGCACTTATCATAACAAACTGGTGTTTTTTGCTTATGCACTATTGTAGTGCAGTTATGATAAATAACTGATGATTATGCACTGATTTGGGTAGTGCACTGTTAATTAAGAGGTGACTTGTGATATTATTATACATTTGATAATACAAGTTGGTGTCAACTCCTGTTTCCCACAGAGATTGGGTTCAACATAGAGATTATACAAGCACTTTATTAAGTCTTGTTGCTATTTAACATTGAAATAAGATAATTAATTATTTCAGGTTCTGTACTCACATTTTGGACATCATGTCTACATTTGAGTACTTTATTGAGCAGGGTAAAGCCCTTGGGAAGACAGGTGATAAATTAGAAGAATTTGCGACTGTTCAATATGCCAAGGCATTGAAGTCGGAAGAAAAGAAAATGAAAGAACAAACTGAACAAAAGAGAATAGAGGCTGAAATAGAACAAAAGAAACTGCAGATGCAGGTGGAGGAAAAAAGATTTCAAATGGAAAAACAAAAAAGAGAAGCAGAATCTCAGGAGAAGAGGCTTCAGGCTGAAGCTGAAAATAAGAGACTTGAAAAAGAAGCTGAAAATAAGAGACTTGAAATAGAGGCTGAAGGAAAAAAGTTACAGGCCCAGGCTGAAGAAAGAAAGTTACAGGCTGAGGCTGAAGAAAGAAGGTTACAAAGAGAGGCTGATGAGAGAAAAGCAAAAATGGAACATGATGAAAAAGTCTTAGCTTTAGAGTTAGAGAAGTTAAAGTTATTGAACACTGGTAATGCTAATGATGCAAATAAGGTGTCAAATAAGACTAATGCTAAGGATTTCAAGCTTAATCTACCAGCATTTAATCCCTCAATCGATGATATAACATTTTATCTAGATAGATTTGAAAGTGCATGTAATGTGCATAATATAGATAAAACATTATATGTGTATCATCTGTCCAAGATACTTAGAGGTGATGCTTTGACTTTGTTGAGTATGGTAGATGTGCCTGACAAAAACAACTATGAGGTTGTCAGGGCGGCATTGTTAAAGAAGTACCAACTTAACGAGGACGGATATCGTCTTAAATTTAAAACCATGTTACCAGAAACTGGAGTTGAATTCTCTGAATTCATCTCAGGCATCCGTCTTACTTTTTTACGATGGGTTGAGTTGTCTAAGACAGAAAATACATTTGAAGCTCTTATGGATTTACTACTTAGAGATAAGGTTATGTCTTCTGTTAATGAAGCTTTTCTATCTTTTCTTCATGAGCGTAAGCCTAAAAACATAAAAGAAATGGAAGAATACTGTAGCCAGTATGTTACTGCGCATCCGCACATAACCATTAGTAACTCTAAGGTGAAAGAAGGTCTGCCAGTTGCTTCGGCAGCACCTTATGGCCCAAATTTTATGCGTAAATTTCAGGGTAGCCAGAAAAATTTCAATAAAAAGAGTAATCGTAATTATGCCCAGAACCATAGTGATCAATTCCAGGGTGATTCTTCTTCCCAGAACTGGAGACAACCTAATACTACACGTTATTCTACTCCGGTTAACTTTAGAAATTTTCACAAAGGTAATCGGTATAGAGGAAAATATTTTATGCAGAGACCTCAATACCAAGATAATAGAGGTTCTCAACAGCATAGAGATAGTAATGACAGTTATGGAAACTGGAACTCAAACCAGGATAAAAATTACAGTAGGGACTTTAATGATAATTGCAGAGGCAATAATGGTCGCGGTAGATCGCAACATAAGAGAAAAAGATATCAACAGACAAACTCTGTTCAACAAGAATCTCAGGGAGCAGATAAACAGGTTAATAATGATAAAGACCATAATGCTATCGGATGCTCATCTTTTGATTTTGGTAGGGCAAATAAATGTATCCAATGCAGTACTTTATTTGATCCGAAAACCGTTAGTACTTTAAGCTGTGGTCATCCTTTGCCCGCTCTTCCTGCTAATGTTGCTCATGATGGGAGAGGTTCTCTTATATTACATAAGGGGCTAGTAAATAGTAATCCAGTCTCAGTGTTGTTTGATTCTGGATGTACTACTGTCGGCGTTAGGCAATCTCTTGTAGATCCATCCTGTGCTACAGGAAAAGTCATCAAATGTGTCACATTTGGTGGCACGTTAGAAAAGTATCCTACTGCTATAATACACATTGCTACTCCTTTCTTCACGGGAGAGGTCCACGCGTGTCTACTTCCAAACCCTATTGCGGACCTTATTATTGGTCGTATTCACGGAGTTAGGGAATGTACCCCACAGCAGATTGCTGTTTGGGAAGAGCAAAACATTGAAGCTACCAATGCGGTGGTCACAAGAGCACATGCTCTGGATCCACCTCAAACTTCATTAACTAATAATGATGAAGTAAATGACCAAGATAGTCACTTGACTATTACACGTGACTCATTTATCAAATTGCAAGAAGAAGATCCTTCTTTACAAAAATTCTTCATTCTAGCAAAAAAAGGTGATCCTAATCAGAACACTAATAGGAAATCTTGGATTTCTATGAAGAACGGCGTACTTGTACGTATGGTACAAGACTCGACTACGTCCACTCATTCACAAATTCTTGTGCCTATGAGCATGAGATTGCAAATATTGCAACATGCTCATGACTCGCAATGTGCTGGACATATGGGTTTTTCCCGTACAAAGTCGAGGGTTCTTGCGGCTTTCTTTTGGCCATTTGTGAGCAAGGACATACGAATGTACTGTCGCTCTTGCAAAGTATGTCAGGAGGTCAAATCTAAAGGACCACGACATGCTGCGCCTATCCAGGCTGCTGACATTCCTATTCGCCCTTTTCAAAAAATGGCAATAGATATTATCGGTCCTTTTAGAATTAAGTCGGCTAGAGGACATCAATTTATCCTTACATGTGTCGATATGTGCACACGTTGGCCAGAGGCAATACCTCTCAAGAGCATCTCAACTGCTGATATCGCAGACGCTCTTTGGCTGATATTTTCTCGCTTGGGTTTTCCCGGAGAAATATTGTCAGACCATGGCACTCAACTTATATCAGACACTATGTCACAGGTAATGTCTATGCTACACATTAAAAGGTCTCTCAGCAGTATCTATCACCCAATGTCTAATGGGTTGGTCGAACGTTTAAATAGGACTCTGAAAACTTTACTTGGTAAAATAACTGAGGATCATCCTCAGGATTGGGACAGGGTCTTACCCGCGGCTCTCTTTGCGTATAGAGAGGTCCCCAATGAACATACGGGGTTTTCCCCTTTTGAACTTGTCTTTGGCGCGCAACCGCGCGGCCCTATGTCTTTACTTCACGATCTAATCACTGCCGATAATATTAGCGATGAGACTCAATCTTCTTATGAGTACGTCATTGCTCTTAGGCAAAAGATCATCGAGGCATGCAAACTAGCAACTTCGTCTTCAGAATTTGCTAAAGAAAAGGCAAGGCAGTTTGCAAATAAGAATAGATGTCTACGACAACTTTGTCCAGGTGACAAAGCTCTCGTTCTACTTCCTTCAAGGGAGAACAGACTTCTAATTGCATGGAAAGGTCCATATGCAATAGTCTCCAAAATTTCTGATGTCGACTATGTTGTCGATATTGATGGAAAGCATAAAACTTTCCACATAAATATGCTCACAGAATTTTATGAAAGACCTGACTATTTGCAGCCTATTTTCCAGGCTACGGACAATTCACAAGCAACTCATGGTCAGTACTCATCTCTGTCAGTTATACAGGATGAGGAAACTACTTTTTCTGATGTCAATCTTCCTCTTTCTATGGTCCCACTTTATTCTACGGAATCTTGGAAAAACGTGACCGTTTCTCCAAATCTTTCCGCTGAGGAACATCGACAAGTTTCTTCGATGTTGCAAACATTTCAGGATGTTCTTACAGACATCCCGGGACACACACATGTCATAGAACATGACATTGTGCTAACTGATCACAATCCTATCAGAGTCAGACCATATCCAATACCTATTCATTTCCAGTCTCAAGTCGAAAAAGAGTTGGATGAAATGATACGTTTGGAAATCATTGAACCATCCACTTCAGCATACTCTTCGTCTATGGTTATTGTTCGAAAGAAGGATAATAACATTCGCATTTGCGTAGATTATCGCAAATTGAACCAAGTTACGAAGTTCGATGCTGAACCTATGCCTTCATTAGAAGAGCTACTCAATAAACTTTCTAATTCTAGATTCTTTACCAAACTAGATTTGTCTAAAGGTTATTGGCAAGTCCCGCTAACTGAACGTGCCAAACCTTTTACAGCTTTTTCTACACCTAGGGGTTTATTCCAATGGAATTTCATGCCTTTTGGTCTTATGAACGCCCCTGCTACATTCGTACGCATGATGCGGCGAATTCTCGCATATCGTACAGATGTCATAGCATACCTAGATGATATCTGTCTATTCAGTGATTCTTGGGAAGATCACTATTTGGGTTTATACGAATTACTGTCTACTCTTCGCGAGTATAACTTGACTGCAAAACCCTCTAAAGCCTTTATAGGATTTAGCGAGATTTCTTTCCTAGGTCATCGGGTTGGTCATGGTCTTTTAAAGACAGAGGACCACAATGTTTCAAAAATACTTAACATTTCGGTCCCTAAGACGAAGAAACAAGTAAGGAGTCTATTAGGTTTGATTCAATTCTACGGACGATTCATTCCGAATCTGTCCTCCATTATGGCACCGCTTTCTACTTTATTGAAGAAAGGGTCGCCTAATCTGATCCGCTGGTCTAAAGAATGTCAATCCTCATTGGACCAGGTTAAAGCCCTATTTTCATCTCCACCTATTCTTAAGTTACCTACTATTGAGAAGACTTTTGTTCTTCGAAGTGACGCCTCGTCAACAGGGATTGGGGCAGCACTAATGCAGGAGTATTCTGATACTTTGCATCCGGTGATGTATATCTCTAGGAAATTAAACGCTGCAGAAAAGAATTACTCGGTTTTAGACCGTGAGTTATTGGCTATGGTATGGTCTATTCTGAAGTTACAAAGATTTCTTCTAGGCGCACATTTCATTGTGGAAACCGACCAGAAAGCGCTTACTGCTATTCAGAGCAAAAACTTGAAGAGCTCGAGGTCCACTCGTTATGCCATAGCTCTTCAACCATTTCATTTCTCGGTTCGAGCTATCCGTGGTTCGGATAATGTAATGGCAGACATTCTGTCCAGATGTCCACACGATTCCACATGATTCTTCTGTCATATATATATATTTCCTGATATACAGTCCAATGTTATAATGACATGTTAGTAGATTTTGTCTCACTTTTTTTTTTGAGGGAAATTTATAACATTGTACCATGTAATTATCTAAGAAGGCTTAGTTAGTGATATACGGGCCAAAAGATCACTCGGCCACATTTAAATAAATTATTTTCAGGATTGTATTAAGAAATTTACCAGTTGTCTTTAAGATTTGTGTTATTGATATTTTCGCAGCACATCATTGAAGTCTGCGAGTTTATGTCCATTGTGGAACTTTGAGGATATCAAGTCCTGTCCTACATTGGGAGCGGATGATGTCCACATCTTCTTCTATTGAATGTTTTATGTCACCGAAGAGCAACACATGTATTACTTATTAATTACTGTTACTTTATATAATGTAATAATATAGTGCGGTATATTAGTAAATTACACCGCTATTTGCAACACATTGTATGATAACACATAATATATTTAATTTCATATATTGGTATGAGTATAATTTGATTGTCATTATGTTGTTGCCATCATTGTGGCGTGTGTTGGTGGCACCTTCCTGGAATATATCAGCGTATACTTAGATAAATTTTTTCTCTAAGGATCTGAGATATGATCTCAGTGTCGCTCCATGCGTTGAGCTAATTTGTTAGGTATATATCCACGCATCATACGTGCGTTAGGAGCCTAGATTTTTTCCGGCTCCAGGATTTAAAAAAAAAAAAATGTCCCATTTTTTTTTTTTCCAGGGAGGGTGCGGTAATGTTACGCACGGATCATTATTATTTTTCGTTTGTATAAACATTTTTTCATATGTATGATCATTTTTTTGACTGAAGTGTGTATTATGTTTTCTATGGTCAAAGGGACATAATCCGAGTTATCGAAACTACAATTTGTTAGGAGTTGCCTTCTCTTGTATAGAGACACGTTCGGTCTATAATTTCTTGAACGAAGCGTGACCACATCTCCTTATTTGGTAGTATCAGTCAACTATGGTAGATGTCTGAAACCTTTCTTAACGCTTCTTTTCATGACCATAAAAGGCGCGACTGTGTAAGACTTTTATCTCGAATGTTCTTCGAATCGTCTTATTGTGAACGGCAACTCAGAGATTGTCGTTCTGCGCATGTCAAACCGGGAGTTCGTTCTGTGTGTTCCGCCCAGTTGGGGCAGTTTAGAAATGGTTTAAGAAGCGAGCAGACGCAACTGCGTCTTGTGATTCTCTGAGGGAAATACAGTGTCTTAGTGAGTTAGTTAGCTAACTAGACTATTTCCCAGTATTATGCAGCCTGCCTGGAGGCATATGTTCATGGTTGATTTTCCGAAATAAGGTAATTCCTCTTGTATCGAACTTTATGCTATCATCTAGAGGTTCGTCATTTTGTCGCCTATTTGCTCGCCTGTGTGATGCAAAATGGAGAGGTACTTTGACTAGGATTAAGTCACCAGTATCTGTATACCTGAACTAGTTAAATATATATGGGTCGCTCTAGACCAACAAGACTGTTGTCTGTGTTCCAGGATTCGTTATATCAGAGATCACGTCCAAGTCAGATGGTTAGACTTAGGAACATTATAAAGGTCGAGCTGACCTGTAGCCCATGTATGCTATTCACGTGCAGACAGTGAACGGACTTATTGTATACAACTGATCTGCTAGCATCAGAATGGGAGCATTTATTATTGTTTATGAACATTGAAGATCTGTAGCTGACACTGTTGCAGAAGTTATAGAAATTATTATTATTTATACAGCTTCACGAACTAGCACTCGATGATTGATGAATTTCTGAATCTATTGAACTGTGATGTCTTATGACGCATATATACAACAGCTATCATTGCTGACTACAGAAATTGTTTTCAATGTGCCATATCATCTTGCTGAACTCGTTAACCATGTTGATGTCATAAGTATCATGACTGTTTTGTGGCGTGCAATAAATGAAAGAAACTTATACAACGAAGTTACCCTTTCTATGACTCTACACGTCATGTTGCCTGTGTGATAACCCATTGAACTGTTCCACTACCACATACACAGCAACATCCTAAATCAGAGAAGACACCTACATCTTACACTTTAACACCAGGTGTCGATAAGGGTGGCAAGTTACCACTTCAGCACAAATCCACCCTTATCAGTGACACACTTCACAGCTTCATTGCGTTTGAATGTGTGTTTCCATTTCTTTACGTGACATGTCAATTTGGTATTCAATAAATGCCGTTTTGACTGATACCAATTACGTTTATATCAGATTTGTTTTATGGTTTCAACCAAGGTTTTTCTAAGTGGCCCTTGACTTTTGACAAGTAGTATAATTCTACTTGGTTATTTTGTTACACCTCACGGTAGAAGGGGAACGACTAAGTATTTTGTTACTGGCATTTCTGAAATTAGCTGTTTACTTTTTCACCAGAGGTAGTGTGGTAATTTATTGTTTGTGAAATGTGTAAGCTTTTGTTTTAGGTTGTACCAAGCAAACATTATACTTGTTTTTTGGGGTTTAAAAAAAAATCTATTTCTAGGACTATAATTTTCATGATGACATGGGAGACCATAACTCTGCTGCTCATCAGTTGAGCCCAGTGAAGGAGAATGGGACCATTGGAGGTGGGAGTAGCAATACAGGAGGCCTAGACTCCAGCATATTTTCCCAGATGCCTTTCCGTAAAAAGAAGAGCCCTTTGAGGATGGGGAAAAAAGTATATGAGTTCTACAATGCCCCAATCACCAAATTTTGGGCTCATGCGGTAAGTGGGCATACATGTTATTGGTGTGTTTAGAAAATGAGTGTGAATAAAATTGATGGGCATGAGATGGCATCTATCCAGGCCCTTATTAACAACTCTCTATTGAGGATATAACATCTATATTGGACTGACAATAAGCAATAGTGGACTGTCTGGAAGCACAACTCAGAAATTCATGAATAGTTAAACTCTGAGGAATTAGATAAATTCATGAATAGTTAAACTGATATATTGGCTTCATGTTTAGCCAGCAGTTACTTTGTTTGATTCATTTTTACTGCTGACCGAAAGCTTACCTGTTGTTCACATGATGTTTTATTTATTAATTTTACTTTTGACCTATCATCTACTTGATGCTCCTAATGCTGCTTTATGTGATTCATTTTTTTGTTGACAGATTGGTTACATGGTGTTCATGGTGCTGTTTTGTTATGTGATCCTGGACCGTCTGAAGCAAACACCTACGTGGGCTGAGATTTATATCATGGCCTTCATGATAACGATGGGTGTAGAAAAGATTAGACAGGTACACTTTCTCATTGTTTCACCGTGTATGTTTTTGTCTCCTTCAGTCTCTTTTTCTCATGTATTTTCTGTCCTAAATACATGCAGTGAATAAAATGTAGTATTTATGATATCAGGTGTTGACATTCTTACAACCACAGAAATTAGACAACCACACTGTAAAAAAAAAAAGGTAAAGACAGATACCACCATAGGGGATTGATGTGGTAGAAAGAAATCCAGCTTTATGAGGTGGGGTGACCAGTTTCCTTTCTTTCTGCCTTTACCTTCCTTAATTCAAGAGCAGAGCCAGGTACCTATTTACAGCTGGATGGGCAGGAGCATAATGCTACCAGGTTTTGAACCCAGAACCTTGTAACTTTGCCATGAGAGGCTAGCATTCTAACAACTCTGCCAATCAGACACTCAACCACATTGGGTTTTACAATACAGTAAAACATTATTCACCAACTTATATCCTGGTGACTCTGTGCTTTGACTTCTGACCAACGCTCACAGCATTGCAAAATGCAACGCGCCATGCATGCGCAACAGTCAGAGCGTTGTTTTTAGTTTATCACGAGTAAACCCCAAAAATCGTCTGTTTAATGCAGTTCATATTTTAAAACTCGTAGAATGACTTCCGCTACTATTTAAACAACTAATTTGAGTGTAGTTAAGCAGCACGTGTGCGTGTTTTGATGTTATTATCACAATTTCTGTGATGGTTTGCATTTTTCGTTGTTATTGCTAGAGAAATATGTCATGCTTTATATTTACATTTTCTAAGTCTCCCAAGCGAGTAATTGTGTCAAACTACTTAGAAACATTCTGCCATCAATGGTACCTATACCTTGTAGCGGTATGGCAGCTTGTGTACCCTGACAATCCCCAGAGCTATGCCAGTGGGAGTTTTACTCCTGGTAGGTTTAACCATGCTGGACTGGTCTGCGTGGGTAGGGGTCAGACAAAAGCTGGTACCCTGGTCCTCCAGGTTGGGGGTTTTAGCACAGGGCCGACACCCCTGTCTGTATAAAAAATCACACACGTTACGGAAACAGCAATAAATGGAAATACTTTGATGCGGGACGGACGTCCGGAGTCTCAGGCTCGTATGACTGACAGTGGTGAAAGCCGAAAGGAAGCCACTGGCATGAAAACGGATGCCCAGACCGCAAAACACGAAACCAGAATTGGTTTTTGGAATGTCAGAACTATGAACGAGGCAGGAAAGCTGAGACAGATTACAGCAGAGATGAGGAACTACAAACTACATATCCTGGGAATAAGCGAGAGCAGATGGACAGGGATGGGGAGAATAAAAACAGCTACAGGGGAAACAGTACTTTATTCTGGTAGAGAGGACGGTCAGCACAACGAAGGTGTAGCCATTATCCTTAAGAAAGGAATGGAAAGATCTCTACTGGAATGGAAACCCATTAACAACAGACTAATAAGAGCAAGACTGAGAGGGAGATTCACCAACACCACAATTATACAATGTTATGCACCAACAAATGACAGCGACGAAGAGATTAAGGACGAGTTCTATCAACAGGTACAAAAGGAAATGGAAACTGTACCCAGGTACGATCTTATTATAGTAATGGGAGACCTAAATGCGAAAGTTGGAACACACAATAATTATAACGAAAGAGTAATGGGGAAATGCGGCAGTGGAACAGTAAATGAGAATGGGGACAAATTAATAAGCTTCTGCAGTATTAACAACCTGGTCATCGGAGGAACACTTTTTCAACACAAAGAAGTGCACAAGTTAACATGGGAATCACCAAACGGACGAGACAAAAACCAGATAGATCACATAATGATCAATGGCAGATGGAGACATGCACTACAAGACGTGAAAGTAAGAAGAGGCGCAGATGTGGGAAGTGATCATCACCTAGTAGTAGCAAGACTGAAGGTGAAACTCAGAGCTGCTGGACCAGTTGCAGTCAAACAGAAAAGATACAACATCACGAAACTTAAGGACCCCCTCACCAGAAAAGCGTTTGTGGTCGACGTAAAGAGACGATATCTGATTACCAAAAGCCAGGAAAGAACAGAGACCGACGATGTGGACCAGAAATTCAACACCATCTCAACAATATATAAAGAAAGCAGCAAGTCATGCTTGGGATTCCAGGAAAGAAAGAGCCAAGACTGGATAACACCAGAAACGCTAAACACCATAGCGAAGAGAAAAGAAATGAAAAGGAAGAAAGCAGAAGCTAAGTCTCCCAGGTTAAAGGCAATATATAGTGAACAGTACAGTCAGCTGGACAAGGAAGTAAAACGTCAAACCCGTGCTAACAAAAGGACATTTCTGGATGACCTTGCAAGACAGGCAGAAGAGGCAGCACTGAGAAATGAACAAAGCACAGTTTATAAAATAACTAAAGCTATCAGTGGAAAACGAGGTGCAAACAACATAACGTTAGTAAGAGACAAGCAAGGAAATCTCATCACCACAGCACAGGGGCAGGAAACAAGGTGGGCAGAGCACTTCAGAGAAACACTGAATAAGGAACCACCAGAGACTCAGCTGAATGTTCCTGAGGCTGAAAGTGACTTAGACGTAAATACAGACATTCCACGAAAAGAAGAAATTATCACAGCTATCAAAGGGCTAAAAAATGGAAAAGCGCCTGGTCACGACAATCTGAATGCTGAGCTATTCAAGACAGACCCTGAACTAGCAGCAGAACTATTAGAACCACTATTTGCACAAGTCTGGGAAACTGAGACAACACCAACAGAGTGGAGTAAAGGAACAATTGTCAAATTGCCCAAGAAGGGCGACCTTGCGGACTGCAACAACTGGAGAGGAATTACCCTCCTCTCAGTTCCCAGCAAAATACTAGGCAGGATAATCATCCAGAGAATTTCAAAAGCAGTTGACCATAAACTGAGGAAAGAACAAGCGGGCTTCAGAAAGAACAGAAGATGTGCAGATCATATATTTGCCCTCAGGAACATTATAGAGCAGTGCTCAGAATGGCAGAGACAGCTGTACATTAACTTTGTTGATTTTGAAAAGGCTTTCGACAGCATACACAGGGACAGCCTATGGAAAATTCTGAGGGCTTATGGAATTCCCAGCCGCATTGTTTCCATTATAAAAAGCCTCTATTCTAACTTTACGTGCAGTGTTGGATCGAGTAATGTAACTTTCGAAGTGAAAACAGGAGTACGACAGGGATGCCCCTTATCAACAACATTATTTTTGACAGTCATAGATTGGGTGATGTGCCAGACAACAGAGGGCAGTCCAAGGGGAATTAGATGGACAACGTTTTCTACACTGGAAGATTTGGAATATGCAGATGACATTGCACTGCTCGCGCATTCACACCAACACATTCAAGACAAAACTGATAGACTGAATAAGTATGGCCAGCAGGTTGGCCTGAACATCAATCTGAAGAAGACAGAGGTCATGACACTAAATGTGGGCAATCCTGAGCCAATAACAGTAAGGAACCAGAAGTTAGAACAGACAGACACATTTACTTACCTAGGAAGCATAGTAACACCTGACGGCGGAACAAGCAAGGACATTCAACAGAATGAATAAAGCGAGAACAGCCTTTGCTATTCTCAACAACATTTGGAAGTCTTCCCAGTACAGCACAAACACCAAATTAAGACTGTATGAGAGCTGCGTACTTTCTGTGCTTCTCTATGGTGCGGAATGTTGGAGAGTAACAGAGAAGGAAATGTCGAAACTGTCCTCCTTCCACACAATCTGCCTAAGGAAAATTCTCCGAATCTTTTGGCCAAACACCATCAGCAACCAAGAACTACTTATTCGGAGTAACCAGGAGGACATGCACACCATCATAGCTGGCAGACGCTGGAGTTGGGTTGGCCATGTCCTCAGAAGGGACCCTGATACCATCGCAAGAACAGCTATGCTATGGACCCCCAAGGGAAAGCGAAAGAGAGGCCGACCAAAAACAACTTGGCGGAGAACTGTGGAAGCTGAGATGCAAAGAATGAACCACAGTTGGGGCACTGTACGAAGGATGGCCGCCGACCGAGCAAAGTGGAATCAATTTGTTGCTGCCCTACAAGACGCCACCAGGTGTGATGGCCGCTGACTGCTTTGACGGTTGGCGGTTATGGATCAAAGAAGAAGAAGACTTAGAAACATTGATGATGATTGTTTGGTAGTCACAGTTTATTGTCAAAAGACGGAATCAGTGCAGAAAAGCTAGACACATTCGATTTAGTTGATGAGTGGGCATAGTCATATTCTGGCCTATCGAAAAGCAACAAAACTAGACTTACCGTAACATCTAATCACTAGTCCTAGGTAGAAGATGAAGCTAGGGATACTATTAAACATTAAACAAACGTAAAGATTGCAGAATTTATTGTTTTCTTATAAGGGAGCACAGTAAAAACTGGTGTGAATAACACTAAATGTACTAACTGTGGCCATAAGCAATGTTTTTTTTTACTTTGTAAATGGATTACCTTGATGTTTAAAGACTGAAAAGAAAGTTTTATTGTCTACAACAGTAATTTGTCTTTGGTAAGCTCGCATTCTACAGTTAACTTTTTAGTGTTTTTCAATTTTACATGCAAAATGTTTTAAGTATACCGAACATACTTGTGTTAATACTACCAAAGACATTATATATATTACAATTATCTATCTATTTCCCAACAGTTTGGTATATAATAAGTACATGTTCACAGAAATGATTGACATAAAATTTACACTAAAAGACAGTACACTTCACCGCTTAGAATTCTTCAAAAAATAATTACTGCACAGGGTGGAAAATAATTATGGAGTCAAAGAGTTAAGTTGCATGACTTTTCATGACTTAATAATAATAATAATAAATTCTTTAAGCGCCAAACACGGCGCATAAGGCAGAAACCAGTGCTCTCCAGGTTGTTCGTTGTGACGCCACTCCTCTTAGCTCTTGCACATTATTTAGGCCCAACGTTCTTCCTTCTCTTATTATTGTTCTTCTGAGTGTTTCTTTTGGTCTTCCTTTTTTCCGCTTACCCTCAGGAACCCAAGTGAGCGCCTGTAGTGGTATTCTGTTGTTTTGCATTCGTAGGACATGACCGATATATGACCATCGTCTTTTCCTTATATAGTCGGAGACATATTTCTGCCTAGAGTCTTCTCTTATTTGTCGATTAGTCTTGAATTCTTTCCAACTGATGTTCATGAGTTTTCTAAGGCATTTGTTCTCGAATGTATTCAGCTTGTTCTCCAATGATTTTGTTATTTTCCAACTCTCACAGCCGTATGTTAACACTGAGATAACATTTGAATTAAACAGACGAAGCTTGGTATGTATATTCAATGAGTTGAAAAAAAGTTCAAAAAAAACAAAAAAAAAAACACACACACCCACACAAATAGTAATACGTCTTACAAGGAGAAGGACAAGAAAAACCTACGTTGCGGCCACAAGGCCTTCGTCAGGGACAGACAAACAAGAGACAGGAGGGAAAGAAAATGAGAATTAAGTAGAGAACATGAAACTATAAAAATAAGAGAAAAAAACTCCCTTAATATTAAGTCCAGTCACATGTGAAGCAAAGCAGGATGGCTGCCACTAAACCGGAAAGAGGAAGTTGACAGTACATAAAGATAAGAAATAATAAAAACAAGGACTGGAAAAGAGTGAGAAAAAAGTAATCAATAAATAATAAATAAAATAAATAAATAAAATATAAATAAATAAATAATAATAATAAATAAATTTAAAACAAATAAATAAAAATAAAAACTAAATAAAGAAATAAATAAAATAAAAAATAATAAAGGAAAAAAATAATTTTAAAAAATAAATAAAATAAAATAAAATAAATAAACAAATTAAAAAAATAAAATAAATAAATAAATAAAATTATTAAATTTAAAAAAAAAAAAAGTAATTTAAAAAAAAAAAAAAAAAAAAAAGGGTGATCGGATCAAAGTAGAAAGTCATAATACAACAGGGACTCGATAGAGAAAGGCGTCTCAGACAAAAGAATGTTGGGTATTCAAACCGTGTGGTTTGAGGCAACCCATAAGATGGATGAGGCGTTGTTCCTGGCGAAACCGACTGTTGGCGTCCGAGGAACAGTATCTGATGGCTGTCACCTGGATGTCAGTGGCACCGTGTATATTCAATGATCGTAATTTCCAAATGTTAGATAATCTATTGAAGGCGCTAGCTGCCAAAGCAATTCTAGTATGGATTTCTCTTGTTGTTTCACCATCCTGAGTCATTTTACTGCCTAAATAATTGAAACTTTCAACTTTCTGTAGTTTTTCCCCGTTCAAGATGATATCAAAGGTCTCGTTAGAAAAGTTCATAGCTTTAGTTTTAGAGGCATTTATTTGGAGACCAATTTTAACCGAGAGATGACACAAATTATTTGTCTTTGATGCTACCAAAATGTATTTGGACATGTCCACATCTTTTAGAGGTGTTTCTCGAAGTGCACGTTTGCTATCATTTGCTGAATTTATTCTCATATCAGTATATTTTCCCTTTGTATGTTAAGACTTATGCAGTTTGGCCGATCTGACCAGTAAATCTCATGTTGGACTCTGGTTGCAGTTACGTCATGAGAGTCACGTCATTTTCAAACCATAGGTTGTCTAGCAGTTGTGGTAAAGTGCACTGAATTTAATTTCATGACTTGCTTCTTTCAAATCTGGCAACAGTTTGGTCTGTGTTTAATTCTATAATAATCTTTAATTAATAATTTGACTTTTCTGATCCCCTTTTCACTCTTGTTTTCCTTTCATTAATAATATAAGCAGCCTTTGCTCCCTTGATCAAACCTCCTCCATAGTGCAAATGTATACTGTACATAAAAAGTGATTTACATTGTTTCATATTCAGACAAACATCATTCTACTTTTAATGGGACATTGATAGTTGTAAGAGAGATAGATCAAGCTCTAAACCTGGAATGTTTCGATGTCTTTGACAAGTCATTTTTCTGGGCCTCATGCTGTTCACAAGTATATATTATCCTTTCCTCTGGGTGTGGTTTTACTTTCTCCATTACATTATAGTTTAACGTCAGCACGCTTATCGCCTGAGCCCACTCTGAAGCATATTCCAAGGTGTGCGAGCTGCTGAAACATTGTAGACTTATCAGTTGGAACATTGAAGTTATGTCTCAGCTAGTTACCCACTGTCTTTTTTTACAGTGAATTAAACAAGAATTTTGAGATATCTCCAAACAGAAAGTGGGAAACACAAGACTGTTCATAAATGATATTTTATTTTGTTTATTGGTTATGGGTTTTGTTGAAAAGCTTTGTCTTATCATAGTTTTGTGAAACGGTTACTGCTGGAAAGATATAATTGATTTTTGTTTGCTCAGTTTTAAAACAAAATTGACAATAAATGCATTTTTGAAATGTAGCATCTGTTTAGGCCGTAAGGTTAGTTGTATGAGGATCATGTTGTTAATGTATGACATTGAGTCAGTCTTTGGTAAAGCATTTATGGTCTGACCAAATTTATGTTCAGAACTTTAGGCAGTATTGTTTTCGGTTGGTCATTTGCTGAATTTGGACTATGATAAATGCAAGATAGAAGCTGATGTGAAAGGACTACTGACACTCTCATTTCATTTTGTATACTTGATATAAGACACACACTTGCTTCATTGTCCATTGATATTTGACCTTCTTAAAACTTGTTTTATGGCCCACAACTTTATATGTGATGTAAATAGACCTGCACTTTAATATATTCATTACAATCAGTTAAATGAAATTTACAGAATATAAATGAAAAAAAAATGGGTATTTTTTTTTGGATAGCCATGCCTCACCATATAATAATTAAATAAGTAAAGTAAATATGAAACTTGCATGACTTGTCCACCAGGCAACCCACATGCAGTAACAGTGCTGACAGATCAAAACATAGGTGCCTTTGTCTCATGCTCATGTCATTCTGTGGACATGCCTGCAACAATTTTGGTCTTCTATTGGGTGCATGATCGAATTGAGCTCAATCAGTGGTACAGAACTGTCAGTATTGCTGTTGCGGTTATTTATATTGCTGATGCTGCTGTTACTGGCGCCAAGTTGTTGCCCAGTACGTTGTATGAAATGACGACGACAGTAGTAAGATAATGATGCACCACAGTGAATCATGTTTGAAACCAGTTTTCTGACCTCACGCCGGAAGCTCCTTATGAGTGCACAGTATAGGAAGAAGTTGATCGAATGGTTGATGTACAGAAACACAAAAAAGAGAACCTGAAAAAACAATTAAATGTTAAAATCTGAGCCAGTGAAAACCAGAACAAATATACACATATTATCAGCATTTCAGAAAACACAGAATACAGTAGACCACAGGAATGCCTTCAATTCTGTCTACTGAAATGCTGACAGTGTGTGTTTTTCTATTTGTAAATGAGATCTGATTCTTAAGTACTTACTTACTTTTTCCTTCAACTATTGCCATGAAGCATGTTGGGTGGGGGGCCTGAAGTTCATGTTTTTGAGCCAAGTGTATCGCATTGGTTGCTTTGGGCCCCTTTTGCTGTAGAATTTCTGTGATGTTGTCTCCCCATCTGCCTCTTGGTCTTCCAAGACCATGGAACATAGATCTGAAACTAGATCTTCTGTTGTAAGCAGAACATAGATCTGAAACTAGATCTTCTGTTGTAAGCAGAACATAGATCTGAAACTAGATCTTCTGTTGTAAGCAGAACATAGATCTCAAACTAGATCTTCTGTTGTAAGCGCGTAGTAGTAACTTATCTTCCAAAAATTGAATTAAGTGCATTTGTATGGTTTTGCAATTTGATTTCAACTTGTTACACTGGACTTGTGGATGACCACATCTACAAAATGTACCTCGTTCAGTAGGTCATGTTCTTCATTTTCTGGGTTTATTTCGTCTTCTGTTAATGCTTCTAGGTTTACTTCTGACATTATTTTGTCCATGTACATGTTGAACAGTAGTGGTGATAGGACACAGCCTTGTCAAACTCTTGTGGTTATATCAAATGCATCAGAGAGTCCATCATTTGTTCGTACTATACTTTTGCATGTATCGTACAGAGCTCTGACATTATCCAATAGCTGCCCCAGTCATCCGTAGTCTTCTAATACTGGTCAAATTTTATTCCATTCCGCTATAACAGAGACCTTTTCCTGGTCTATAAATGCTATATTTAGTTGACTATCATAATTTGATTGTTCTTTCACTTAACTGTCTTAAGGTAAACAAAGCATCAGTACATACCATTCCTTTCCTGAATCCAAATTGGGTGCACTCAGACGTTTATTTGACAATGAGTCTTATTCTTTGCCCAGGTATTTTCATATAAATATATAGAAACTCCTAACATGGAGCAAAAACTAGATGCGATTAATAGCCATGATAATAATGAACTTTTAGTAACTGTAAGAGAAGTTAATAAAGTAATAATGACCCGTAAGTGCAGTAGCCATACTATTTGTGACATTGCGGGGGGGGGGGGGGGGAGAGAGAGGCTTGCTAGATTCCTAGAATATCCATAACATTGGAACAAAACTAATACACGGCTTCGGCAATCTCAGGGCATAAGGTAGGGGTTTTGTTTTAGGGGCGGGACATACAAGAAATGTTTGTTGCAAGGTGAGTGTTGTTTTTATTTTATAAAATTTCCAGGGCAATAGAACACATCCACATATTTTATATTAGCATGAATGTGGATATAACTGTTCCGTTTACGTGTATTTTATTGAATGCGAGTCTCAGGAACACATCTGTTATGTAAACAGGGAAAGTGCTGTACCCAGTACTTTCTTTTTCCTTTCGCTTCACCTACCATGGTACAACATGTTACATCCTGGTGTTTTTTGTATCATGTTATTTACTAAAGGAGACATGCTTAGTTGGTCCCGTATATTTTGCAAGTATTGATGTATTCTGTAACTGTGCTAAAGTATGGTTAAAAGTAATATCCCTTGTTCTTGAGCTGTCTAATGATGTTGACATGTCTGGTGTTATATACACTTTTGGTGTTCCTTCGTATGATGTCTTGAACGCCACAGCGACATGCATAGAAGAGTATGCTTTATTACCATATTACCAGCCAGGACCCTAATGTGCAGTTTCTTCTCTTATTATGTTCCTGTTATTAAATAGTGTTTCTAGGTCAGGGGTTGGGAACCCGCGGCACATGAGCCGGCATGCGGCTCTTTGAGCCATCTTGTATGGCTCTTGGCTCTCGGCTACTTAACTCTTAGTGTTGAAAGGATGTTTTATTAAAATATCTGAGCATCTTTTTAAGGATTTTCAAAACAAAAGTGATATTGTGAAAAAAATGTAAAGAAAAAACAGTGAGGATGGACACTGATATAACTAGCCAGCATATTGAAGACATTAAATCAGCCTCAGGATATTCTCCGGCATGTGATGAGTCTTGTGATGTGGGTGACATTACACAAGTTGCTCTCGATTGCAGATATGTAAACTCTAAAGGACCACAAGAAGAGTTGATTGAACTATTGCCACTCAGGGGACAGACTCAGGGAGAAGATATTGCAGCTGCACTATCTGAATGCTTGCAAAAGAAAGAAATAGATATCAACAAAATCATATCTGTTGCTACAGATGGAGCCCCGAGCATGAGAGGGAGAGAAAAGGGTTTCATTACTTTATTAACAAAAAGTATTAACCATAATGTGATTTCTTTTCACTGCATTATTCACCAAGAAGCCCTCTGTGCACAAACCTTTCCAGAAGAAATGTTGAAGGTAATGGAATTAATAGTTAAGATTGTAAACCAAATAATGGCAAGTAGTCTGAATCACCAACAGTTTTGTGAGTTCATCCAAGAAGTCAAACATGAATACTCTGATCTTCTTTTGCATAACAAGGTACAGTGGTTATCTAGAGGCAAGGTTCTGATGAGGTTTGCTGCTTGTCTTAATGAAGTAAAGATATGGCAAAAAGAGAAGAAACTTGAATATTCTGAGTTATCAAACCCTGATTGGTTACAGAAATTCTACTTCATGCTGGACATGACTTCTCACTTGAACATCCTTATATAAAATCCCAGCTTTTTCTGTTAGTGTGCAACGCTAAGGGATGCAACTTTGGTTGAAAGTTAGACATTAATTGTATTCTTTCCCTTATATGTACTCTCCCAAAAATAGTAACACTTATCAAAGAAGACTGCGCAAATGACAGTGTGCATGAACAGTTTGATTATACTGTATGGAAAGGAGTCAACACCACACCTGATAAACAGTACATGAACTTGAGACAGGAAGATGCAGTGATCCATGATTTAAGTTGTACCAGATTAAAACAACAGACAATCAAGACGCTCTTCTGTCATGTTCAGACTTTAAACATCAGATGTAAAACAAATATTTTGGTTTTTTTTTAAAAATACTTTTGAATAAGTAAAATTGCCGTTAGGTATTGGTGCTTTTGAATTTAATTCCCGTCTTATGACGGGCTTTTACACTAGTTTTAAATAAAAAACTCAAAGGAAAGGGCAATACAACTATTTTGCTCTTGGAAGAAGTGCTTTCATTTGAGCACAAGCTGTCTTTGTTTGCTAGAGACATTGAAACTGGCAAATTATTACACTTCCCAGCATTAAAAGAACATATGCAAACTACTGAAAGTAGCATTGACCTCAAGTTCCTCAAAAAAGTTATTGAGAAAATGACAGTTTCATTTGCTGATCGCTTTCAAGAGTTTAGAAAACAAAAGGCAACCTTGTCATTTTGGATAAAACCTCTTGAAACCGATATCACCAAACTGAAGTTTTCAGCCTTTCCTCAAATTGACCAAGCTGATTTTGAACTTGAATTGGTAGATTTATGATTTTTTTTTCATCCAGCTCTTCAATTTTTTTTTAAATGGAGACAAAGTTAAATAATTGGCTCTTTGTCATGGACAGATTCCCGACCCCTGTTCTAGGTATAACATAAAGCTATCTTGTTGAATACTATTTTATTCTCAGTTCATTCCCTTGACATTTTCACAGCGTGTACATGTCTAATGTCACTGCACACCATTCTTAAAAGTGCGTGAAAATGGGACACCACCCTGTTTAAGACTCGCGACAATAAATTGATTCATCATCATCATCATCAGTTGCCATCTCCACAACGAAGGTTGGCTGTAATGGATCTCCAACGTCTTCTGTCTCTTGTCTTGATGGTGCACTCTGATAGACTCTTTCCTGTCCATCTCTTGATGTTGTCTTCCCACTTATAGCGCTGTCTTCCCCTTGCATGTTTGCCTTCAACTCTCCCTTCTGTTATGGTCTTCTGTAAGGTGTTATGCCTTTTTATGTGGCCAAAGTATTTTACCTGCCGAACTTTGACCTCCCTCATTAGTTCTCTTTTCATACCTAGATTTTCTAGGACCTCCTTATTTGTTTTCATCTCTTTCCATGAGATACGCCCCATTCTTCTATATATCCACATTTCAAGAGCCTCAATTCTTTCTTCCAACTGCTTATTCATCGTCCATGTTTCTGCACCATACAGAAATGCAGAATATATATAACACTTTATGATTCTCAGTTTTAATTTGTGAGATAACTGTTTGGATGTCAGTATATGTTTCATGTTGTTGAATGTAGCTTTGGCCATTCCTATTCTCTTCTTGATTTCTGTTTCACATCTGCCATCTTCTGTTATTATATGACCGAGATATACGTAGCTCTTGACTTGTTCCAGGATTTCCCCATTTACGCTTATCTTTAATGTGGGTTTATCGCTTGTTTTGCTAATTATCATAGTTTTTGTTTTCTCAATATTAATGTCGAGTCCATATTCACGACTTATACAGTTCACTTGCTTCACTAGTTCTTGTAACTCCTGTTCGCTTTCAGCTAACAACACTGTATCATCTGCATATCTAAGGTTGTTTATTGACAAATTGATTAGATCCCTTTTTTCCGTTCTGCCGCATGTGAATCGTATTTCTTCAAGTGTTAAGGTTTTGTGTAATTTCTATGAAATTGCCAGTTTTTACAGGTGCATTTCTAGTAAATGTCACAGGCTTCTTTAAAAATTAGTCCTAGTAAATAGTAGGTTCCAGATGTCCTGATTTCTTGTACCTCTCACTTGCCTCCCTTATTTATTTAGCTCCCAAATAATGTTCACAGGTCTCTTTATACTGTGGGCTCCAGGGCACAGAATGCTTCTAACGCCATCAGCTGGTATACTCACTGTATGTCCTATCCAATGCCCGCACCTTTTCTTCACCACATTTCCACCTTGTATTTGTCTGGTTATTTCCATCAGTTCTACATTGGTTGTCATAACATTTTAATCCTTCTATTTAACGTTGTGATTGTTGTTGCTGTTCTGTACGTTAATACGTTTCACAGCAGGACTAACTTGACACGTGACTTGAAGCTTCTAATATTTATGCTGAACTTGATTTCAATATATTTCCCAGCACGGTCAAGGTTCCTCTTGTCTTTTGTATTCTTATTTTAATATCACTGTCCGTTCCTCCAACTTTGTCTTTGATGCTACCAAAATGTATGTGGACATGTCCATATCTTTTAGAGGTGTTTCTCGAAGTGCACGTTTGCTATCATTTGCTGAATTTATTCTCATATCAGTATATTTTCCCTTTGTATGTTAAGACTTATGCAGTTTGGCCGATCTGACCAGTAAATCTCATGTTGGACTCTGGTTGCAGTTACGTCATGAGAGTCACGTCATTTTCAAACCATAGGTTGTCTAGCAGTTGTGGTAAAGTGCATTGAATTTAATTTCTCCTGGGTGTTGTTTATTTTCATAATCCAGTCTATAGCCAGAAAGAAGAGAAACCGTGATAATAGGCATTCTTGCCACTCACCAGTTATTATCACACAGGATTCTTTAAGTTAACCTTAATGAATAACTTTAACTTATTGGGTTCTCCATAATACCTCATCAGCTTCCAAATTATAATTCTCTATTATAACTGTCGCAGGCCTTTTCATGGTTCACAAATCCAATGTAAAATGGTGCATTCAGTTTCATTGTATGTTCTAATTAGTGGCAGTATTGCTGTCTAGTCTGTGCATGATGTGTATTGTTGAACGCCATGCTTGTTCTTCTGTCAGTTGTCTATGGACTCTTTTAATCTCTTTGAGACGTTCCTGTTTAATATTTTCCATGGCGCTGGTAGTGACAGTATTCTAATGTAATGTATGCACTATTACAAATCTCTCTGATTTGGCAGCTTGACCAAATATCCTTCCTTTCAGTCTTCTTTTATTTTTCATTTTTTTTATTTTCTTTACTTCCAGATTTTCCCAAGCAAATTGTATAATATATCTGTAGAGGTGTCCATATCTGCTTCAGTGGCCTGTGGTTGAAACTCCGGCAAGGCCCGCAGTTTTTCCATTCTTAAAAGTGTTATGACTTTGTGGTTTTCATATTACATCCAATTATTATTTATTAAGTTTGAATGCGCTCATACAAGGAAAGTCTTTGTAAAAGTTGAAAAAAAGAACATGAAGATCAATGTACTCACGTTAAGGAAAGTCTGTATGGCAGTATCGTGAGGCGTATCTGGTATGTGCTCGACCATCTTTAGCAGGGTGTGGGGCGTGGTCAGCAAGAACCACGACACAGATAGTGCCATCAGTAGCGCGGTCACATGGTTGTAGCGTGCTCTCACATGGCTGTCGTTTCTGCTATTGCATCTAGACGAGTCGGCGTGTGTGAGGAGAGACCGGCGGCTGGTGTAGAGCACTCGTGCTAGGAGACTGTTCAGAACGATGAGCAGTAAGGCCGGCAGACCTGAGTACAGCACCACCAGCACAAAGGGAAATACATCGCTAACAAATCCGTCATACTCTTCACTAGGAGCGCAGACATGGCCCCCTGGATCCTGGAAAGGTTGGGGGGGGGGGGGGGGTGGTGGGGGGGAGGTAGATGAGGAGGAAAGTGTTGTAAGTAAGAGAAATAAAAACAAAACAGAGTATTTATGCGTCAGTTGAACAGGATAATTTCTTACTTGCAAATGCATCTTAATTTCAGTAGTATGGGTAAATTTAGCAGCATATCGCTGGCGCTATAACCAAATGTTTTATGACTTTAAAAAAAATATTAATACGTTAAGATGCTAGACTAACTTTGTGTCCTACGTACCTCGTGAAGTTGGACAGTGATCAGGACGTAGCTATTGGCACCAACGAGAATCAGGAGGAGACACGTCAAGCCGATATAACCACATTTGGAGCTATCCACTGGACAACACCGGTCAAACGGGCGAGAGCATGTGTACCACCGCTGCCAAGCGATGACTAATACCAGCCAGGCGGACAAAGTCGAACTCAGTTGGTTGAGAAATAGTCCTAATTTGCAGGACCAGGATCCAGTATGTAGTAGTTCGAATCCCCACATCACGCGCACCCATGTTTTAAAGGCGCTTGTATATAAAAACACCGTGTCCACCACAGCGAGAACTGAAAGAAAGAAGCTGAGATTGTCCGTATTGATGGCACCGCGGCGAAGCACCACAATCACCAACGTGTTGGCTGTTGTACCTAAAACAATTAGAGCTGGGAAAACCACTTGAATTATTACAATAGCAGCAGAGTAGATGGTTCGCTTGTTGCCATTTTCCATTTCGTTGTGGTGGTAAAAGTAGTCATTATGATTCCCTGCCGTGGTCCCGTTGCCGTATGTGACAGAGAAGGATGTTGTGTTGTCATTATATAAATTGTTAACATCACTTATATTGAAATCCATAGTTAAATCACAGCTCGAAAAAAGTTATTAAATCATATTTGCTTTTCAAATACTTTTAAAAAAAAATTTAATCTCCGAAAACCAAATTTAGTTAGTTATTGTTTTCCTCCTGTAAATTTAGTTGTTGGTTGTCTCTACAGAAATCCTATTTTACGGTGATGTTTTCAGTGTATACCTTATTGTGTCCTTCTCAGATGCTGTCATGTAAATGTTGGTGTGGCATCTTTACTACTAACGGTAAAATATCTTATTTGGTGCCATTTTGTAAATGTTAAACTCGGACTAAGTAACCTCTTACATCTGTATCTAAGATAAGTATGAAACCACTGTACTACCAACAGCATACTTATAAAATTAAATATAATGTCTAGTTGTTTTTTTTTAAATTTTTTTTTTTAACGGCTCTCTGGATACTTTCGAGGACTACTAATCACATTTCTATTTGAATTTAATACGAATGGCTCACGTATATGAGGTTATGAACAGGTGCTCGGCTGCAAATGCGGTGCATTTTTTCCCACCTTTTTTATTATTTTCACACAAAAACTTAAAATTTTAAATATACGGTGTCTTGGCTTGTATATGGCACTCAAAAAGTGTAAACAAGTCGTAAACATTGTCCTGAACAGAGAATTAATTGAAGAACATGTTGCTGTGATAGCCTATGAATTGGTGTGAGGCATTATAGCCATAGACAACAGTCTGCAAAACGTGTGTCCACCGACCGTTATCAGATATGGTTGACTCGCTCCGTGCCGCCGCTCGTCGTCTTTCATTGGTCAATTCTAGCGCCGTGTCTAAACGGAATTGTTGCCCAAGATAGGGTAAGAGGTCATTTTTAATGACGCTTACCACCAGTGTTTGAAGTATAGTTTCACGCGCATAATACATTTTTAACAAGCGTGAGACAGCCCGTGGTAATGTTACGCTATCGTTAATTTCTTAGTCTAGGAAGACACACGTGCATATTAATTACTGTCGCTTTCAGCTATGAATAATCTTCTAGACAAGCTGTTCAATTTTCCTTGTCTCTCTCACTCGCTTTCTTGATCTTTATTTTAAATGCGAATTCCTTGAAAAAGTCATAGTCTATGGACTCTCTGCCCAGCATTGTGTCACTAGTAGAATACATAAAAACTAAAATGAGATTTGGAGCAATACGCCAGTAAATGTCACATATTCCAACATACCGGAAGTCTCGCATCTACGTTAAAGACTGCTCTGATCAGAACTCTTCGTATATTTGTGAACACCAACTACCTCTTAGTCTGGCATAGGCGATCCAGTCTCTTTACAACGGTCCCTAGTGTTTCTGTCAGTCCTGCTGTTGAATTTTTCCAGCGCATATTAGCTTGTATGGTATCTCATTCTCATTTCTGTCGTCTTTTTCTCAGATTTTGCCTGTTCTCATAATGAGCTCTAGCAGTACTGGTCTCAGAACATGCCCAGTGAAAGTTCACTATCTCATTCTGGTCTGTATAATGAATTTATTTTGCACGTTGGCCACTTCTACAAAGTGTTTTGCCATTTTAGCGATCCTTAGGATTGGTAATATCATTCCCCAAGACTACATCTCCACGGTTTTCATTAACCTCCTCATTTATTTTTTCTCTTGTGCGATTCGAAAATACAGTAATACGGATGGGTGTAAAATCGGAGAAGTCTTTTTCTTTTCACAGGTATGTAGAAGTACGCTGATCGTTAAGGCACATCAAGCGGCATCTCCGCATCGAGGTAGGCTGGACTGTTCTCCAAATTTTTATATCTCTAGCCTTAGTGGTGCGATATGATAAGCTACTTCCTGCCCATCTCTTGATGGTAAACACTTATAATACTGTAAGCCCCTTGCCAGCTTTCCTGCCTTCAATTGTTCCTACCATTGGGATTTTCAATAAAGTTGTATAACTCGTATGTGTCTAAAATACGATTTCATTAATTTTATTTTTCATTATACTTCTTTGTTTTATTCTATTACAATGAGATGATCCTCATTCTTAAATGTATCCATGTTTCAAAGGGCCTTCATTATTTCTTCAACTGTCTGTTCATTGTCCATGTTTCTGTCATCATCATGTGACGCATTCTTTCCAGAACGTTGTCTCCATTACAGCTGCTCTGAACGCATCACGATTCTGGGCAAGTCGACCTGCATCAGCCAAAGTCAAGTTCAGACTCTCTGTGATGTCCTGGGTCCACCGTCGTCTAGGTCGTCCCCTTCCCCTTTTTCCAGGGACCATGTTTCTGTACCATGCATAAATGAAGAGTATATATAACACTTTATTACCCTCGCTTTGAATGTGTTTGGATGTCAATATCTGTCCCATGTTGTTGAATGTAGTTTCATCCCGTCCTATCACATCTACCTTTTTCTTATGTGCCCAAATTACGAGACTATGTTTAAAGTTGGCTTCTCGTCTTTTTTGCTAAGTGTCATATTTTCTTCTTGATAACTTACTTAGTCGTTCCCCTTCTACCGTGAGGTGTAGAGGTTTGGAAGAGAGAGAGCGCCAGACTATCCTATTGGCTGTCTTCCTCTTGGCCTGGTTCCATTCTAGTCCTCGGTCCTTCAAAGATTATCTAATGTTGTCCTCCCAGCGGACTCTGGGTCGTCCTGGGGGTCTGGATCCATGGCTCTTTGTTTCCCATGCTTGTCGTGGTAGCCGATCTTTTCCCATTCTGCAGACATGGCCAAACCATCTTAGTTGGGACTGTTCTACTTGGGTCTGCAGGGGGTGGGATTTTAGGCCTTGACGTATCGTCTGGTTGCGGACCATGTCTCTTCTTGTTACTTCAAACACCTTCCTCAGATACCTCATTTCTGAGGTTTGGATCTGGCTTTTATGGGTTGTAGTCATTGCCCATGACTCGCATCCATATGTCAAGACTGGGACTAAGGTAGAGCGGTATACAGCCATCTTCGTTTTCTTACCAACCTCTCTCTTGCTGAGGAATCCTCGATTTATGGCCTGAAAAAGTCTCCCAGCTGCTGCTTTTCGAGTGGCCAACTCTTCTTTGATGCCTCTCTTTCGGTCTATAATAGTTCCGAGATATTTAAAGTGGTCGACCTGCTCCAGGACCTGTTCTCTCAGCTTAACCTGATGTCTTCTTTGTTCTCGGGATATCACCATGGATTTTGTTTTAGAGCTGCTTATGACCATCCCTCTCTTCTCCAGTTCTTCTTTATAATATCCTGTTAATATTCACGGCGTTTGTTATTGACTTGCTTACTTGGTTTTTTTTTTTTTATAACGATTTTTCACTCTTATCCACATGAACTACACTATCTGCATATCTAAGGTTGTATAGTATTGTCGCTGATGTTTAGTACTGGTACTTCTCCTGTCTGTTTGAATCAATAATTTTTCCCTGTAAATATTAGACATGGAATAATTCGCGGGCATCGTGTTAAACACACTGCTACAGAAACCCCCGCTTGTTGCTGGCTTCCTGAAAGGGCACCAGCGGCAGTGCTGGCCCCATACTCTATATGGAAGGAAGCAAGGATCCTGTTACGCGCCTATTGAGGCATATTGGGAATATGGTGTTAGGCCCATATTTTCTTGACCATCGGCACACTAGGGGTGATGTGGTCAGCATCACTCCGGCCGCCTTAACCTTCCTAGAGTTGCTCTGGTACCCAATTCATGAGGCTGGGTCGACCCCGGAGCCGTTTGCGGTCTAAAAAACATCCCACCTCAACTGGGGATGGAACCATGTACCACCGAGCTAGGAAGCCAGTGCACTAACCACTGCGCTACCACAGCTCCATACTCTATAAGGAACTAAAAGGAAAATGAGGACGACAAAGAGGAATCTGTGGTTTGAAACTAAAAGAGAAGTAACTTTTGTTTTCCTTTCTAAAACTGGCTTCAATACGTATCTCATTGTTCATTGTCATTTTGGTCTGTCATTCTTGCCAGATTTTATTGTTGCAGTATAGATGACTCATTGAAGTCTTTTCTTGCTTCAAATAGAAACTACTGCAAATAAAAATACAAAATGCTAGAGAAGCTTTCATTTCATTGGGAAATATACTACTCGTCAAAAGTCAAGGGCCACTTAGAAAAACCTTGGTTGAAACCATAAAACAAATCTGATATAAACGTAATTGGTATAAGTCAAAACGGCATTTATTGAATACCAAATTGACATGTCACGTAAAGAAATGGAAACACACATTCAAACGCAATGAAGCTGTGAAGTGTGTCACCCACCTTTTCAAAAGTCACACAATAAATGTTGGACAAATAGACATTTCAAAATCGGGTATGACCACCGTTTGCAGCAAAGCATTCAAGACAGCGTAGACGCATCGAGTCCACAAGGCTCCGAAGAGTATCCTGAGGAACAGCTTGCCATTCCTGAAGCAGAAATGCAGTCAGCTGTGCAACATCCATTGGCAGGGGGTGATTTGTTGACAATCTTCGACCAAGGACATCCCAGAGGTGCTCAATCGGAGAAAGGTCAGGTGAATGAGCTGGCCACGCCATCCTGATGATCCCATGTTGCTGAATAAACTCATTCACCACACGAGCTCGATGGAGTCGAGCGTTATCATCTTGGAGGATGGCATTACCACCTATGGCCTCCAGAGCAGGCTGAACAATTGGTCTCAAGATTTCGTTCTGGTATCTTGGGCCGGTCAAGTTGCCTTGGATGATGTAGAGTGGGGTCCTGCCGTGTCTGTAGAAGCCTCTCCAGACAATGACAGAACCCCTACCATAACGATCCACCTCTCGAATTGTGCCATCAATAAATCGCTCTCCTGGTCGTCTCCAAACTCGAATCCTGCCATCATTGAATGACACAGTGAAGCGAGATTCATCAGTGAAGAGAACTTGACTCCATTGTTGCCTTGTCCATCGGATGTGCTCGCGACACCAAGCAACACGGGCTCTGCGATGAGCAGGAGTAAGAGGGATTCTGACTGCAGGACGTCGAGCAGCCAGTCCAAATTCATGTAAACGTCTGCGAATGGTGCTTTGACTGACATTAACGTTTACAGTTTGTCTCAGCTGACATCTTAGAGTGGAACAAGTCACTGTTCGATGGTGCAGGGCTGACAACAAGAGGTTCCGGTCATCATGTCTATTGGTGCATCTAGGGCGACCTGGCCGGTGGCGATCCTCCACACTTCCTGTGGCCTGAAATCTCTCCAAAATTCTTTGGATAGTAGAGTGTAACACTGCAAGCCGTCTAGCAACCTCACGGACAGATAAACCACTTTCAACCCACGCTATAGCCCTCATTCTTTGTAAGGTGTCAAGACTTCTTCTCGGTGGCATGGTTTTTGCAAGTGATGAAACTACCCTAAGTCTGCTGATTGTAAAACAAATTAAGAGTGAGCTCTGTTCTCGAAAAGTCGCCATTGCACATGGAATGTCAATCAGTACGATTACTTCACCTGTTTGGTTGTACGGAAGTTTGAAAAAACAGATTAAAAATGTGAATTTATGGTCAGCAAACCAAATTGCACGTGATCACCATGGTTGTCGGTGAGTTGTTTTTATGCTTAACGTGCATAGAGGACTGTCAGAGGAAGATATTGCACCCATTTTTACTAAAAACTTCCTTCATTTAATCATTCTATGAGCTTATATAAAAGTGTATTGAAAATAATAGGGTGACTTTTGACGAGTAGTATATATGGAGATCATGAGAATTTAAGTCCAAAACAAAAATCAGAATATTCAACTCATAGTTCAAGTCAGTTCTATTATGGCCCTGAAACATGGAGAACGGTTAACAACAAAATGCTACAGGCTTTCATAAATGGGGGCTTGTGTAGAACACAGGATTGAAATGGTGCCACAAAGTCATTAGTGTGGAACTGATGGCAGGTGTCAGTGGAACAAGAGATGAGAAGACGACGCTGGCGATGGTTAGGACACTCATTGAGGAAATACATTGATAGCATTACAAGGTAGTTCTTGTTCTGGAATACCCAGGGTAAGAGGGGGTAGAGGTAGACCAAGGAAGACGTGGAGAGAAAACTAGAGACAGATAATAAGGAGATGAAGAAGACATGGAAACATTTGGAGCTGGTAGCACGGGAAAGGACGACTTGGCATCAGTTTGTGAAAGGTCTATGCTCCATGGAGTCATGATGATGATGATGAATATTTGTCACTCTTTGGAGACATATTACAGTACTTATAAATTACTAATTAATATGATGTCTTTCCCTTCCATACCTATGTCTGCAACATTGTCAGTTTATCGTGATGGCCTCAGTCAAAAACCTGTGAAATACGTAAACACATTTTTGGACTAAAGTTCTCTATATGTTTATGATAGTCTCCTAACATGAAATATTGCTTCTCTTGTTCCCCTGTTACGTCGAAAGTCTAACTGTTCTTCTCTGACTTTGTTATCTATTTACGTTTTCATCGGCTCTGCACAATGAGCGGTAGTTTGATCATGTGACACATCAGGCCGATTATTCTGAAGTCTGAACATTCTACTGCCTTCAATTTTTTTTTTCTTGCAGAATTATAAGAACTGTTGTCTTCAGGTCATGCGGTATGTATCCGGTATTGTATATGGCATTACATAGATCCATATTTTTTATCTGCATCGAAGTCTCTAGCTTCAATTATTTCTTTTTTTTTTATGTTATCCATGCTTGCTGATTTTTCCCCTCCATTTTTATTGCTGTCTCCAACTCCAGTGTGAGATTTATATACCTTCATTAGTGTAACGCGATGGTTTGCTCCTAGAAAAGGCATAGTTTTTGTTCTGTCAGGAGCTTGACATTTACAATCGAGCTTTCTGTTAGTCGTCAGACACCATCCTCCACCCCCTCCGTCCGTGATAGTAGTTGATGAGTCCGTTATATTGACTGCTATTTATCTAGTACTGTATTACCAGCTTACGAGTGCCTGAAAACATACCCTTATGTTTGTCTAATATTTACGTCTGTTAAGGCACGTCTTACCGTTGTCATGGCAACGTGTCTCCAGATAATCCCGCCAGCTTTCCAATTTTCCACCCTTCTTGCGCTCTGAAACATATTTGTATATTTTATTATCCCTTCTAATAACAAAGAAGAACAAGAGTTACCCCCACACCGGCGGAAGTATTTGGGCTGGTCAAGCCCGCGAAGGCGTTGCCTAAATCCTTTTTTGCAATATATCATTGTAACGATACCTTCTCACTTCGTGAACAAGACGGGAGCTGGACTTAGCACGTACATCTGTTTTAATGTTATCTCGCCCATCAAACAAAGTTAACAGTGGACATAATTCACACTTATAACACGGCTGTCAAAGTGAGAGAATGAGATCACTGAATTGAATAGGGCTTACACAGGCACATGTCGATCGTTAATAATAAACACATCCTTTGGGTCCCATCGAGATTTCCCTGTAATTTTCTATCATTTATCGTCATTTTCCTTTGCGTTCTTTACGGAGCAATGAGCCACTACTGCGGCTGTCTCCATGGGAAACCTGCACACAGCAATTACATGCTCTTGCAGCAGGGGTTTCAGTGGCAATTTGTTTTACCCGAGGACGTTGCCAGCTCCATGCTAAAGTTCAAATTTTTCGCCTTGAGGATATCCATGAGGGTACAATAGTCATATTTTTTTCCTTTACGCCGAACATATAGAATTAAGCTATTGTATATGTCACATAATTAATCTTTAGAAAAACAGATGAAAATCTGTGCTGCGGCCACCAACATCTTAACGTACCTTTCTATATTACACCTTAGATTCTCCCTGGTGTTTTCAAGGAATTTACCAACCTCATTATCAGTCCAGCTAACTTGCTGCTGGCGCCAGTGTCAGAAGAATCAAGTTTTAGTGTTCTGTCATACGTGTGCCTGGTTTCAAACGACCAATTATTGACGGTCTTTTTTAAGCTGTTAACTCGGTAGTAAGCAGACCCAAGCAAATTGATCTATTTGCGTGGAACCGGTCTTAGTTTGACCTCGATGGTCAGTGTTTGCTCAACAAGTACAGTGTTAGGATATATATTCTTCGTTTCTTGCCCGTGTTATAGTGGCGAATTCCCAAATATTCCTAATAAGGTTTATAAAACTAACCTTAGTTACTATTGAAAGTTTCCGGTTAAATGTTTGTGTGTATCAAGTTGGAAAAGGAGTGGGGTTGCGAAAAAAAAAGAAGAGAGAAATATAAAAGAAGAGACGATACCGATTATTATTTTTTTTAATAGTTTGTTGTACTCATCATTACTAGTAGTATTTTAACCTGGGGATTTGAATGGAAGAGAAGATAGGATTTGCGTGTTAACTTAAGAATGCTGTTTCACACTGATATGTCTTAGTGTCTGCAGGTTATAGGTGTAAATATTTTAATGTGTGCATATTGGAGAGGAGCGACCGATTGGCAATGTGGCTAAGGCGCTTCCCTCTCGCGGCAGAGGTACAGGTTTTTAGGTTCGAAACCTGGTAGCGTCACTTTCCAGTCTAGCCAGCTGTGAATGGGTGCCTGGCTTTACTCTTGAGTTAGGGTCGGCAGAGGCAACAAGGAAGTGAACTTGTCTCATAAAGCTGGACCTTGTATAGTGAAATCTATAACATTTCACTCCCGTATGGCAGCAACTGGGACTACATTTACCTATTATTTTTATATTGGAGAGACGAAGAGGGGAGAAACTTTTATAAAATGCTTCATGAACGAACGAATGCCGTGAATATTACCTCGATAATCAAATAAGTCTTGTCAGCTCACTCTTCTTAAAATATAACTTGATAGTTTGGCGAAACATGGACTATGTGAACGGGGCAAAAAAAAAAAAAAAAAAAAGGTGACAAGGCACTAAAGTAAAACTGACACTCTGCGAGCATTAGCCGTGTACATCGTTAATGAAAAGCTTTGCACGGTAGTTAACAAAAGTACGAGAAGCGTTCAGAAAGTAATGCACCACATCGTTTTTCTCAGCTAATAATGAAGATAGAAGCATGAAATTTTGCACACTTCAAATATGGCATGTGCCAATTGTGTGCACCAAATTGCACCGCAACCGGCCAAACAATACGGCTGCCCTAAACCGTTTAAATGGAGCGTGTTAGCAACTTGCGTTATAACCAGCGAATTGTGATAGAATTTCTCGTTGCAGAGAAGGAAACTGTTGTGAACATTCACAAGCGTCTATGTGATGTGTATGGAAGTTTTGCAGTCGACAGGAGTACAGTCAGTCGCTGGGTTCAGAGAATCAAGGAATCAGGAAGTGAAGATACGGAGCTGCTTGATCGGGCGCGCTGTGGACGTCCTGCCACAGCCACCAACGCAGACATGTTGAAATGCGTTGACGGCATTATTCTTACTGATAGGCGAATCTGGCATTTGCTGATGATGTTGCCCTGATTGCTAAATCAGAGGCACATCTCCAATCCAACCTGCAAGTCTGGAAGGAAGAGCTGGAGAAGAGAGGGATGGTCATAAGCAGCTCTAAAACAAAATCCATGGTGATATCACGAGAAGAAAGAAAACATCAGATTAAGTTGGGAGAACAGGTCCTGGAGCAGGTCGACCACTTTAAATATCTCGGAGCTATTATAGACCGAAAGGGAGGCATCAAAGAAGAGTTGGCCACTCGGAAAGCAGCAGCTGGGAGACTTTTTCAGGCCATAAATCGTGGATTCCTCAGCAAGAAAGAGGTTGGTAAGAAAACGAAGATGGCTGTATACCGCTCCACCTATGTCCCAGTCTTGACATATGGATGCGAGTCGTGGGCAATGACTACAACCCACAAAAGCCAGATCCAAACCTCAGAAATGAGGTATCTGAGGAAAGTGGTTGAAGTAACAAGAAGAGACATGGTCCGCAACCAGACGATCCGTCAAGGCCTAAAATCCCATCCGCTGCAGACCCAAATAGAACAGTCCCAACTAAGATGGTTTGGCCATGTCTGCAGAATGGGAGAAGATCGGCTACCACGACAAGCATGGGAAACAAAGAGCCAGGGATCCAGACCTCCAGGACGACCCAGAGTCCGCTGGGAGGACAACATTAGACAATCTTTGAAGGACCGAGGACTAGAATGGAACCAGGCCAGGAAGAAGACAGCTGATAGAATGGTCTGGCGCTCTCTCTTCCAAACCTCTACACCTCACGGTAGAAGGGGAACGACTAAGTAAGTAAGATAGGCGAATCACTACTCAACAATTGGCTTTACAGCTGTCAGTCAGCATTGGTAGTGCCAATGCAGTTATAAAAACTCTCGGATTTTCTAACGTTTGCACAAGATGGGTTCCTCGAAGTCTCACAAATGACCACCGATTGCAAAGGAAAGCAATTTCTTCTGAATTGTTGGAGCGTTTCAATGCTGATGGAGAGAACTTTTTGGCTAAGATCGTTACAGGTGACGAAACCTGGGCACATCATTTTGAACCTGAGACAAAAAGATAGTCAATGGAGTGGCATCATCCGCAATCACCACGAAGAAAGAAATTCAAGACAATTCCTTCAGCTGGAAAGGTCATGATCATTGTCTTTTTGGACATTGAAGGTGTGATTCTTGTGGACGTTATGCCAAGAGGAGAGACAATCAATTCGCAAGCTTGCATTAAGACATTGAAAAAACCCAATCAACGTTTTATCAGAGTTCGGCCGCACAAGAATCCAGCAGACCTGCTTCTCCTTCACGACAATGCGCGACCTCACACAAGTCTGGCAACACGGGAAGCAATCACCAAATTGGGTTGGACTGTACTACCCCATCCACCCTATAATCCCGATTAGGCACCCTCTGATTTTCATCTATTTGGTCCACTTAAAGGTGCACTCCGTGGGACAAGGGTTGAAGATGATGAAGGAGTGATTTATGCAGCGAAGAAATGGCTACATGTTCAAGACAAAATCTGGTACGGGCTAGGAATACATGCACTTGTTTCGCGCTGGCATAAAGCCGTACAAGATGATGGGGATTATGTTGAATAATACCGATGTTTACATGACATATACATGTATATTGTGTATAAATTTCATGCTTTTTGAATAAACAGCCCCTGAGAAAAACGATGTGGTGCATTACTTTCTGAACGCCCCTCGTAATTATGTTTTTTTTTGTTTTACGAGAAAATAAAGGAGAGAATTTACTGAAGAGTTTGCATTCGCTCGGCAAAGGTCAACAAGGTTTGGTTTTATGACCAGCTTCATTGCACACGGACAGCTCCATCAGTGCTCCGATCTCCTCCCTTAGATCACACAAGGAGGATCTCAGCACAGTGCAAGAATTCCGTAGCACCTTCGAGGATCCCAGTATGTGTATACAAGCATCATACATTCTACAAATATTTTTGTGGTGGGTAAGTTTCCTAATTTTTTTTTTTTTGGTGACCGCTTGGCATACACTACAATTAATACGTGTTAAAAAACCACATACGGTAAAATGAGAAATAACAACGTTAAAAGCAGTTAAGACATTTGTGCACAAAATATAGTATCATGAAAAGTTCACGGCTTCGAGAAAAGCTGTCACAGAACAACAAAATAGTAAGTGCATGTTTATTGAATGGAAAATTTTGGGAGAAGTTGCAAATCTGGGTTTTTTCCGTTGTTAGAGTGAGAATCATGTGCAAAAAGTCGAAAAGCTGAGAAAAGCGTGTGCAAATGTAGATGTTTGGTATCGTGTGAAAAATAAAGCATCGTGTGAAAATTGGCGGGAAAAAAGAGTGGGCTGTATATAAAGAAGAGACGTGGGCGATTGCCAAGGCTTGTACAGATTTTAGGATTCGTTAGGCAAGAGGATTTTTTTTACAGAACTTCGTCTTTGAGATTATCAAGACAAGTTGTTTTTAACTTGACAAGTTTTGTTCAGGTTAGACAAGTATTTTTAAGTAGACAAGTTTGTATTTTACTCTATTAGATATATTATTCCTGTGGATTTACATTTTCATTTTGGATATTCACTACTTTGTGTAAGAAAGACATAAGTATTTCACTACTGTGCCAATGACATTGCTGTTCCAAATCACGTTAATAAACTATATTTTATTTTTCTACATTGCTGAGTTTTCGTTGGAATATTACAGTTGGATACTTTGACATAACCATTATACGAGATTGCTTTTCACTAAAACACAAAAAGGGTACGAACGAACTCTGGGAAGGAAGAATAAAATAAGGTCAAGAATTTCCATCTCAGGCGGACAGACCTGTAACGACTTGAACCAAGAAACGTACAAGAGTTAGCGCTTTTCAAAATATCTACCTGCGCTCAACCATTAACTAAACTGACCCGATCAGCTGACGGACACACACACATTCTTTCATTGATGTTGTAATCAGCTCGACCCGGTTACATTTTTTTGCCAGGGCAGCGGCCGTGTGGCCTACTCTTTACAATTTCCAACTGCTGAGGGATTGTTAACGTGCGCAAATTGCACACGAGACCTCCTACTTTTCGCCCTTATCCGAGAAGGCTAGGCCCGATCTCATTACCCATGAGATCAAGGGGGCTGTCGTAAATCTTTATCAGATAGGTAATAGATGTTTATAGTCCTGTCTGAGCAAAGGTGATAGTGATAACTATGTGAGAGTAAGGTGTAAGAAATAGTTTTTCTCACGAGGTGATAGTGTAAGAGAAAGGACAGTCTTTGGATTGAATAATTTCTCTAATCCAGCCTATCTGTACGACTATATTTAAAATCAGACGCACTTTCTCTCCTTATACAAAATACAAGTTACACTGCACCCACGTGCACACAATTCTGTGACAAATACGCACAAACGTGAAAACAAACTATGGATAACAGATAGGGTAGGGGTTGACCAACACAATAACTTGAGGTTTATTAAGTTTATTTATCACTAGAACTTTACAACATAAATCATATACATCAATAGATCATGGTTTACAGACAAAATGAAAATTAATCAAATAGGTTCTCCCCTCTGGTGAAGGAAAAGAGAAGAAGATTCCAGCAGAGGTTAATTCACCTAAAAGATCAAAAGTTAACAATAAGTGTATGGAATAGTCAGGAAAGAAAACAAAGGACAAGTCCCTAATTAATCTATCCCGTAAATACTCAGGTTAATGAGAACCAAAAAAAAAAATTTGTATGATAGTGGTAACAACAGAAAATTATGTTACTCTCTTACAGTTCATTCAATCCTTCATACTGTGGCCACATTCATATTCGCTTACCCAGTAGTTGTCGCAGGCATTCCGTGGAAATAAACACTAATAAGTAATAAGACTATTCAGTGTCATATTAATTTTTGCCAAATCCAGCCCCAGACTAGCCGTAGTTGCTGACTGCAAATTTCACGGTAGTCGCTGGAGTTGGTGATTTAATTGTTTTCCTGGGTAAATACTGTATCTCTGCCTTCAGTTGGTTGGAGTAAGGTTCATGCGTGGTGATCGCCGACATAGGAGGAATAATACATATACATTTCCTGTGTTGTCTAGCCTCTGGTTGCTGAGACACTATGTTAAATTACACAAATGTTGCTGACAATATATTTTGCCACAGCTGGCTGATGAGATTTATATAGGTAAAATCTGGTATAGTTGTCCATGCTCCTCTCTCCAAGGGGTTTGTTCTGGCACAGACTTTAGGGGGCTGTTAACTTCAGGCAGGTCTGAGGTTTGTCTACGAAATCGTTTGGCCTGGTGGATAAAGCTGCTTCTTTTCAGTCGCCCCATTGCTAGGTTTTGGAATCTGTCCTTCATTGGATGGCTCGGCATACAGAGGATCTTTTCTGCCTGTGTTAGCACTTTCGTGTCTCTGCGTTCTCTCAGTGCTTGTATCCTCCACATTTTCTCCATCTCCACTATAGGTGTCGATTTCATTGCCCCCGTGATGACCCTAAGCGCCTCGTTTTGCACCTTATCTAGCTCTTGTAATGTGGTGTTTGATGCTGGGCACCACGCAGCTGACCCATATTCCAGGTGTGGTCGTATGCCCTGCTGGTAAACTTTACTAAGTATTTTCCCGCTGGCTCCCCATGTGGTTCCACTTAGTTTTCTCAGGATGGCTAGCTTCCTCCTGGCCTTTGTTGCTGCCTTGTTGATGTGCTGCTTCCATGTCAGCCTATCATCGAATGTAACTCCGAGATAGGTAGGTTGTTTATCTTCTCTCAGGAGCTCTTCGTTTATCTTGATGACACCAGCTTTTTGTTTGGGAGAGAGGGTGAAGAGCGTAGTGCTGCACTTGTCTGTGTTGATGCTGATACACCATCTATTTGCCCATGAGGTTAAGGCATCTATAGCTCTTTGTAGCAGTTTGGTGGCCACTGTTGCATGCTCATCTGTGCACCATATTACCAGGTCATCAGCGTACATTGCCACTTTCATTCCATGTGGTAGTTCAGCAACCAGGTCGTTGATGTAGACTAGGAAAAGTGTGGGGGACAGAACCCCTCCCTGAGGGACGCCATGACGCAGTAGAATTTTCTTACTCTTGAGGCCATCTGGTTGTACTCGGGCTCTTCTGTTATGCAAGTATGCTTTCACCCATTTGTACATCTTACCATTCACTCTACAATTTCTCAGTTTCTTCAGAAGCCCTTCTTTCCAAACCTTGTCAAATGCTTTCCTTAGATCTATCCAAGCTGCTAATACCAGTTTCTTATCTTGGAACGCATCCTCAATCTCTTAGGAAAGGTAAGTTGCCTGATCTTCGGTGGAATAACACTGCCTAAAGCCCGCCTGCTGTGATACAAGAAGGTTTTCACTTTCAAGGTACCACTGTAGCCTGAGGTTGATGATACGTTCCATTGTTTTGCAGAGGCAGCTTGTAAGGCTGATTGGTCTGTAGCTGGAGGCAGTGGAACTGTCTTTTCCTGGTTTTAGGAGTGTTATCATGATTGCTTCCCTCCAGGTCTGTGGAACTCTGCCTGAGTTCCAACAGATATTAAAGATCTGCAGCAGCTTTGTTTTTGCTGCGGTTCTCAAGTTCTTAATCATTTCATTGGACACTCCATCAACTCCTGGCGACTTTCTCATTTTCAATTTGGATATTGCAAGCTCCAGTTCTCTGAATGTGATTGGTGCCTCCATAACTTCAGGTATGGTTCCATCTCGTCCTGCGTGTTGTTGTTTCTCACGAGTCTCCTGTTGCTTCTCTGGGCTAACTTCGATGTTGTTGTCTTTAGCAAAGGAGTCTGCAAAGTGATCAGCTGCCTGTTTTCCCATGAGAATGTTTCTCCCTGTACCTTCATCGTTAAGTTGTTTTACCAGATTCCACAGTTTCCTCGTATCTCTTTCGAAGTTCAAGGACTCGGTTTTCTCCTTCCAGCTTCTTCGCCTGGCCTGCAACTTGGCCCTTTGAAATTTGGCCTTAGCTTGCTGGTAGTTATTGTGGTGTTCTTGGCATGGACTGGTCTCTGCCTGCTTTCGAGATGTTTCCATGTCGTTGTGCAGCTGCTCTAGTTCACTATTCCAATATGGTTTGTAGTGCTTACGAGCCCCTCTAGGTATTGTTTCACGAGCAGCCTGTAATATGCATCTGCTGAATTCATCGACTAGCTTATTGATGTCTTTGTCTACAGTCAGATCTCTAGCCAGTATACTGGTATGATGCTGGTACATTGTCCAGTCTGCCTTCTTGTAGTTCCACCTAGAGAGAGTGCTGCTCTCCTTGACAAGTTCATTTTCCACAATTAGGAAGACTGGCCGGTGGTCGATGCCTCCAAGTTGTTTCCCTACAACGCGTGTGGTGTTCCACTCCAGGCCTGGTGAGTGGAATGCCAGGTCTAGTGTAGAGGTGGTGTGCCATGATCTCGAGTAGAAGGTTGGTGGGTCGATTGGCTGGTTAATCAGGATAAGCCCATAGTCATCCTGCCAGTTTTCAAGCTCCTCACCTCTCCTGTCCATGTGATCATAGCCCCAGCTCTGTGAGTGGCTGTTGAAGTCTCTGCATACAATCCGTCTTTCTTTTGCTGGGATTGTATCTAGTGCCAGTGGGCGGTCGCTCGGACTGTAGTAGTTGAGCAGGTGGAATTCTGAACTTTCTGTCCTGAGATGAAGCATCTGGTATTCCGCCCCCTCCATATATGTTTCAAGCTGACATGCTGTAGAGTTCTCTCACACTGTAGAGTGCTGTAAACCACTGTAAAGTGTCAGTCTGTAAAGAAGTGTGGTGTATTCTCTTTCTTCTGTAAAGCTCCACTATCAATCACTGTAACATGTTGTTTGTGGTGCCACTACTGTATATGTCCATTGTAGTGTACAGAGTTGTTGAGATCAGGCATGCTCCAGTCTACCCAGCTGTAAATGGGTAACTCACCCTAGTCCTGAGTTAGGGAAGGCAAAGGCAGCTGTAAGCAGTAGTTTCCCTCTAAGGCTCCAGGGGAAGCAGGCCCTAAACTTGGTCAATTCAACCGACGCAGGATGGTGTATATATGAGTAGAAGTGTAGAGTGTGATTAACGCGAATGGTGTACTGTTCGTGTTCTGACCAATCTAAACACTCATTCACTTGTGTCTACAAGGCACCAATGCAGACTGCTGGAATCTTTGTTTACACAGTTTATTTAGACGCACACACTGGGACATAACGAGTAAATCATGGGTACAGGTTGACACATCAATTTGCAGGCATACATAGTAGATCCCAAGTCATGACACATTCATAAATAATGGGTAGTACATCAATAGCTTCCAATGTCATGATACATAATGGCCGCATCCCCTATCTGACTAAGCGCGTCAGTGAAGGCGGATCGGTAAGTAACTAAAGTTGCTTTATGTTCACAGTTTATATCATATTATGAAACCATGGAAGGGGTTTCTATCAAAATTGAGATCTCCTTGCCACTGTCCGAATAGTAAGATACATGCCCCGTTCTTTGGACAGTGATTCAAAAATACGATGACAGGAATGTAACATGGCCGCCTTCCTGAGTTGTCGCTCACTCGCTCACAGGAGGGTATATATATAAGCCAAAGTTAATTCGAAATACATATGAATGATTTCCTAAAGTTTCTCCATACAGTTCTACAGTAATCCAGTTACTTCACGTAGACATAATTGTTGTATGGAAGCCCGTCATCTTTGTCGATACAAACACGACCCTAGCGTTGCGAAGCATAATATTCCAGCTAGGTCTAACCGACATGAGATCATCAAAAATAGGGTCTGGAATTACCTGGAGTCCGAATCATACATGTGTTGCGTGATAAATTCTCGCAACATCGTTTTATTACAATATCTATTTTATAACGCAAGGGCAACAACTGCTTGAAATTTATAGTCACTTTTCTCGGTAAGCATTTGTCTTCCCGCGTTGGTATTGAATGCAGTTAAGTTTTGAGCTGTGGTCTTTTTGCGCTGGACTGCGCATGACTGGTCTTGTTTTTTGTCGATCGGTTTCCGCCCACCACTAGTGGAGTGAGCGATTTGAATGGCGAAAGAGATGCCTCGTTGAAGAGGGGATCTCCGCTATTTTTTGTTCTGTCAGGGATGTGTAGTCCTCTTAATGGATATTTCGTTTATTCGAGATAATACCTCTAGTGTTTCCCACATGTCGGGAGGCGTGATATTTCTGTGTATTTCCTGAAGGCAAGGTAAATTGACTTTTCATTAACTCTATCGATTTTGGGTCGTGAGCGATTTCGATTCATAGCCTGTCTTCGAAAGTCGTCGTCACGAGATGTTTTCCCAGCTCACATGTCGCTGTATTGTACTGCATCGGTTGATGCATGTCCCAAGGACCATTACTTGCTACTTTGTTAAATGAACTAGGTTTGGAAAACCTTTATTATCTAGAGGATATTTTTGAGGACATTATTTATACTTCGGCAGACGTGTCTGTCTTGCTGAAGTCAGACTAAGGAGAGTGAACTGATCTCATACATCTGGTTATCTCCTGGCTGTTATAGAAAAGGATGGAGTTTTTCACCTGACTACATTTACAGCACTATGAAATATAACATGCATCTGACTCATCATTGTAATGCTGTCTACCGTCTATTGCTGTATTGAATGTTGCTGTGATAATGACTGTTTGATGTGCCTACATATTCGCGTAACCATTTTGTCACTGTGGCGTCCACAATAAATAATGAAGAAAAACGTCAACGGCTGTTTCAAGAATCATTGACTTTATACGTCGTGAGTTTACTGACGTCCTATGTGGATTGCCCTGTTATTTTTGTATGAACATTGTTTTGACTGAACACATCTGCACACTACACAAAACCAGACATGCGGATACCATCCATCATCATATGGCATCACGCATCATTTGGTGGCCATAAGCTGGTTTGATTCTGGTACCAGCAAACACGGGGTCCCTTACCCACTTCATTTTCAACAAGAATTCATCAGCATCCTTCAAGAAATTAACATTCTTCAATACAGTCAACATCTTCAAAATTTTCAAAGTACTCGGCGTTGCCCGGTAAAAGTCAAAATTTCAACTTTTTGACGGAAACAAGAATTTGACAGTACCCGGCGTTGTTACATGTTGCCGGATAACTCGGACTGCTGTTATCTTTTACGCAAGTCAAGCAAGTTGCTGCTGTCAAGGTTCCAGTGCTGTCGTTTTTGTGAAGGTCAAGTGCCGGTTGAAACGGGTTGTTTTCTGAAGAAGGCCAAGTACCGATTTCCATCAACTTACTTTTGGATTAGAAGGTCAAGTGCCGAAACAACTCAACACACAGTATTTCAGAAGCTCTTGTACCATCGTGTTAGCAGTGGAAGCAGTTCAGATGTGCCATCATCGTTGGAGCTTCGCTCTTTAGGACGTTGATTGACATCCGTTTTTCTGCTGTTCTACGATTGGAAGCCTATAAGTTAAGTGGCCTGTTTGTATGTAAACTGTGCCCTTATACTTCTGCTGAGTCTTCTGTGTATCATCTCATTCTATATGTTATATGTCTATATGTTATTTGTATATTTATATGTTTATATTTCAGCGGGTTCTCGGTTGGGTGGTGTCTCCGTTAGATTATGCCACGTCATAGAGGTCGTCTATTGTGAGCGTTTTCTGTAGGGTTTGCAAATTTCCGATACTGGAATTTGCTAAGCGACTTCTGTTGCTATTTATGTTAGCTGTGATGACATGTTTTAATATTGTTTTCGTTATTATTTCGCATTCTTTAGTTTTGTTTTGATTTGTTTGTATTTGTTAGCCTACTCTTGTCTATAATTTAGTTTCATACAACATTTTTGTTTATACACTGTGGTGTCATGTATTTTGTTTAATTCTATCGCAGATATCGTCACATTTTTTGTGATATTTCATTAATTTCTGCTTTATTTTTAGTTGATTTCTGCGAACGTTTTTGTATTGTTGCTGATCTTTGTTATTGTTTACATTGTTATTGTTTACATTGTTTGTATTGTTTACATTTTCAATGTTTACATTCTGCATGTGTTTACATAGTCATTGTTTACAGTTATAGTAATTAGTTAATGGGCTATGCTAATGCACTGTTACTACTACACTGATGATAAATGAATGATGAATAGTGTCGTGCACTATTGAATGAGAAGTGCACTTATGATCAAGAATTGAGTGCTGATATTTCATATACAAGTTCTTTGATTGGAGACTTGTTTCCCACAGAGACTGGGATAATATAATGTGATGTGAATATACAAGTGCTTAATTAAGACTTGTTACACTTAGGTTTGAAATAAATTAGTTAATTATTTCAGGTTTTGGACTCATATGTTAGACAACATGTCTACATTTGAGCACTTTATTGAGCAGGGTAAATTGCTTGGGAAGACTGGTGATAAGTTAGAAGAATTTGCAACTGCTCGATATGATAAAGCAATGGAAGCTGAACAAAAGAAACTGCAGATGCAGGTGGATGAAAAAAGATTCCAAATGGAAATGGAAAAACAAAAAAGGGAATCAGAAGCTGAGGAGAGAAAACTCCAGCTACAGCTAGAGGCTGAAATAAAAGACTTGAAAAAGAGGCTGAAAATAAAAGACTTGAAAAAGAGGCTGAAAATAAAAGACTTGAAAAAGAGGCTGAAAATAAAAGACTTGAAAAAGAGGCTGAAAATAAAAGACTTGAAAAAGAAGCTGAAAATGAAAGACTTCAAAAAGAGGCTCAGGCTGAGGAAAGAAGATTACAGAGAGAGTCTGATGAGAGGAAAGAGAAAGCAAAAATGGAACATGAAGAAAAGGTCTTAGCTTTAGAGTTGGAAAAATTGAAATTGACGAGCATGAGTAATGGTAATGATTCAAACAAGGGTTCATCTTCTGGTAAGGCTAATAATGATACTTTTAAGATTAAGTTACCAACATTTAGTCCTTCCAGTGATGACATAATGTTCTATCTGGACAGATTTGAACAAGCATGTACAGCTCATAACATAGACAAAGCAAAATATGTTTATCAGTTATCAGGGATACTGACAGGTAAAGCTCTAAGTATATTAAATATGGTGGATGAACCTGACAAGAACAATTATGAGGTTGTCAGGGCCGCTTTGTTAAAGAAATATCAGCTTAACGAAGACGGCTATCGTCTACAATTTAAAAACATGTTACCTGAAAATGGAGTTGAATTCTCCGAGTTTATTGCAAGAATACGCATTACTTTCTCACGATGGGTTGAACTATCTAAGACGGAAAAAACTTATGAAGGACTTATGGACTTAATACTTAGAGACAAAGTCATGTCGTCTGTCAATGAGTCTTTCCTTGCTTTCCTTCATGAACGTAAACCTAAAACAATAAAAGAAATGGAAGATTTCTGTTGCCAATACGTAACTGCGCACCCACACATAACCATGGGTAACTCTAAGGTGAAAGAAGGTTTACCAGTTGCTTCGGCAGCTCCGTATGGTCAAAACTTTGCTCGTAGATTCCAACAAAATTTTGATAGAAAGAGTAGCGGTAATTTCTGTCAAAATCATGGAAATCAATTTCATGGTGATTCTTCTTCGAAGAATTGGAGACAACCTGATAGTACTCGTTACTATCACCCTAATAATTATAAGCATTTCAAAAGAGGATATGGTAATAGAGGTTATTCCTGCCGAAGACCTCAGAACCAAACAAATAGATGTTCGCATCAATGTGAACATGATAGTAATCGTGGAAACTGGAATTCGAACCAGGATAACAATTACAATAGAGACAATAATAACTGCAGAGATAATAATAACTCTGATAACTTCAGAGGTAATAATAGTCGGGGTAGATCTCAACACAAAAAAAAGAGATATCAGCAGGCTAATGCTGTACAACAGGAAACTGAGGGAGCCTGTAATCATGTTGTTGATAGTAAAAACTTTGACGCTGTCACTGGTTCTGCTTTTGACTTTGAGAGAGCAAACAAATGCCCCCAATGCAGTACTTTATTCGAACCGGGTACCATAACTACTTTGAGTTGTGGTCACCCACTTCCCGCTCTTCCTGCTGCTGTTGCGCATGACGGGAGGGGTTCTTTAATTCTACATAAGGGTCTTGTTAATGATACTCCGGTCTCACTACTTTTCGATTCCGGATGCACCACTATTGGTGTTAGACAATCGCTTGTAGATCCATCTTGTGCTACAGGAAGGGTTATTAAATGTGTCACATTTGGCGGCACTCTAGAAAAATATCCTACTGCTGTAATTCGCATTGCCACTCCTTTCTTTACTGGAGATGTGCATGCTTGTCTCTTACCTAATCCTATTGCGGACCTTATTATTGGTCGTATTCACGGAGTTAGGGAGTGTACCCCACAGCAGATTGCTGCTTGGGAAGATAATAACATGCAAGCTACAAATGCAGTAGTTACAAGAGCACAAGCTCTACAAACACCCGAAACTTCACTGAATAGTGATAATGAAGTTGATAGCCAAGATAGTCACTTAGTAATCACTCGTGACTCTTTCATAAAATTGCAAGAAGAAGATCCTTCTTTAAAAAAATTCTTCGTTCTTGCGAAGAAAGGTGATCCGAATCAGGATACAAATAGAAAATCTTGGATTGCAATGAGAAACGGCGTACTTGTACGTATGGTACAAGATTCGACTACGTCGGCACATTCGCAAATTCTTGTTCCCAAGAGCATGAGAGTGCAAATATTACAACATGCTCATGACTCGCAATGTGCTGGACATATGGGTTTTGCCCGTACGAAGTCGAGAGTCCTTGCGGCTTTCTTTTGGCCTTTTGTCAATAAGGACATTCGTATTTACTGCCGATCATGCAAGGTATGTCAGGAGGTCAAATCTAGAGGACCACGACATGCTGCGCCTATCCAGGCTGCTGACATTCCTATTCGGCCGTTTCAGAAAATGGCCATAGATATTATTGGCCCTTTTAAGGTCAAGTCGGCCAGAGGACATCAGTTTATCCTTACATGTGTCGATATGTGCACACGTTGGCCAGAGGCTATTCCTCTTAAGAGCATATCTACTACAGATATCGCAGATGCTCTTTGGTTGATATTTTCTCGCTTGGGGTTCCCCAGAGAAATATTGTCAGACCATGGCACTCAACTCATATCTGACACTATGTCACAGGTAATGTCTACCTTACATATTGAACGATCTCTCAGTAGTATCTACCATCCTATGTCTAATGGGTTAGTTGAGCGTCTGAATAGAACGCTCAAGACTTTGCTTGGTAAGATAACTGAAGATCATCCTCAAGATTGGGACAGGGTTTTACCCGCGGCTCTCTTTGCCTATAGAGAAGTCCCTAATGAACACACAGGATTTTCTCCCTTCGAACTTGTCTTTGGCGCGCGTCCACGCGGCCCTATGTCTTTATTACACGATCTCATCACTGCCGATGATATTAGCGATGAAACTCAATCCTCATATGAGTATGTCATTGCTCTTAGACAAAAGATCATTGAGGCATGTAAGCTAGCAACTGCTTCATCAGAAATTGCTAAAGAGAAGGCAAGGCAGTTTGCTAACAAGAATAGATGTCTACGACAACTTTGTCCAGGTGACAAAGCATTCGTCCTACTCCCCAGTAGGGAAAATAGACTTCTTATTGCATGGAAAGGTCCGTATGCAATAGTCTCTCGGATTTCCGATGTTGACTATGTGGTCGATATTGATGGAAAGCATAAAACTTTCCACATAAACATGCTTTCGGAATTTCACGAACGTCCGGACTATTTGCTGCCTATTTTCCAGGCAACGGATGATGCTCCTGCACCTCACGGTCATTATTCATCCCTGTCTGTCATACAGGATGAGGAAGCTACCTTCTCTGATGTCAACCTTCCCCTTCCAGTGGTTCCATTACATTCCACGGAATCTTGGAAAAACGTTTCTGTTTCTCCTAATCTTTCTGGTGACGAACATCGACAAGTCTCGTCGATGTTACAAACATTTCAGGATGTTCTCACTGACATTCCTGGACACACAGATGTCATAGAACATGACATAATTCTTACCGACAATAATCCAATTAGGGTTAGGCCGTATCCTATTCCTATACACTTTCAGTCGCAAGTGGAAAAGGAATTGGATGAAATGATTCAATTAAATATAATTGAACCATCGACTTCACCATATTCTTCTTCCATGGTTATTGTCCGGAAGAAGGATAAGAACATACGAATTTGCGTTGATTATCGCAAATTGAATCAGGTCACAAAGTTCGACGCTGAACCGATGCCTTTGTTAGAAGATCTACTGATTAGACTTTCTAATTCTAGATTCTTCACTAAACTTGACTTGTCTAAAGGTTATTGGCAAGTGCCTTTAGCAGAGCATGCCAAACCTCTTACTGCTTTTTCTACACCTAGGGGTCTATTTCAATGGAATGTTATGCCTTTTGGTCTCATGAACGCCCCTGCCACTTTCGTTCGCATGATGCGTCGAATTCTGTCACATCGTTCGGATGTCATCGCATACTTAGATGACATCTGTCTCTTCAGTGATACCTGGGAAGATCACTATTTAGGGTTATATGACTTACTGTCCACTCTACGTGAGAATAATTTGACAGCAAAACCTTCTAAAGCTTTTGTTGGTTTTGGTGAAATCTCTTTCCTGGGTCATCGTGTTGGTCATGGTCTCTTGAAGACAGAAGACCACAATACTTCCAAAATACTGAACATCTCTGTTCCTAAAACGAAGAAACAAGTTAGGAGTCTCTTAGGTTTAATTCAATTTTATGGGAGATTTATTCCAAATTTATCTTCGATCATGGCACCTCTCTCAACATTGTTGAAGAAAGGTTCGCCTAATCTGGTCCGTTGGTCTGAAGAATGCCAATCTTCACTAGACCAAATCAAGAATATATTTTCTTCTCCTCCCATCTTAAGATTACCTACTCTTGATAGGACTTTTGTTCTTCGGAGTGATGCTTCATCCACTGGGATTGGAGCAGCACTGATGCAAGAATATGCAAATACTCTGCATCCTGTTATGTACATTTCTAGAAAACTAAATGCGGCAGAGAGGAACTACTCGGTTTTAGACCGTGAGTTGTTAGCGATGGTTTGGTCAATTCTAAAGCTACAAAGATTCCTCCTGGGCGCACATTTCATTCTAGAGACTGATCAGAAAGCTCTTACAGCTATTCAGACTAAGAATTTGAAGAGTTCGAGATCCACTCGATATGCTATAGCTCTTCAACCTTTTCACTTCACGGTACGAGCTATCCGTGGTGCGGATAATGTGATGGCTGACATTTTGTCTAGATGCCCACATGACTCCAACTAATACTTCTGTCCTATATTTCCATATATTACAGAGTCATAACACACCTATATTTCTACAATAGATTAGCACATCTGTACTTACTTTATATGTACACACTATCGTGCTTTGTTGTCATCTTCTTCTGTTCGTTTTTTAAGATGATAGAGGAGGACTGAGTAGTTAATATAAGGGCCGTTAGTTTACTAAACAGCCACAATTATTAATAATGTATTGTACCTTATGAAGCATATTAGTTATTAATTAGCATTATATTGCTTGTACTTTCTCAGAATGTCATTGTTGAGCTGAGGACTTACCTTACTAGTATCAAGCATGACGAGTTCTAGATTGTGTACTTACCCTCGGAATACCAGAGCATATGTCCTGGATCGTCATGTAGTTTAACTTTACTATGTACTTATGTCATTACATGTCAAAGAATGTACTATTTAAATTTTCCTATCAGATTTGTACATCCATTTTTAAAGACAATATTAGAGTATGCTGTTTAATGATGATTATGGTAACTTGCATACGTATATTGTGTTTACATGCTAACGTGATGTGTGTTGGTGACACCTCCCCGATGTGAATATTTTTTGAGACATATTTATTTTTCTGTTGAGGTATATCCTCACCAGACACTCTATATTTAGCCTCATGTTAGGCAATTTAATTAATTATCAGCGCATAATTCGTGCGTTTTGAGCCGCTTATCGCATGCTCTTTGATATTTAAAAAAAAAAATATGTTCCACATTTTTTTTTATCGGGAGGAGGTGGTGATATGTTGCGTGATAAATTCTCGCAACATCGTTTTATTACAATATCTATTTTATAACGCAAGGGCAACAACTGCTTGAAATTTATAGTCACTTTTCTCGGTAAGCATTTGTCTTCTCGCGTTGGTATTGAATGCAGTTAAGTTTTGAGCTGTGGTCTTTTTGCGCTGGACTGCGCATGACTGGTCTTGTTTTTTGTCGATCGGTTTCCGCCCACCACTAGTGGAGTGAGCGATTTGAATGGCGAAAGAGATGCCTCGTTGAAGAGGGGATCTCCGCTATTTTTTGTTCTGTCAGGGATGTGTAGTCCTCTTAATGGATATTTCGTTTATTCGAGATAATACCTCTAGTGTTTCCCACATGTCGGGAGGCGTGATATTTCTGTGTATTTCCTGAAAGCAAGGTAAATTGACTTTTCATTAACTCTATCGATTTTGGGTCGTGAGCGATTTCGATTCATAGCCTGTCTTCGAAAGTCGTCGTCACGAGATGTTTTCCCAGCTCACATGTCGCTGTATTGTACTGCATCGGTTGATGCATGTCCCAAGGACCATTACTTGCTACTTTGTTAAATGAACTAGGTTTGGAAAACCTTTATTATCTAGAGGATATTTTTGAGGACATTATTTATACTTCGGCAGACGTGTCTGTCTTGCTGAAGTCAGACTAAGGAGAGTGAACTGATCTCATACATCTGGTTATCTCCTGGCTGTTATAGAAAAGGATGGAGTTTTTCACCTGACTACATTTACAGCACTATGAAATATAACATGCATCTGACTCATCATTGTAATGCTGTCTACCGTCTATTGCTGTATTGAATGTTGCTGTGATAATGACTGTTTGATGTGCCTACATATTCGCGTAACCATTTTGTCACTGTGGCGTCCACAATAAATAATGAAGAAAAACGTCAACGGCTGTTACAAGAATCATTGACTTTATACGTCGTGAGTTTACTGACGTCCTATGTGGATTGCCCTGTTATTTTTGTATGAACATTGTTTGACTGAACACATCTGCACACTACACAAAACCAGACATGCGGATACCATCCATCATCATATGGCATCACGCATCACATGGTACCGTACATTAGGAGAGTCTCTAACACAAGCTCTAGTAGAGACACAATCGCCTACAGAAGAAAAACCACTTCGTAAATCATTTTTACTGAAGAATATACCAGCCCTGGAAAATGCGTAACCGCCATTGTAAACGGTACCTCGGAACTCATCACGACTAGTCAAGACAACTCCTACTTCCGCTAGAGCGGCATAACAAGAATATAGTCCTGCCTACCCATCAAAAATATACAATATAGGACTGATTCTACTTGTACTAATAATATGTAATACATATGAATTCAGGCCATAAACATAATAAGCAAATTAATATATTTTCTGGCCCTAACAAATAAGTACGGACATGGGTGTCATATCCATGCGCCGGATCAATATCAAGAACGATTACTCCTATAATCAAAAGTGTGAATCAATCATGAATTATCTAGCTTTACCATAGACAGCATTTTCATACACAAATGAATGAATGACTATATCTTTTCCATCTTAAATAGCCATATCGATTTTTGTAATATGTGCGTCAAAATATGCACGCAACACATGCACTGATGTTATTCTTCACTAGTGTCAGTATTCCACCCTTTCGCCTGTCTATTCGGTCAGATCGGTAGCACTGGTAGCCTCTGATTTTGAAGGCTATGTCCTTGTTGAGGTGGGTTTCTTGCAAGCAATATACATTTACTTGCTCTTCATTCAAGATGTTTTCGAGCTCTAATTTTTTGCTGTAGCCGTCTTTTTTACTATTGACGCCTTCAGCATTCCAGTGCATTATTTTAAATGGTCTTTTCTTTTCTTGGCCAGTAGCTCTATTCTCATGCCTCCTGGCTCCACGAGGCAATTGAGAAGGACCCCCAGTAGTAGGGGTTGGGCCCTTCCGAAGCAGAGAGCCCGGCACTGCGCCTGCCTGGGTGTCCGTCACAGGGCGAGTGCCATAACTTTTTGCAGATATAGGCATACTTCCATAGCGCATGTGCGTGGCATCCTGATTGCTGTGGTGCGCCTCTTGGCTGGTTGCCTCCATCTTCAGCACCTTGACTTGCTAGGGCAGACTGGTCTTGCTCGAGAGTAGGAGGGCCAGGCCAGTCTTGGTTTTTCAGCCGCTGATGGCTATACTTGAGCCCCATCTCCAAGTCAAGGAGCTGGCCTCGATGGGGACCATAGTTCATAAGACATAAGTTCATATGACCATAATTTCATATGGCCTTAAGACCGCTAGTTTGCTGGGTTTTTTTTATCAGCCTAGATTTTAGGAAAGAAATATAAACATTTAACCAAAATATCAATATTATATCTAACACGTGTTAAGGTAAGACCTCTTTAACCACTACGTTATTAAATTAGATTTTAAACCACAAATGTCTAGCTTATCCTATCGCTTTTAACGCGTGATATGAACACTAGTCATTTATAAAATTACACAAAATGGATATAAGTAAATAATATATACCATCAGTAGCCAGTTATTTAATGTATGGACTAGTCAATTATAGCATCTCTTTCTGGGGAATAGCTAGTAATTAAATTTACTTTACAGCTGGAGAAATTTAGCTATATGTTATTTAATACGCTATTCAATTTAATACAGAAAATCCCAGTGAAATATAATGAAAAACTTTTAACACACTAAATCACTTAACGGCTAGTATATAAATTACCGCAAACAGAGAAAGATGGAAACAACTCCACGAATCTAAGCATTCACTTTGTACGAAAAACTCTTAGGATATCGAGCTAGGTATCTCAGAAAATTCTCTGAGCAACTGATAATGACTTTTGGGGAGACGGGTATATATCCATAGATGCCGTTCTTTCGCTCCTTAATGCGAAAGTCGCACCTATGGCCAGGGCCGGGCACATCTACTGTTCGATTCCTGAATGAAAGGTTTTTTCTTCACCTCTGCCGACCGACAACCTCTGGCTTGTCTTTCATTCTTCCCGCCTGCCGCATATCAGCTACGTAATTTAATTCCCCTGAAAATGTAACAACCCAAGGTACGTCTCAGACTTATCGCCCTTGATTCTTCAAAGAAACTGTTAACGCCTGGCCTCTGCCCGCGTGTTTCCCTGATCAAAGAACGATTACGCCGTGCTGCGCACTTCGCTCTGTTCCACCGTGCTTAATTGCCAGACGGCTTGCGTGTTAATTGCGATAGTGAATCAGGCGTTAATGTAGCAAAAAATATAACCCTAGATGGGGGGGGGGGGGAAAGCAAAAGTGACAGGGGCGTATGACATCATTAGGGCCACTCGTTCTGAAAAAAAAATTGCTATTAAATATAATCCCTATACTGGGAACCGAATCCGGTACCTTTAGAATCAGAGGCGGGCGCCATACCTCTTAGCCATTCCGACCCCTAAAAAAAATAATAAAAGGTCAACAAGATGATTAGTAAACAGCACGCCTGCGCCAGTTAAGATGACACTGGAAGAATAAAACTGTGAAGAAGATAAATGTTTTTAACAATAAATAAAGACAAATATTGTAGATTATAATTCAGACTAGTCAAGTCTAGCATCACAGCATCGAAGATACCTCTTTAAAAAAAAAATCAGGACCACCTAAAGAATAACCCACCACAATTAAGAGACCTGGAGCACATAGTTAACCAAGGATGTTTGGGTCTGTGGAAGTTACTTATGCTGACAAGTGAAAAATATAGTTTGAAAACTTATGCGTAATCTACAGGCCGTCATTAGTAACAACGTTCTAAATTCTGAATGGATGGGTGTGAAAAAAAATCGAAAAAAGGTGATTCGTCTTACGAGGACAAAAGACAAAGAAAATAGTCTACGTTACGGCCACAAGGCCTTCGTCGGGGAAAGGAAAGAAAGTGAAGGCTAGATAAGACACATAAGAACTTAAATAAATATAAAAATAAAATCTGGGTACTTCCCTGAAGGCAAGGCATCGAAATCCTACCACTATTTGCTGTCCGCTAATGGACGCGCGTAGCCGAAAAGGAAGTGACTTCCGCCACAGGATGTACACTGTCGTAGATTTTTTATAGGGGAATTAAGACTTGGGTTGGTCCCTTCTGAATAGATTAGAATAAGCGATAGCAACAGTGAGAGATAATAATAGAAATAGATTTCCATGAGTGAGATGGTAGAGATTAATAGAGTCTGTCCCTGAAATCGAGAATCTTCTCTCTTTCAGCCTATCTTCTACAACAGATCTAGAGGAGTCAGACAGTCTAAAAATATATATATATTAAATATGTATATATACCACTCACATACACACACACACATAAGTGACGACAGTTAGATGCACAGACGTGAAAAAACTATAACGATGTAATATAGATATGTTGGAACGAGCTGACCGACACGTTTGAATAAAGTTTATGTAAATTTTATTAACATAAGGAAAATTTGTCCACAACAAATAATGTTGCTTATCAAGCACATATAATTACACATAGATTAATGAATTACTAAAAGAACAATAGACCCATAGGTGTAATCCTTTCCCTCTATGTAGAGCCCACGATCCCGTTAGAAGAAAAGTGATAGCCCCAAAGAGTTACAGATATATATATATATATATATATACGCTATGTTCTATGATTTCTCCTCTATAGTTAAGAACAGAATTGATACACTAATCTATCCTAAGAGAAAAATGTCATTTGCAACAATCTTTGCATAAATGAAATTTTAAAAAAAATGGGTACCTGAATATAAAAAAAGAAGAATCACTCGTTCTGCTTTCACTCTGTTCTTTCAGCAGGGGCTACTGATATACTTTCTTACCTACAATCGTGCTGTTGTTCGCCGTCTGGCGCAAACTTTAGGACACCCACACACTTTAATCTGTCTTTCTCTTGATGAAGCGGATCCCAGCTCTGCATATTTTTTTGGTTTCATCCAATGTTCCGGGAAGCGTCCACTTCATGCGAATATTTTTTCAGACCAAGGTTTGTGTCACTTGAATCAGTTCAGGTAAGAATTAGTTTTAAGCGGGCTCACAGTGTCAGAATCACGAGGTTTCCCTTACTTAGGAAAACATGATCGGTCGATACTTCTCTCACTATAAAATTCTTGGTCACACCACAATTTGTCAAAAATGTCGGACTGTTCTTGTTGGTAATTTCTCTCACCACAGGGGCTGAATATTTCAATGAGAAATGTTGTGAAGAATTATAATCTGGCTCAATAGGCCCAGTTATTTCATTTAGTATTAAAGTTACTCTGTCTCTTTCTGGATGCAAACGCCACGTCAGACAGGAGGTCACTTGGAAACTCACTTATTTAAATTACAAAAATGTTTCTTCTATGTTTTTCTCATATACTGTAATAAAACCGCTGGTAGAGGTTGGGCCGACCCAAACTGTATAAGGAAAAGAAAAGTACAAAATACTTAACCACAATATTATACACACATCCTATCCTCGCGTAAAATATAATATTATATTCATAAAAAAAATCAATCATCATTAATTAGAAATACATACGTATTTCGTCAATACTCAATGATGAATCAGTGCAGTTCTAAGTTAGTTTAAAATATACTCGGACTGGTTACTAGCAATTTAATTAAATTTATTACAGCTGCATGAGTTCAAGCTAGAAATAATAATTTATTTGCTCTCCACTGTAACGCAGTAACTAGAGAATATTACAGACTTATAATTTAATCTCTCTACACAGAAATTAACTAGTGCAATAAAATAGGCGATTTACCACTTAAATCACTCAACATTACTAGATATATAATATTACCTCCAAACAGAACTACAGGCGATCACCACGAAACTAGAATTATTCACTTATATCGGTATTCTAGAAGCTCGGCAAAATTGTCGAGAAAACTAAGAACATCGCTATACAAGCTTATTCTCTAGCACGAAGCGATCCGTCTACTGCAACTTAGGAGTACTGAATGAATGAAGTCTAAAACTACTCTGGTATAATATCTGAAACAGACAAAGGATGCACGCTATTCTCGAAAACCCGAAATTAGCGTCCCGTCTTAACACTTCACATTAACTCAGGCGCCGGCAATAAAACTGCCAGTGCTCGTTCTAACACATGCCGCTACCTCTGGTCATTCCCGAGCGATGCATGTTGGTGCCTCTCACACGCATCACCGAGAAACTTAACCGTAGAAGCTTCGTGTCAGATGAAAATGTTAGACGATTGTCTGCCATCATATGTCTGTCGAGAACGAATTTCACACTATTCGGTCTACACACGAACTTAGCTTAACAGCAATAAAAATGCGTTGCTAAAAAAGAAAGAAAAGGCAAAGGTATTAATGGGAGAGTTATATTTTCACAATCAAACGAATGCGAAAAAAAAGAAAAAAGGATAAAAGAGCGATAATAAAGTAGAAGACACGGGTAGAATAAAGAAAAGATATAGAAATTTATTAATCATAAATCTCTCTGCGACATACACAATACATACTAAGAAACTAAAAACTAAAAAACGAAACTGAACAATAAATTACCCAAACGTAATAAAAGTGGGGACTGGAAATAGAAGAGGACAGAATGAGTGGGAGATAAATAAATATGAAATAAAAAATCAAGACATATTAGAAACAGTGTATTATATATTCATACATATTATGGAAGACGGCATAAAAATGGAAGAATAGGATAAGAGTGGAAAGAGTCAAAATAGAGCAAGAGAGGAAAGGGTGACCTCAGACAAAGGTGTGTAAAGTGTTAAGACCAGCTGGTTTTAGACACCCCAGTGTCAGAGGAGCGGAATCGGATCGCTGTGACCTGGATGTCGATGGGACATTCTGAATGACGCAATCCTCGAAATGGATGCTGCTGAACCAAAAAAAAAATAGAAAGATAAAATCTAAAGCAAACAAATTAAAATTACAGGATAGAAAAGGTGCCGAAGTTAAAAATATACGAACAACCTGGGTAAGTCGTCAGGACGTAGAGCATTTGAAGTTTTTTTTCTTTTTTAAAACATAGATACATGCGTACAAAGTGCACGAATGAGAGAGAGAGAGGGAGATAGAGAGAACACGGCAGATAAATTAGGGTGTCCTTCTCGGTCAAATAATAATATTATTCTAATGTGAATAGAACATTCGGGTTCAGTCAGTATATATCACCTGTGTTTGTTTGCCTTTTTTGATGTTGTATTTGTGTTGGTGTTACGACAATGACATTGCTGCCTCACACGGCCTTTGTTTTCCAATAACGATGTCTTGAATCTTGTACGTTTTCCTTGCGCATAGTGAACAGTTACACCACGTTAGGCAGTTTTGCTTGTTATAATAATTTTTTTTTTTTAAATACATATCTCAACAACAGGACACAGAAAGTGAAAACTTTTTTGAAGTTCCTTATATGGATTCTGACGTCTGATATAGGAAGCACGGAATAAGACTTCTCTCCCTTACTAATCACGACATGAAAGGCGGACTGTTGGCCATGTAGCCATTTACTCTTATCCTGTAAAATAAACAAAGTTTTATTTCGATTTAATTCATGTCAGTTATCAGTGATGAAAATAGGCACTGCAGCTAAGATTATTAAGACGAATCGGTTGTTCAGCTCATAAAACTTCCTGTTTGTTGGTGTGGATAATTTTGATAGTTCTTGGCATCAGCTTCTGATGTCTTCATTTTGCTGATTTCGTTTTGTCATCCAGAATTTACCACGTGGTATATCTATCTTCAGATATGCAGCGCAGAAAAAAAGGCAAGGAAAATTTAAATTGATACATCCGTTCTGCTACATTAGCCTGTAACAGTAATTAACCAAGATGCGAGAACAAAATTAAAACCGAAAAATTCAGTGAAATAGCTATAGTAAATTTTAACCACTGCCTTTAATTGCTTCGATTAGTGGGCTTTGATGGTGAAGGTGAATAGGAAAGTCTTTGATCTGTACATTTCATATAAAACATGAATCTTGTTTTGAGGACTACCTTTGTAAGGGAAGTGGTAAGATGTAATTATCATATCTTGTCATACCACCAACGAGTGCTAATGGTATAGATTTTTGTTATTGGCATCTCTTGTTTGTCAACGTTTTAAAGGTACTTAAAGTGGGCAGAGATGCGTACTTAAGTCGACTTTATTTGTTTCCAACATTCGTGTCACAGAATTGCGGACAGCCTTAAACTGTTTACATCAAGCAATTAATGTCTCAGAGTTTAATTTCTGCCCTCAATCGCCATTAGTATGTTGGGATAGTGTTTGAAAGCGCCTATTTCTGCGGCAGCGGTTAAAATAAAGCGACATCATTTTATGGGTGAAATTTGATACATTTGTACTTGATGTGTTATTCTAATATTTGCTTGTACACGTTTTAAAGAGAGCTAATATTGATATTTACGTTGTTTCAAGCGTGTACACGTTCGTATATTTATTCAGAGTCTGTTAAAACAGATGTCGAGAGGAATATTTGAAGTAATTAGAGAAAAACTGGAACTTCATTTAAGCATGTGACATTTGTAACTTGGTGACTTGGAATTTGTAAATTCCATTCACTCCCGCAAGCAGTCATTGAAGACAAAAATTGCATTTGAACGTTTTAGCGCGCTTCTCTCCACTTGCTATATTATTATTTTACTTTACAACGTTGAATTTCTTGACATTGATATGTAAAATGCATATGAGAATAAATAAATTCAGTATGAAAGGTGAGAGAAAGGAAGGGCAGAATGTCAGACGGGCCCGTGTGCCAAATTCTCAACCCTTTGAAAATAAAAGTTCGTTCGTTCTTTCTTCCCAGGTATTGATGTCCTATTATCAGAATTCAGTTTCTGCCTTTATTGCTGGTTGTTACGGCATCTTCATTTCTTCTGCATATTCTTTGCTTATGTCAGTTGTCACTGTCCCCATTCTAACCACCTGAAAATAAATCTCAGCCTATGTAATTACAGGAATCAGTTCTCATGGAGTATTTGCATATTTTTTAGATCGATCGTTCTGCAGCCTGCAATATAGTTCCATAGTATGTCATACGCTATTGGTTCTGAGCACTATTAAAGTTTAAACACGTCACGATTGTCTGCTCATTACACCTGATCATTACACCTGATCCTGACAGCAGTACCACAGTTGCTTTCGTCTCTTGCCGGTTTTTTTTTAACCCTCGTGGTCAGCGATCGCTTATTGAATTGGGGAGGGGGGGGGGGGGGGCGTAATCAGTTCGTTTTTTACCAGAATCAGGTGAACACATGCAGTAAGAACTCTTTTTCAGAAAAAACAACGTATCTGACAAAAGGCAGCGCATCTGGCAAAATCTCTAAAGGCAAAAATGCAAGGTTTTATTCCTTATTGCGGTGATTTATGTCTCTATAGCAGCGGCAGGGAAATCAGGAGCTGTGGAGATCTCCTTTAGAAACACCGAGCTGCCTTAAGATCGACCTTGATAAAAATCATGTCTGCAGAGTTAAGTTGAAAATTGTCTCAACTGTAAAAAGAACAGTCGCTCAGCATTACCTTTCTTGACAAAAGTGGTGGCTGCCTCGGTACTTTTAATCCTGGGCATAGCACGCTTTTAAATGCCGTCGGGAGCGGACTAGTCCGAAATTTCTCTAACTTAAAAAATGCTCTCTCTCTCTCTTTCTTTCTCTCTCTTTTTCTTTCTCTCTCTTTCCTACCCCCAGGTCACCTAAAGATGTACCAAATTACTGGTTATAACTGGTAGATGCCATCTGCGAGTTGTCGAATCCTGCTAGTTTCTTTAATCTGATGCAGATACAGGTTTCATGCTTCGCCCCGTTGTACTGTTATAAAGGTAGTTCCATAGCAGATACCGCCGTAGGGGAGTGAAGTGTTAGAGACTTCACTATACTAGGTCCCGCTTCCAGAGGTGGGGTGACCAGTTCCCTTCCTTGCTGCTTTTTCCTTCCATAACTCAAGAGCAAAGTCAGGTACCCATTTTCAGCTGAGTAGACAGGAGCGTGATGATACCGTGAATCGAACCCGATGCCTTTGCCTCGAGAGACCAGCGCTCTAACCACTCCGCCAATCGGACGCTCGTTGTGCTGTTACATGAAGCTAAACAGAAACCGGTTTTAACTCAAAACTTAAAAATATGTCAGTTACGGTGTTTTTCTGTAGACAATCTCTTTGAGCGCCTGCAAGTTATCGTGATGGCTTGTTCGATCGCTGAATTGTGTATCTCTGAGATACAGCTGAAAAACGAGATAACATTTGTTTACACTGCGGAAATGTGCCTGCAGCATTAACAGCCTAATTCTACAGTTGCGGTTGCTACTTCCCCTAGCCTTGTTCAGACACAAGATTTATCGTTTTTATCATCATTATCCTTCAACTTCCCGAGGATCACAGGCCTTCCGGAAATTCCTGTCAAACCTTCCTATCCTGTGCCATCCATTCGAGGTCTTCCCAAGTTCATTTTCTCTTTTATGTCTTTCCAGTACCCTTCATTGTGTTTTTCCGTTACCTTTTTCTTCTCTTACCCACGATACTGTAGACTAAGGACTATATTGTAATGCTGTCAGTAAGTTTCCTTAGTGTGAGTCCTATCTAACGCCAGAGTCTTCATCTCACCATTTGCTGCACGGGCATTTGTCTGGTTCTTGCCATCAGATTGACGTTGGTCATCTTGTCATACTAATTTAATTAATCCTTATGTTCTGTTCAAAGCACCATTGATGAAAGTCTGCAACTAGTCGTCGTTTTTTTTGTTCCCATGTTGTAGGACTACCTTGACATTTCAGATGAGCACAACTTTTATGTTGTCATTCTTTTAAAGTTCATATATTTCCAAATGCAAAAATATGTCATCTAGCCTGTTTTACTCTTATTTTGAGTAATATTTGCACCTCCAACTTTGTCTATATTTCTGCCAAGATAAATATGAGTCACTTATTCTTTTGATATTTATATTCCTAAGCTTTGTTCCATTATTGTTCTTGATGTGGCAATATAATTGCATTTATTTCTGCTTTAGCTTCTTGGTACTTTTCTGCAGGCCCCTCGTATTTCCATTGAGTACAGCTTTCTCTGCCTATCTTTCGATGCTCGTCAGTATATTTCCTCTTGTCTATTCAGATGCTTCTTCTTACGTCTTTATTTGTCGCCACACATAGTTCATGAGATTTCGCTCTGAAACTTCGGATTTTCTTTTTGTTTCAATCTGCTGTTTTATTTTGTTTTATCCTTTATCCTATCGATGGTTTCTGTTGCTATCCGATGGTTTCTGTTGCTATCCGTGGCAAATGCAGGTGTTTCCCAGAACTTCTCAATATGTCTCATCCCATACTTTTTTTTTTTTTTTAATACTCTGTTGCCAGTGGTTTTCTATATTAGCTTCGTCTTCTGTGTGTTGAAGCACTTGCTACTTGTTGGATATTGTAACTGTAAATTGTTCTTTTGTTTTTTGACATCTGAGATATCCCACATGAACTATTATCTATATCTATGTTTTGTATATCCTGCAAGTTTCATCTTTATCTTGACTAACAGAAGATGGTGATATGATGTCACATCGGTTCTTCTACAAACTCTTGCATCTTGTAATGATGATCCGATATTTTTGTTCGTGCAGATGTGATCAGTTCGATTCTCTGTCCTGTTACCTGGTCATAACCGTGCGGCTTTATATATTCTGTTATGTGGACACATGCTTACTTCTACAGCAAGCTAATTTGTAGCACATAAGTTTGTGAACATTTTTTCATTTCAATTAGTTGTCCCTAGTCTATGTTTTCTCTATGATCTCATCAAAACAGCCTTTGTCTGCTTATGTCTTTACATTTAGGTCGCCTATCAAGATTGTAATATCTTTACTTCCTTTTTATCCATTACATCCTTGTTATTTATTGTTGCATAACATTAGATGATGTTTTCCACTTTATTTTCCTTTCTGTGACGGTATTGCCTCCCCTGCTTTGCAGTAGTGGTCCAACAGTGACGAAAACTCAAGAGTATATGGGCTTCAAATGTGTCCACCTTCGCACAAGATAACTCTCGGCAGAGATGTAGATAGAAGGTTAATGACGCTTCTATCCCAAGGCAATGTTCACAAGATATTCAGAAAAGCGAAAACAATGCTGCATTGGCTGAGCACGTTAATTCTAGGATCTGCCGACAACTGTTGTGAAGGATTAAGCAATTATTCATTTCAGCTCTGATTTACTCAGTGGAATTCTTAGTATTCTGGTATAGCTCTGTTTAGAGTGTGTTTAGTAAATTGACTGAGACAAACATGCAGTACATTCAAAATGATTGAATCGAAGTTAAATTTGTATAATTACAAATAACAGATTTAATAATCATTTAAGTTTAACAAGGGTTAAAATAATTGAATAGTTTAAAAGAAAATGTTCATCATTGAATGATAGTAGGTGTTTTGAAGAAGAAAAAAGTTCACTTTGGCAGCTTATAGCTTTCACTTAGCTGCCAATAGTAGTTTCTGCTCCCGCTGATGGGTTCTGTGCAGATAGGTCACTTGAGTTCTCACGTCTCTGGTTAAGCTTAAAGGTGCAGTACGTTCCCAGAACAATCAAGGAGTAACTGCCAAGCTGGTCCTGCGTTTCTCCGTCAGTCCACTTCAGCCCTCAATGTGTTCCAGAGATTAGTACCTTCACTGGTACCACCACCAACAACTATAGTAAAAGAATAGAATCGAAACGCTCTCCTGAGTATTGCGTTTCCCGATACATACTTATGTGTCCTCTTTCTCCTATTATACCATCCCATTTATCTCAGAATTTACCCTCGATGAGAATTAAACTTAATCCCTCGAGAGAAACTTTCTTTCCATTTAAATTGAAAAGCGTTATCCTTATTTTACATTTAAATGAAAAGGCTAATGGTACAGATATAATATGTTTACATTTACATCTACACTGTCTGAGAAGTGTTCACAATATAAACTGAATCTGTTTTCATTTACATTTACACCGATTGAAAAGTTTGAAACTTTCATAAACTTTAAAGTGAATATGTTTACCTAGACATTTACACTGGTTTGAAACTGTAAGTATTATACTTGGAATGTACATCATTTCTTTCATCTTTCCCTCCCTGCTCCCTATAGAACTTGGGATTACCTTTTGCTTTTAGTTCTCTTTAAGAAAATAGCAATAAAGCAATCACCAGCCAGTGCAGTGGTGGTTCATGAAATCATCATTCTATACGCTGAGGTTGCCAGCCTCAAATGACTAGGACATACACTAGCGATTTTCACATATTAATATTTACATGGCAATATATACATATTAGTTCACATGTTAGTAATGAAAAATATAGAATGTAAAATGACAACTTATGCCAATCCTGGCTCACAGACGTTTTGCTCGGATGAATGAAGTCACACCCAGCCAAAAATGGGTTATCTTTTCAAAAAATTAACAGAAAAATAACTAACAACCTTGTTGACATAAAATTTGGCCACATGTTACAAGAGATATTATATTTTATGATGAACAAAGTTTACTTTATAAATTTTGATGTTTTATGTGAAAATAAATAATTAACATGAAGTGATGAAAAAAAATGAAAGGAAAATCCCCAGTGCACCTGGGAATGAATTTCACTCACATAAAAAGTGCAAAGAATGCCAAACCAGCAGATGATGTGCATAACATCCCTACCTATGGCGTGAACCACCCAAAAATGTCTACCCAATGAGCTTTGTAGATATGGCTCTTGCAATATGACCCTTTTAAATAGCACAAATTTAGAAATGTGTATAGCAATATCTCTGTTTCTATACCATGTAAGAAAAAAGTGGAGGTTCATGCCATAAAGGATAACATGGGCTATAAGTGTGCAAAATTTAAAGACTATAGCTTTAAAATTGTAGAAAATATCACAGGAACTGTGAATCGCAGGCCCTGTTTTCGTTAAAGTTTAGTTTTTAAAATGTTAAAACACTTATCTGATTCTCTTTGAACATTGATAACTCATAAACTATTACAGATAAACACATAATTTAAAAATAATATCGAAGTAAAAAGGCTTATAAATATTTAAAACACAATTATTATATGCAAATCAAAAATAACCTTTTTTTATCTATTTCTGGGTGTATATGCCCCCTTAAGGCACTTGATTATGTCTCTTACACGTGTTCTTGGGGGTCGTTACTTTTATTTATAAGATAATTCCCTCTATCTATGACTCCGTGTGTTTCAGTTTCCTCAGCCTTCCTTATTAAAATGGTTTTCCTGGGCTGTGTCATTCCTTCAAGATTGTTCCACAAAGTCCGGTCTGATAAATGGAAATTCTAATTTCTGGTAAGTCTGGTTGTGTCTTGGCAACCGTGAATCTCACAGTGTCTTAACTCTGAAACGTGTCAGGTTATTTTCACTGTCCTCCCCCGCAAAAATGTTGGGTGGGGTAATTTAAAAATATTCCTCCATGGAATAATTTTGCGCGTGATGCAAAGATCACGTCTCCGGTATATGGCAATCAAACCTCCGATGCCTTGTGTACTGTGGTGGGTTTATATGTTATTTATGTTAATTATTATTATTTGTCTACAGAGTGAGGTCCAGCTATGTTAGTCCCTGAGTCTAATAGATGATGATGATGTATTCTCAGGGTACCTAACTGCTACCACCCTATGATCTCACTCTGCGAAATATTTTAAGTCTATTAATTTATATGGCTACGTGTCTAGGGTAATGTATGTGTGATGTATGATAACAAATTTAACACAGCTGAAACTCAATCTAATAAACTCAAGTAAGACAGTGGTTAAAGTTATAGGATTAATTTACAATTTTAATTTCCTGACTCTCAAATGTTTTGAATCAGGAAGGTTAAACTCAAAATAAATGTGGTTATGTACATAGGTAAATACAGTGGGTGGACATCTTGTCCAAGAAATGATATTATTATAATGTTTCTGTACTTTATCCCTGGCTGTAGTAACAAGGTATTAAGAAGGGTCACTAGTTGGAAGAACTGTTCCTTTCATCGTGTCACTAGAACGTTTAATTTCAGTGTGGAGGTTAACAATGAAATGAGAAATCATTAGCCCTCAAAACGAAGGCTTATCTTTCAATCCGTGGCAAGTCGGTGGTTGACTGGAAATAGGACACTTTATGTTCACACGTGTCTCAGCTGGAGTCAGCTTTTGCAGTTAAATTTCACAATACCAGCAACAGGTAAGTTGCCTCGTACACTGCCTACTCCAGGTTTTGTCTTACTGGTTACTCGTGGATGCAACCCTGCAACAATGAACAATGCCTCCCTAAATACACTTCATATACACATCTCCACACCTAATAAATAAACACCGTTAAACATTCGTAGTGATCAGCCCAAGTGCTAATCAATAGCTACAGTTCCTAATTGTATTGTGACTTCTCAATCCGTGGGTATCTGTAGCAAAATCTGCGAGAATAATCGCTCATTTCAGTAAGATTTTAGCCATAAAATGATAATAAATAAACCCGCCCTATCGTGTCTGACGGTGATCCTCTCACACGCCAGCATAGCGCTGAAATTTGTGCAGTGCTAAGCCTATAGAACGATCCGACGGTAAAAATCTAACACGCGTTTTAGTTTCGGTTTCGAAAACGTACTACTAATATTTAACATTTTGCCAGCTCTGCTGCAGCCTAGCCTTAAAATTAACGATTTGGCGGAAGTGTGCCGCAAAATAACTATCTGAATTAACGTAAAATTTTGACTTTAATGCTGGTAATCAGTAGTAATCCTTACATTTTTTGGTAGTGTTACACGAGACAATACAAATTATTAACGCCATTTCTTAACCTGCCGCGAAAAAACCCCGCTTTGCTTGACACATTCTGCCATGCATATATACACGCTGGAGCAAAGCCAGCCGAGGCAAACACGCAGACAATTTTATTTCAACCTCGCGGTAGTATTTCTGACGTAACTAAAACAAGTTAGTTATTTGAAAAATACGTGCTGGCGAGGTGAAAGAGAGAAGGGAAGATGGCCGTCTTGTGCAAAATTTTATTTGACGATTGTCAGTGGAAAAATTGAAAATCGAAACCAATATGAAACTGACCATAAAAATTATATGGTAGTATAGCTTAGAGCCCACTGAACAAGAATGTGCTTTAGATAATATGATAGTCCCAGTATTAGCTAAGTTATTGAGAAAATACTAAATGTCAACGGACGCGTGACCAGACGGACTGTTGTTCCTGCTTGTTTTTTTCATAACGTTAGTGGGGACGCCAGCTTAGAAAAAATGCGTTTGGGTAACAAGAGTATAGGAGGGAAAGGGGAGCGGTAGAAAAAATGTAATTCAAAACGAAACATCTTTTTGTATTGGTATAACTAAAGCAGGCTGGCCAATCGACTACCAGACGCAGAGTTTTGTTTGGAATTATTTTGGTTTTTCAAAAACTGCATTTGAATTCTGGTAGTCGCAAGCTTTCGATTGGCCAGTGCTACTAAATATTAGCAAAAAGCTTTCACTATTCATTGCCAGTTGAAAATACTTTTCATTCAAATACGCTGAGAACAGCTGTGTTAAATTTAAACTTAAATATAAAGAAATATTCACAGTCTGGGCAGTGCAGAGGAAACTGAGGCCACTTCTTTGCAAGTCAGCGTCATATGTTTATATTTCTTGAATTGTGGTAAGAATGCTTTATGAATTTAATATGTTTAATCCAACTACAAAGTTCGATACTGCTATTGGGACAAGTGAAGGACATGCCGGGAGCAGACATTGTTGAGTCCTCACATTGAAATGTATCTAACTGTTGTATGTTGTCATGATTTTGTTTGAATATTATTGCATTTGAATATTAGTAAGCCTCTGTGTTCCATGAACACTGTATAACATGCCTGAAGCAATTCTATTAAAAAAAGAAGAGAAGAGAAAATCATGCAAAAGGAAATGTGGTTACTCCACATTATTTTATTGAGGAGAAATATGCAAACGTCCAGTGGCGTATCTGCCATAGGGACCTGAGGTGTCGTCACAGCAAGGTGGGAGTCATTTAAAATTAGGGGCGAGTGCACCTGTAATGCACGCTAGGCTGACCCCATATCACAGTAGGAAAATAATAAAACTAAAAAGTGATCAGATATAAAAGGCCAGTGTGTCCTTTTGTTGCAGAGGTTCTATTTCCTGTTGCCAGCTGGTAACAGGAAACCTGCTGAGTAAGAATAACGCCATCAAGTCTCCGACCAGTCGTTTATGCTGTCAAAGATAACAGTAGGAGCTTGGGCGAGTGGTGAAATCGAGATTTTCTGCAACTACACACTGCATTATTATTCAACAAGGAATCCCAGGTGATGTGTAAAGCATCTGGGTATATCTGACATTTTCGTGTAATAAACATTAGTATTTCAAATCCTACTCAGGAAGTTTATGGGGCATGCTGACATTACAGCCCCTCATACACAGTGACTCTCCCTCTTAGATGAATAAAGTGTAAGCTGTGAACATTCAAATAGGAAAGACATATATGGACTTTAGAGTTATTGGACACATTGTCCACCCATAATTTTAGTTGATCTTTTCTGTAAACTATCTTGTCCTCATTTTCAAAGACCTGTCCAAAAGATATGACTGGACAGGCATAATAAATTGTACAGAAAAAATATTCAATTTTAAAGAAAAACTTAACCACTGGTTTTATTCACTTCCTCATAGAAAATTAAAGTGTTTTGGTGTGTACCATCATTTCATTTCTCCCCTAGACATTAGGTACACCAGACACTAGAGCCAAAATAGTGACCGTGTGAGATCTAGGGAGGTAGCGTTAGGTTCCCTGCACATAATTCATCATCATCATTTATAGAGTCAGGGCCTACATGTGCTTGACCTCACACGGTTAATACAGACATTGATATCATTCTTTTAGGATACCATCATAACCTCCCCAGCAAAATTAAACTTTGCTACACAAATTGGTAGGCTTGTCCGGGCATTTGAATTTCTCCTAGTACTACATACATTGGGGTCTGGGGTTTAGCATTAACAACATTCTAGTGTCCCAGGGAATCCCCATAAATATTATTGCCCAAGATTTGGGAAGTCAAGAAAGTGTCAGAACCCAGATTTAATTAAATAAATTTATATTTATTTAGAAATTTAGTTAGAACATTTTGTATTTATCAGGATGGCAGATCTGGCCAAGTTTCGCTCTGCGGCTGTGCAGACTGCTAAAGAGATGGGCATGGATGGACCAGAACTGGTCCAATATGTAACTTCAGATGTGGATAAATTTATTGCCCGGGAAGATAAAAGATTAGAAAAAGAAGCAGAAAGAAAGTTAGAGGCTGAAAAATAAATTAAGAGGTTACAGATTGAGGCTGCGAAGGAGGCCAAGGCCTTAGAGGCTGATAGAGAGGCTGAGATAAAGAGGCTCCAATTTGAGGAGAGAAAATTGGAGGCAGAAAAAGAAGAAAAACGACTGCAAAGGGAGGCAGAAGGAGAAGAAAAAAAATTACAGAGGGAGCATGAGTTGCGACTAAGAGAGTTAGAGTTGCAAGGCCTTGCTCTAGATAATGGTCACAGCCCCTCTACCTCTGATGCTACTGCTAGTCAGAGGGCCTCCAACTAAGCCATGGGGATCCATCTAGACTATTTTGTTGAGAAAGACGATGACATAGAAGGGTACTTAAGTAGGTTTGAACTTTTAGCCACTACTTATGGGTTAGAAAGAAAAAGATGGGTAAAGTTGTCTCAGGGTCTTCGGGGAACAGCTTATGAAGTGTTTTCCAAAATGAGCAGGGATGACCAAGACAACTATGACATGTTGAAGCAAGCTCTTCTGTTAAGATACGAAAAGAACGGAGAGTTTCATAGAAGGAAATTTAGGAATGCCAGACTACTGTCGGGTGAGACCTATCACCAGTTCTCCGCCCGGTTAGAAACGTATATGGAGAAATTGGCTACTTTGGGGAAAACCCAAGATCTCAAAGAGATGATACTCATAGAACAGATGAGAGAGTCCATGGCTCCAGACATGAGAAAATTTCTCATGGAACAGGGCGCGGAGAGGCTGGGTGAGATAATTAATGTCGCTGAAAGGTATCAGGCAGCCCAGGCAGAGGTAGCCGGTACCAAGAAGAAACCAGTAGAACAGTATAAGGCTCCTCAAAACTATAATAAATTTGATAACAGAAGTAAGCAGAACTTTGATAGGCCTTGAAATGAGTTTAAAAATAAAACCTCACATTTCAATGACAGAAAGAATGATGAAAGGAAACCTTTTCATAAGGGTAGATTATATTGTAGAAATTGTAAGATGGACAACCATAACACTGACAGTTGTAGAAGGAAACCTCCTAATTTCGCTGCAATGAAAACGGGGAGGAAGGGAGTAAAGGTCAACTCTACTGAACAGCAGGAACCTTACCACCCCCAGTGTGTGAAGATGTGATATGTAATGGAGTCACCATAAGGTGTTTGTATGATACTGGATTAGAGTTTGATTCAGTTGGGAGTTCTCACCTGGTGCAGGCAGATCAATACACCACAGAAACAGTGGAGATCCAAGCTGCAACCAAGGACGTAGCGACCATGACACTTCCCATCGCCAGGATAAATGTGAAGACGTGATACGTGGAAGGAGTAATCAAGGCAGCAGTGTTAAATGAACCAATCTACCCTCTGATATTGGGGTGTAGATATGTCTTCTTGGGGAATCCCAAGAGACCTGTGATCATGGCAACAGTCCAGACCCGATCACAATCCAGAAAGGAAGAAGATGAACCTATAAATACTCATCCAGAGGAGATGAGAAAGGCACAGGCTGAAGATAGGTCACTGAAGCCGTGTTATAAGAAACTCCCAAAACTCCATACCCCTCCTAGAAAAGGAGAATTCTATTTGGAGGATGGACTGCTTTACATGGCGGATAAAGCAGGATCATACGGATGTGCACAGTTAGTAGTGCCATCGAAATATAGGGAACGAGTTATGAGACAAACACATGTTCTAGACGGTGGGCATCTGAGGATGGGTCGCACCTGTTCAAGGACATCTATGTCTTATTACTGGCCAGGAATGGTTGAAGATATAAGAAAATTTGTTGAGGCCTGCGACCAGTGCAACAAGAAAAATTCCACAGGGTGGAAAAATGCTAACCAAATGCAAGAGAAGCATTATGGCAAACCTGGGCCAGAAAATAAAGAGGGAACACCCACACGTGGGAAAATGAATCAGGACCTAGACACGCCACGGGGCAAACTTAGGCCTGGAAAGAAAAATAATTATAATAAAGTGGACAGAGGGGAATGGGAACCCCCTTTTCACAGACAGTCTTCATTCGAATGTTTTACAATGGCCACTATGCAGCGAGTACAAAGAACTGTTATACCCCAGAATAAGCCGACGATCCCTCGGTCGGACTTATGTAAACTGGAGGAAGATAAAAGAGAGAGAAGATCTCTCACAATGAACTCAAAGTGGGGAGAAAACCCCACGAAAAGAATCGGTAGTGGTAGATTCCTGTGTGATGACACAAGGAAGAAACGTCCGCAAAACAAAGCTGCTAGAGTAAAGGACCTGACAGGTGCCCTGAAAAATAAGTATGAAAAATTAAAAGCCCATATGTAATTTGTTAAGGACCTGGACAGATGAGAAGGCAGATGAGACTGTTACCTCATCATATCAATATGTGAACGAACTGACCACTCGTTTAAAAACTAGTTGGAAACTGGCAAATGATAATTTGAGACAAGCCAGGAAAAAGCATGCTGCTTATTATAATAAGAAAGCTTAGGATAGGGAACTTGCTGTAGGGGAGAAGGTACTTCTTCTGTTGCCAGGCAGCAACAATAAACTTCAGATCGGATGGCAAGGGCCATATACAGTTTTGGAAAAGGTATCCAGAACAAATTATAAGATAGACAGAAAGGGAAAAGTCTATCATGTGAACCTTTTGAAGAAATATCTGGACAGACAAATCCAGGAAGGAACACACCTATTGGCCTTGTCTATCGCAACCGAAATGAAAAATGACCCTCTCTCCTCATTAGAATATCCACTGAAAACCAGTGAAACGTTTGCACAGGTGAAAATCAGTAATCACCTGACAAAAGGACAGAAGGAGAAGGTTCAACAGGTCCTTGAGAAACATACAGATGTGTTAACGGATAAACCGGGGCACACAAATTTGTTGGAATATGATATGAAACCACTAGATCCAGCACCTATCTGTATGAGGCCCTATTCTATTCCTTTCACTAAGGAAAAAGCTTTGAAAGAGGAGATTGATTATTTGTTACAAGAAGGGATTATTTCTCACAGTGAGTCTCCTTATACTTCCTGTGTGGTTTTGTTGCGGAAACCATCGGGAGAACATAGACTGTGCATCGATTACAGAAAACTGAATGCTGTCACAGAAGGTCAGGTGGATCCATTACCTGATACTACTCAACTATTTGCCAGGCTGAACAAGGCAAAACATTTTTCTAAGGTGGATCTTAGCAAAGGCTATTACCAAATTCAAGTAAAGCCTGAGGTTCGACCTTATTTAGCCTTTAGCACCTCGGTCGGAAGGTCATTATGAGTTCAACATGTTACCGTTTGGTTTGAAAAATGCCCCGAGTGTGTTTTCTAGGATGATGCGAAAATTATTGGATCCCCTGAAAAATCCATGTATGTCGAATTTTATGGATGATATCCTCATTGCTACGGAAACATTTGAGGAACACGTTACCTCTTTGAATATGCTGTTTGATAGACTCAGAGAGGCTAACTTAACCGCTAGGCCAACAAAATGTTGTATTGGTTGTAAAGAGTTGGAATTCTTGGGACATACAGTACATCAGGGTAGCATGACCCCTGATCCCAAGAATCTGGAAAAATTGAAAAGAACACCTAGACCACAAACAAAGAAAGATGTGCGATCTTTCGTGTCGTTGTGTGGTTTCTACCAAAAGTACATTAAACATTTTAACTCTATATGTGCTCCTCTGACGGATTTAACTCGCAAAGGTCAATCTGATACTATAATTTGGTCAGCACAGTGTGAATTGGCTTACCAGGAGTTAAAAGAGAAACTTACAAGCAGGCCAGTGTTGCAATTGCCTGACTTGAATCAAGAATTTATCGTGAGAAGTGACGCAAGCAATGTGTGCCTGGGCGCTACATTGTTGCAAAGGTCCTCCTCACAAGATGGGGAATTGAACCCAGTCGCTTATGCAAGCCGCAAGTTGAACAAGGCAGAAAAAAATTATTCAACAAGTGAAAAAGAATGTCTAGCTTTGATATGGGCGATAAAAAAATTCCAGATTTATTTATATGGCAGGACATTTGTGGTCCAAACGGATCATTCACCTCTCGTGTTCTTGTCACAGGCCAAGCATGAAAATTCCAGATTATTGAGATGGTCTTTATTATTGTAGCCATACTCATTTCTGATAGAATATATTCCCAGCCCTCAGAATGTAGGCGCAGATTTTTTAAGTAGACATCCTTATGATGAAGATCAGAAAAACGCGTAAGACTTCATTGAGCTAAGTTATCTCGCAGATTATAACCTGCAAATGAATGCATGTTTTAGGATGGGAGGTGTGTAGCAAAATCTGCGAGAATAATAGCTCATTTCAGTAAGATTTTAGTCATAAAATGATAATAAATAAACTCGCCCTTTTGTGTCTGACGGTGATCCTCTCACACGCCAGCATAGCGCTGAAATTTGTGCAGTGCTAAGCCTATAGAACGATCCCACGGTAAAAATCTAACACGCGTTTTAGTTTCGGTTTCGAAAACGTACTACTAATATTTAACATTTTGCCAGCTCTGCTGCAGCCTAGCCTTAAAATTAACGATTGACATTGATTTTACGTGAGTATCCCTTTTCTTGTACAGAGACAGGTGTCCCTCGCCATTCAGGCAGATACTCGCCGATTTCGGAGGTACCCATTAGAGCTGGGTCGGCTCAGGAGCCGCCAATCCCTGGTCGACGACACTCCTTCAAATGTACTCGCCAGGTCTCGAGTTAATCCAGTCCAATTCCCGGTCGACGAAAAATCCTCAAATGCCGTCGCCCGGGTTTGATCCTGAATCACCCGGTCGCCAGAGCGGTGTTGTAACCACTACGCTAGCGCGGCTCCCCCTCACACGGTTAATACAGACATTGATATCATTCTTTTAGGATATCATCATAACCTCCCCAGCAAAATCAAACTTTGCTACAGTCTCTGCTCTTTCCCACATGGCTTCAACGCCTCTGTCACTTAGACTTTAGTTATCTTTTATATCATCAGCTGGGATACACTCTTTTCTTTTTTCTTTCTAACGATCTGTTAACTCTGGTAGTATGACTTCCTATTTAATCTCCAAGCGTTATTGGAACACTGTGGCCTGTAGAGAACTGCCAGTAGCTTTCTGGTCTTATAGTCAAAATATTTTGTTATGCATGGCAATATTCAAACACCCTTTACATTTTGTTTTTCTGCTTCAATAGTCTGCTAGGCATGCATGTGCTCCCTTAGGATGTCATAAGCTTCCACAATAGCAAAGTCGCACAACACAAAATTTGTGGGCGCCCTATCTGGGTTAGCCTCTACACATTAATAAAAATATTAATAAAAGCATTTATCTTACCGCAGTCAATGAAATAATACACTAGTATAGATTAACTGGCGATCAATGGGCTTAAATTTTGATCGCCGCCGTCCAGACGCAAAGGCAATGGGTCACACACAAGGCTTTGCTACTGTTCTTAATCTCACTAGGTGAACAAATATTCGTCAAATGGCGTCCTACCTCTGTCTTTCTCTGCTAATATCAAGTGCATTAGCCAATGAAACCCCGAGTCAAAAAATGTGACTCTTTTTTGAAAATCCCAAACATTTGTGTACGTTTATGATAAGGGTGGATTTGAGCTGAAATGATAACTTGCCACCCCTATCGACACCTGGTATTAAAGTGCAAGATGTAGGTGTCTTCTCTGATTTAGAATGTTGCTGTGTGTGTTGCAGTAGAACAGTTCACAGGGTACACCACAGGCAACATGACGTGTAGAGTCATAGAAATGGTAACTTCGCTTTAGTTTTATACCATTTATTGCACGCCACAAAACAGTCATGATATTTATGTCATCATCAGCACAGTATAACGAATGCAGCATTCAAAATCATATTAACTGATAGTCATGTAGGATTCAATACTCCATAGTTGTATGGTAAACAGATATCATAAAGTTCTGGTTCGTGAAGCTTTATAAATAATATATATAACTTCTGCAACAGTGTCAGCTGCAGATCTTCAATGTTCATAGACAATAATAATTATTCCCTTCCTGATGCTAGCAGATCAGATGTATACAATAAGTCCGTTTACTGTCTGCACGTGAATAGCATACATGGATTACAGGTCAGCTCGACCTTTATAACCTTCCTAAGTCTAACCATCTGACTTGGACGTGATCTCTGATATAACGAATCCTGGAACACAGACAATAGTCTTGTTGGTCTAGAGCGACCCATATATATATAACTAGTTCAGGTATAAAGATACCGGTGACTTAATCCTAGTCAAAGTACCTCTCCATTTTGAATCACACAGGCGAGCAAAAAGGCGACAAAATGACGAACCTCTAGATGATAGCATAAAGTTCGATACAAGAGGAATTACCTTATTTCGGAAAATCAACCATGAACATATGCCTCCAGGCAGGCTTGAATAATACTGGGAAATAGTCTAGTTAGCTAACTAACTCACAAAGACAATGTATTTCCCTCAGAAAATCACAAGACGCAGGTCGCGTCTGCTCGCTACTTAGACCATTTCTAAACTCCCCGAGCTGGGCGGAACAACAAACGAAAACCAAGTCGAGACATGCGCAGAACGACAATCTCTGAGTTGCCGTTCACAATAAGACGATTCTAAGAACATTCGAGATAAAAGTCTTACACAGTCGCGCCTTTTATGGTCATGAACAGAAGCGTTAAGAAAGGTTTCAGACATCTACAACAGTTGACTGATACTACCAAATAAGGAGATATGGTCACGCTTCGTTCAAGAAATTATAGACCGAACGTGTCTCTATACAAGAGAAGGCAAACTCCTAAAAAATTGTAGTCTCGATAACTCGGATTATGTCCCTTTGACCATAGAAAACATAGTACACACTTCAGTCAAAAAATGATCATACATACGAAAAATGATCATACAAAGACTTTGGAAAAAGTAATTATTTGTGCGTAACATTACCGCACCCTCCCGGGAAAAAAAAAATGAAACATTTTTTTTTTAAATCCTGGAGCCGGAAAAATCTAGGCTCCTAACGCACGTATGATGCGCGGATATATACCTAACAAATTAGCTCAACGCATGGAGCGACACTGAGATCATATCTCAGATCCTTAGAGAAAAAATTTATCTAAGTATACGCTTATATATTCCAGGAAGGTGCCACCAACACACGCCACAATGATGGCAACATCATAATGAAAGTCAAATTATTCTCATACCAATATATGAAATTAAATATATTATTATGATATCATACAATGTGTTGCAAATAGCGGTGTAATATATTAATATACCGCACTATTTTATTACATTATATAAAGCAACAGTAATTAATAAGTAATACATGTGTTGATCTTCGTTGACATAAAACATTCAATAGAAGAAGATGTGGACATCATCCGCTCCCAATCTAGGACAGGACTTGATATCCTCAAAGTTCCACAATGGACATAATCTCGCAGACTTCAATGATGTGCTGCGAAAATATCAATAACACAAATCTTAAAGACAACTGGTAAATCTCTTAATACAATCCTGAAAATAATTTATTTAAATGTGGCCGAGTGATCTTTTGGCCCGTATATCACTAACTAAGCCTTCTTAGATAATTACATGGTACAATGTTATAAATTCCCCTCAAAAAAGTGAGAAAAAAAAATCTACTAACATGTCATTATAACATTGGACTGTATATCAGGAAATATATATATATGACAGAAGAATCATGTGGAATCGTGTGGGCATCTGGACAGAATGTCTGCCATTACATTATCCGAACCACGGATAGCTCGAACCGAGAAATGAAATGGTTGAAGAGCTATGGCATAACGAGTGGACCTCGAGCTCTTCAAGTTTTTGCTCTGAATAGCAGTAAGCGCTTTCTGGTCGGTTTCCACAATGAAATGTGCGCCTAGAAGAAATCTTTGTAACTTCAGAATAGACCATACCATAGCCAATAACTCACGGTCTAAAACCGAGTAATTCTTTTCTGCAGCATTTAATTTCCTAGAGATATACATCACCGGATGCAGAGTATCAGAATACTCCTGCATTAGTGCTGCCCCAATCCCAGTTGACGAGGCGTCACTTCGAAGAACAAAAGTCTTCTCAATAGTAGGTAACCTAAGAATAGGTGGAGATGAAAATAGGGCTTTAACCTGGTCCAATGAGGATTGACATTCTTTAGACCAGCGGATCAGATTAGGCGACCCTTTCTTCAATAAAGTAGAAAGCGGTGCCATAATGGAGGACAGATTCGGAATGAATCGTCCGTAGAATTGGATCAAACCTAATAGACTCCTTACTTGTTTCTTCGTCTTAGGGACCGAAATGTTAAGTATTTTTGAAACATTGTGGTCCTCTGTCTTTAAAAGACCATGACCAACACGATGACCTAGGAAAGAAATCTCACTAAATCCTATAAAGGCTTTAGAGGGTTTTGCAGTCAAGTTATACTCGCGAAGAGTAGACAGTAATTCGTATAAACCCAAATAGTGATCTTCCCAGGAATCACTGAATAGACAGATATCATCTAGGTATGCTATGACATCTGTACGATATGCGAGAATTCGCCGCATCATGCGTACGAATGTAGCAGGGGCGTTCATAAGACCAAAAGGCATGAAATTCCATTGGAATAAACCCCTAGGTGTAGAAAAAGCTGTAAAAGGTTTGGCACGTTCAGTTAGCGGGACTTGCCAATAACCTTTAGACAAATCTAGTTTGGTAAAGAATCTAGAATTAGAAAGTTTATTGAGTAGCTCTTCTAATGAAGGCATAGGTTCAGCATCGAACTTCGTAACTTGGTTCAATTTGCGATAATCTACGCAAATGCGAATGTTATTATCCTTCTTTCGAACAATAACCATAGACGAAGAGTATGCTGAAGTGGATGGTTCAATGATTTCCAAACGTATCATTTCATCCAATTCTTTTTCGACTTGAGACTGGAAATGGATAGGTATTGGATAGGGTCTGACTCTGATAGGATTATGATCAGTTAGCACAATGTCATGTTCAATGACATGTGTGTGTCCCGGGATGTCTGTAAGAACATCCTGAAATGTTTGCAACATCGAAGAAACTTGTCGATGTTCCTCAGCGGAAAGATTTGGAGAAACGGTCACGTTTTTCCAAGATTCCGTAGAATAAAGTGGGACCATAGAAAGAGGAAGATTGACATCAGAAAAAGTAGTTTCCTCATCCTGTATAACTGACAGAGATGAGTACTGACCATGAGGTACTTGAGAATTGTCCGTTGCCTGGAAAATAGGCTGCAAATAGTCAGGTCTTTCATAAAATTCCGTGAGCATATTTATGTGGAAAGTTTTATGCTTTCCATCAATATCGACAACATAGTCGACATCAGAAATTTTGGAGACTATTGCATATGGACCTTTCCATGCAATTAGAAGTCTGTTCTCCCTTGAAGGAAGTAGAACGAGAGCTTTGTCACCTGGACAAAGTTGTCGTAGACATCTATTCTTATTTGCAAACTGCCTTGCCTTTTCTTTAGCAAATTCGGAAGACGAAGTTGCTAGTTTGCATGCCTCGATGATCTTTTGCCTAAGAGCAATGACGTACTCATAAGAAGATTGAGTCTCATCGCTAATATTATCGGCAGTGATTAGATCGTGAAGTAAAGACATAGGGCCGCGCGGTTGCGCGCCAAAGACAAGTTCAAAAGGGGAAAACCCCGTATGTTCATTGGGGACCTCTCTATACGCAAAGAGAGCCGCGGGTAAGACCCTGTCCCAATCCTGAGGATGATCCTCAGTTATTTTACCAAGTAAAGTTTTCAGAGTCCTATTTAAACGTTCGACCAACCCATTAGACATTGGGTGATAGATACTGCTGAGAGACCTTTTAATGTGTAGCATAGACATTACCTGTGACATAGTGTCTGATATAAGTTGAGTGCCATGGTCTGACAATATTTCTCCGGGAAAACCCAAGCGAGAAAATATCAGCCAAAGAGCGTCTGCGATATCAGCAGTTGAGATGCTCTTGAGAGGTATTGCCTCTGGCCAACGTGTGCACATATCGACACATGTAAGGATAAATTGATGTCCTCTAGCCGACTTAATTCTAAAAGGACCGATAATATCTATTGCCATTTTTTGAAAAGGGCGAATAGGAATGTCAGCAGCCTGGATAGGCGCAGCATGTCGTGGTCCTTTAGATTTGACCTCCTGACATACTTTGCAAGAGCGACAGTACATTCGTATGTCCTTGCTCACAAATGGCCAAAAGAAAGCCGCAAGAACCCTCGACTTTGTACGGGAAAAACCCATATGTCCAGCACATTGCGAGTCATGAGCATGTTGCAATATTTGCAATCTCATGCTCTTAGGCACAAGAATTTGTGAATGAGTGGACGTAGTCGAGTCTTGTACCATACGTACAAGTACGCCGTTCTTCATAGAAATCCAAGATTTTCTATTAGTATTTTGATTAGGATCACCTTTTTTTGCTAGAATGAAGAATTTTTGTAAAGAAGGATCTTCTTCTTGCAATTTGATAAATGAGTCACGTGTAATAGTCAAGTGACTATCTTGGTCATTTACTTCATCATTATTAGTTAATGAAGTTTGAGGTGGATCCAGAGCATGTGCTCTTGTGACCACCGCATTGGTAGCTTCAATGTTTTGCTCTTCCCAAACAGCAATCTGCTGTGGGGTACATTCCCTAACTCCGTGAATACGACCAATAATAAGGTCCGCAATAGGGTTTGGAAGTAGACACGCGTGGACCTCTCCCGTGAAGAAAGGAGTAGCAATGTGTATTATAGCAGTAGGATACTTTTCCAACGTGCCACCAAATGTGACACATTTGATGACCTTTCCTGTAGCACAGGATGGATCTACAAGAGATTGCCTAACGCCGACAGTAGTACATCCAGAATCAAACAACACTGAGACTGGATTACTATTTACAAGCCCCTTATGTAATATAAGAGAACCTCTCCCATCATGAGCAACATTAGCAGGAAGAGCGGGCAAAGGATGACCACAGCTTAGAGTACTAACGGTTTTCGGATCAAATAAAGTACTGCATTGGATACATTTATTTGCCCTACCAAAATCAAAAGATGAGCATCCGATAGCATTATGGTCTTTATCATTATTAACCTGTTTATCTGCTCCCTGAGATTCTTGTTGAACAGAGTTTGTCTGTTGATATCTTTTTCTCTTATGTTGCGATCTACCGCGACCATTATTGCCTCTGCAATTATCATTAAAGTCCCTACTGTAATTTTTATCCTGGTTTGAGTTCCAGTTTCCATAACTGTCATTACCATCTCTATGCTGTTGAGAACCTCTATTATCTTGGTATTGAGGTCTCTGCAAAAAATATTTTCCTCTATACCGATTACCTTTGTGAAAATTTCTAAAGTTAACCGGAGTAGAATAACGTGTAGTATTAGGTTGTCTCCAGTTCTGGGAAGAAGAATCACCCTGGAATTGATTACTATGGTTCTGGGCATAATTACGGTTACTCTTTTTATTGAAATTTTGCTGGCTACCCTGAAATTTACGCATAAAATTTGGGCCATAAGGTGCTGCCGAAGCAACTGGCAGACCTTCTTTTACTTTAGAGTTGCTAATGGTTATGTGGATGCGCAGTAACATACTGGCTACAGTATTCTTCCATTTCTTTTATGTTTTTAGGCTTACGCTCATGAAGAAAAGAAAGAAAAGCTTCATTAACAGAAGACATAACCTTGTCTCTAAGTAGTAAGTCCATAAGAGCTTCAAATGTACTTTCTGTCTTAGACAACTCAACCCATCGTAAAAAAGTAAGACGGATGCCTGAGATGAATTCAGAGAATTCAACTCCAGTTTCTGGTAACATGTTTTTAAATTTAAGACGATATCCGTCCTCGTTAAGTTGGTACTTCTTTAACAATGCCGCCCTGACAACCTCATAGTTGTTTTTGTCAGGCACATCTACCATACTCAACAAAGTCAAAGCATCACCTCTAAGTATCTTGGACAGATGATAAACATATAATGTTTTATCTATATTATGCACCTTACATGCACTTTCAAATCTATCTAGATAAAATGTTATATCATCGATTGAGGGATTAAATGCTGGTAGATTAAGCTTGAAATCCTTAGCATTAGTCTTATTTGACACCTTATTTGCATCATTAGCATTACCAGTGTTCAATAACTTTAACTTCTCTAACTCTAAAGCTAAGACTTTTTCATCATGTTCCATTTTTGCTTTTCTCTCATCAGCTTCTCTTTGTAACCTTCTTTCTTCAGCCTCAGCCTGTAACTTTCTTTCTTCAGCCTCAGCCTGTAACTTTCTTTCTAATCTTTTATTTTCAGCCTCTATTTCAAGTCTCTTATTTTCAGCTTCTTTTTCAAGTCTCTTATTTTCAGCTTCTCTTTTTTGTTTTTCCATTTCCATTTGTAATCTTTTTTCATCTACCTGCATCTGCAGTTTTAAATTTTCAGCATCTATTCTCTTTTGTTCAGTTTGTTCTTTCATTTTCTTTTCTTCCGACTTCAATGCCTTGGCATATTGAACAGTCGCAAATTCTTCTAATTTATCACCTGTCTTCCCAAGGGCTTTACCCTGCTCAATAAAGTACTCAAATGTAGACATGATGTCTAAAATGTGAGTACAGAACCTGAAATAATTAATTATCTTATTTCAATCTTAATAGCAACAAGACTTAATAAAGTGCTTGTATAATCACTATGTTTACTCCAATCTCTGTGGGAAACAAGACTTGACACCAACTTGTATTATCAAATGTATAATAATATCACAAGTCACCTCTTAATTATCAGTGCACTACCCAAATCAGTGCATAACCATCAGTTATTTATCATAACTGCACTACAATAGTGCATAAGCAAAAAACCACCAGTTAGTTATGATAAGTGCACTATAGACCAATAGTGCATGAGCATATATGTAACAATAGTGAAAGCTAACTATGCAAGAACTATGCAAACAATAACAAGACAATGTAAACAATAACAAAGGTCACCAACAATGTAAACAATAACAAAGATCAAAGTCAATGTAAACAACAACAAAGATCAAAGTCAATGTAAACAACAACAAAGATCAAAGTCAATGTAAACAATAACAAAGATCAGAGTCAATGTAAACAATAACAAAGATCAAACAATACGAAAACATTCGCATAAGTCAAATAAATAAACAGCGAAACTAAAAAGAAATGTGATGACAAAATGCGAAGATATGACAAACAAATGACGCTACAGTGTATACACAAAAATATACGTAAAGAACTGAATAATAGAAAAGGGGAGACCTACAAATACAAACCAATGAAATCGAAACTAAAAAACACAAAGCAAGAGACACAAGAAAAAAAAAAAAAAATATACAAGAAACAAAAATAAAGCACAACTCGTCACAACTAAACAGATATAGCAACGATTGTCGCTAGCAAATTTCACAGTAGGAAATTCGCACAGTCCCTAACGAAAACGCTAACAGTAGAACCTCTGTGACGTGGTATCTTCTACTGAAAGACACCGCCCAACCGAGAAAACCCGCTGAAATATAAACATATAAATATACAAATACAAATAACATATAACATATAAACATGTAAATAGTGTGAAAATGTGATAGACAGAAGGCTCAGTTAGAACATAAGGGCACAGTTCACAAACAAAACAGGCCACTTAACTTCTATATGTCCCAAACGTCAGCACGGTGCAGAACAGGATGTGATCAGCATTCTGAGGATAATGATCCAACGTTGATTAATATCTGCTCCCATAAACAGCCATGACGAAGGAAATGAGCTTCTAACAGGAAACAGCTTCTGAACTTGACCTTCTGAATTCTACAAATTGACTTGAGCACTTGACCTTCTGAATCTGCAACAGTACCTCTGAGACCGGAACAGTTGTTACGGCACTTGTCCTTCTTCTTAACAGATCAGGAAATCCATTCGCTCGGTACTTGTCCTTCTAGTTGTAGACAAACTTCAATACTGCCGAGCAGCGCCGGGTAGTTTCAAAATATCAACAACTGTCAGTAATGCCGCGTCTTTCAAAAAAATTTCATCAAAGGTGATGAATAGAAACTGCAACGTTGTCTTGTAGTCTGCTGATGATGTCTGGGTTTGTTGACCCCCTTGATAGCTGGTATCAGAGTAAACCAACATATGGCCACCAAAAATGATAAAGGTGTGCCAAAATGCCCGGTTAAACCAACGACTGGCCACCAAAAATGATAAGGGTGGATTTGAGCTGAAATGATAACTTGCCACCCCTATCGACACCTGGTATTAAAGTGCAAGATGTAGGTGTCTTCTCTGATTTAGAATGTTGCTGTGTGTGTTGCAGTAGAACAGTTCACAGGGTACACCACAGGCAACATGACGTGTAGAGTCATAGAAATGGTAACTTCGCTTTAGTTTTATACCATTTATTGCACGCCACAAAACAGTCATGATATTTATGTCATCATCAGCACAGTATAACGAATGCAGCATTCAAAATCATCTTAACTGATAGTCATGTAGGATTCAATACTCCATAGTTGCATGGTAAACAGATATCATAAAGTTCTGGTTCGTGAAGCTTTATAAATAATATATATAACTTCTGCAACAGTGTCAGCTGCAGATCTTCAATGATCATATACAATAATAATTATTCCCTTCCTGATGCTAGCAGATCAGATGTATACAATAAGTCCGTTTACTGTCTGCACGTGAATAGCATACATGGATTACAGGTCAGCTCGACCTTTATAACCTTCCTAAGTCTAAGTCTTTAAAGCTGCTGGAGTTGACGAAATTTCAGGGGAAATGATTAAAGCAGTTAATGACAACAACCTCTTGAGAATTTTAGATATTATAAATGAAGTATGGAGAGAAGAACAACCACCACAACAATGGAAAGACAGTATTATTGTAAAGTTACGAAGAAAGGTGATCTATCAGACTGTAATAACTGGCGTGGTATATCTCTATTATCAGTACCTGGAAAATTATTATGTTGCATGATGTTAGAAAGACTTAAATTGCATGCTGACGAAAAGATCAGAGAAGAACAAGCGGGTTTCAGGCCGAAACGATCATGTATTGATCAAATATTCACACTAAGAACAATTATAGAAGAATCAGTGGAAAGGCAATCGCCACTTATTATCACCTTCGTCGATTTTCAAAAAGCCTTTGATAGTCTACATCGCCCATCATTGTGGAAGATACTTACAATCTATGGTTTTCCAACAAAATATGTGAATATAATCAAAGCGCTATATGACAATGCAAGATGTTGTGTTAGAACAAATAAAGGGAATACAGAATGGTTTACAGTAGAAACAGGGGTGAAACAAGGCTGTATTATGTCACCACTACTCTTTCGAATAGCTATTGACTGGGTAATGAAAAACTATACCCACAATGAACAATTGGGTATAAAATGGACAAATGGAAAATTCCTGGGGGACCTGGATTTCGCAGATGATGTAGCATTCTTAAGTTCAACACCAAGACAATCCCAAGAAGCAATAAATAATTTGTGTCATCTCTCGGTTAAAATTGGTCTCCAAATAAATGCCTCTAAAACTAAAGCTATGAACTTTTCTAACGAGACCTTTGATATCATCTTGAACGGGGAAAAAACTACAGAAAGTTGAAAGTTTCAATTATTTAGGCAGTAAAATGACTCAGGATGGTGACACAACAGAGAAATCCATACTAGAATTGCTTTGGCAGCTAGCGCCTTCAATAGATTATCTAACATTTGGAAATTACGATCATTGAATATACATACCAAGCTTCGTCTGTTTAATTCAAATGTTATCTCAGTGTTAACATACGGCTGTGAGAGTTGGAAAATAACAAAATCATTGGAGAACAAGCTGAATACATTCGAGAACAAATGTCTTAGAAAACTCATGAACATCAGTTGGAAAGAATTCAAGACTAATCGACAAATAAGAGAAGACTCTAGGCAGAAATATGTCTCCGACTATATAAGGAAAAGACGATGGTCATATATCGGTCATGTCCTACGAATGCAAAACAACAGAATACCACTACAGGCGCTCACTTGGGTTCCTGAGGGTAAGCGGAAAAAAGGAAGACCAAAAGAAACACTCAGAAGAACAATAATAAGAGAAGGAAGAACGTTGGGCCTAAATAATGTGCAAGAGCTAAGAGGAGTGGCGTCACAACGAACAACCTGGAGAGCACTGGTTTCTGCCTTATGCGCCGTGTTTGGCGCTTAAAGAATTTATTATTATTAAGTCTAACCATCTGACTTGGACGTGATCTCTGATATAACGAATCCTGGAACACAGACAATAGTCTTGTTGGTCTAGAGTGACCCATATATATATAACTAGTTCAGGTATAAAGATACCGGTGACTTAATCCTAGTCAAAGTACCTCTCCATTTTGAATCACACAGGCGAGCAAAAAAGGCGACAAAATGACGAACCTCTAGATGATAGCATAAAGTTCGATACAAGAGGAATTACCTTATTTCGGAAAATCAACCATGAACATATGCCTCCAGGCAGGCTTGAATAATACTGGGAAATAGTCTAGTTAGCTAACTAACTCACAAAGACAATGTATTTCCCTCAGAAAATCACAAGACGCAGGTCGCGTCTGCTCGCTACTTAGACCATTTCTAAACTCCCCGAGCTGGGCGGAACAACAAACGAAAACCAAGTCGAGACATGCGCAGAGCGACAATCTCTGAGTCGCCGTTCACAATAAGACGATACTAAGAACATTCGAGATAAAGGTCTTATACAGTCGCGCCTTTTATGGTCATGAACAGAAGCGTTAAGAAAGGTTTCAGGCATCTACAACAGTTGACTGATACTATCAAATAAGGAGATATGGTCACGCTTCGTTCAAGAAATTATAGACCGAACGTGTCTCTATACAAGAGAAGGCAAACTCCTAAAAAATTGTAGTCTCGATAACTCGGATTATGTCCCTTTGACTGTAAAAAACATAATACACACTTCAGTCAAAAAATGATCATACATACGAAAAATGATCATACAAAGGCTTTGAAAAAAGTAATTATTTGTGCGTAACAGTTTATCAATAAGTTCACCAGTCTGATTTTAATATTACTGTGTAAAACTACGTGTCGCTTAGGCTGGCAAATCTTTAAAGTTACCTCTCCCTTTCCTCACTAGCAGTACCCAATCCAAATGAGGCAAACCAATTTGACTCCTCTTTCAAACAACGCGTCCAAAAATGTAACTTTTAAATTGAGTGGGGATCTCAGTGTGTCTGTCCAACTGTTCCAAAATTTTCTTATTTCTTACAATATCTTTGTTATTAATTGGGCGATTTTAATTATGAAAAGTAATTATTAAACAGTCAACTGTCCTTTATCTTTCTAGATAAGTTTTATCTACTTTTTTTGTATCGTCGTTTTCATTTTTGTACTTTTCCTTTAATTTATGGTTTACTTCTACTGAACCACAATATTAATAAAATATGTCTTCTAAGGTTCATCTAAGTTATTATAAGGGACTATGAAGGCTATCATATTAACAATATTACTCTATCCTTCCAAGCATCAAATGTAGTTTATAAAGAAAGCCATTCTCTAAATTTCTCCTTTTCCTCTCTCGCCCCTGCACAATAGTGGTTGTTAGTTTACAGTTTGAACGTGCAAGTTAGGCGCGATTTTTTCTTTTACTCCACGCTTTCCCCTTCTCTCTCTCGCTTTCAGACGAGGCGACAAGTTGAATTTTTGGCACGCTTTCGGATTTCGTCAGAAACAAATAGAGACAGGAAACGCGGGCTGTGTGTGTGTTTTGGTGAAGAGGACTGCTACACTGAGTGTTTATACTTTCAAATCTAGAGCCAACAGTGGAAATATTCAAATTATTGTCCAATTTTCTCGCCGTACATTCATAAACACTAAGAAGAGGGGGTAGGGTATGGATGGCGCGGGATTGTAAATTCTACTTCTAGGCGTAGCGGAAAAATTCAAATGTGGTAACATTAATATATATTTGGGAGGGGTGTGAAAACGGAGCATTTTATTACATGTACCAACTGACAAACACATCGGTAAACTCTCTCAGCAATGTGTGTAAGATGTAACATCTTATTACTTTATCGAAAGCAATCTTGTCAGTCCTGTCTGTCTAAAATGTGTCATCCCGTATTACCAGCTTTGCGACGAGCGCAGTCTCGCCTTATCAGCAATTAAGCAAATACGCTGAGCGATTTAGTGTTAAGCTGATGTCGGCCGCTGTCGCTATTAACCAACATGGTTGTCGATAATATTATCTCAGCAGGGATGGGCAGGTAAACATACAAGATGAAATATACTGAAGGGAGTGTAAGAATGAAAATACCAAATACCTGCTACACATAGCAGAGAAGGAAAGTGCGACAATTGAAAGCACGCAATAAAAATCAGTACAAAAATGTAACTGAAACAGAGATCGAGAAGGGTCGCCCCATTCTGTCACACTTTCAACAATTTTGAATATTGCTGATATTAGTCTGGGTTCTGTCTCTTCCCATTGTGTGTCTCTTCTGAATTTCCTTTGACAGCATTTGAGTCACACCACTACGGTGTGTGTTCTGCCTCTCCCGAGGACAGCACCATTTCCTTTTTTTTCCTGTAACTTCTTTTCTGTTACCTTCTGTCTTGTTTCGCTCAGTCCCACGATGCCAGTTTTATAGTTTCTCATCCCAGGTGCCCAGTTGGGAGATTCTCCTGGAGAATAAAACGTTGAGTCAGCAGCCTAGACGCCTTTCAAGGCTGTGTTCATGAACCTCCTTACTAGCGAATTTTTTAAATTCTTGGATGGTTGACTAGAATTATGTGGACTATTTGTTTTGGTGGTTGGCTTGTCCATGTTGTTGTTGAAGGTTTTCTTTTCTGTTTTTTTGTTGTTGTTTTTTTGATTAAAGTAACATTAGGAGAAAGCAGGGTCCCATACAGATCAGTCTTATAATCCCGAGTCAAACGCAAAGGGTCATGCCAGTGTGAAACGTGCATAGGTAAGAGACCCTTATATGTTAGCACATTCTTTGCAACAATGTGCTATATTCATTATACAGCAGCAGTCATAATTTAAAAAAAAAAACACAAAACAAAAAAATAAGAGCTAAATAGTACAGAAACAGCGGCAGTCATAATTTGGTAGCAAAATTATTGTGATAAGTTGAAATAAACAGTATAGTAAAAGTTTAAATGGTACTCCGCGTAAATATTCTGTTTCCTATTATAAATGTAATGCAGGAAAAAAAAAAACCAAGTTGTAGACTAGATATTCCATTTCATTGTCTGCATATTTTTACTATTGTGCCAGATGAGGATGTTCTGTACTGACAAGATGAGCTAGATAATAGCTCAAATTTGTGTACTAAAACATAGCGTGCTTCCATTAATTCGGGCACAAAAAAACGAGAGGTGTACAGTACATGAGAAAAAAAACGTGAGAGATATCATTGATGAGTTGCTGATAGTCGCTAAGTGATTACTAATGGCGGGGCATCTTTCTAGAAGATTTGACGTCCACTTCCTAGAAACAAGCGAGAGTGTCAGCCTGATAGAGAATCCTAATTGACTGAGTGATGGGTTTTCGTCTGGGGTCATTACACCGTTTTTATCTTTGTCATGAAAGTTATGTGTTTAGCTTGTAATTCCTCCAATTATTTTTTGCCTTAGTGTGAGAACACTGGTAGACCTCGCCTCAGCACCCCACTCTCTCACCTCACGCCCTTTCTCTTCTTCTACAACACCCCCGCCCCATCTCTGAGAAAATTATCATTAATTTGTTCAACAACACTGTCACGAAGTTCATTTTTGGGTTTTTTAACTCCTTGTCTTCCCATGACATATTCTCAGTTGCTAACTGCTGATAATCAGCAAAAGATTGTTGTGAAAAAATAAAATCAGAGGTCATATATTGATTGCTAAATTGGTGTTTAAGAAAAAAAAATTTATAAAATTGATGTTTGTATAATAAGACGCTCTGATCAAAGGGACATTGAAAGACCCTGTACAGTGGACAAATAATTCGTAATAGCGACCTACTTGTACTACGTTCGTTTTGACTCTTGCTGTTAATGTTAATGTAGTAAACGCTTGGAGAGTATACAAAGTGTCAAGCCAGACACTCGCTTGTACTTGTATCATGTATTGTTGTTAGTAAATGTGTTCTGGAACTTTATGAAACGGTCATAGAAAACATTTACTGTATGAGTGCAAGTCCTAGAGAATACTTTGGACAGACATGAACAATACAAAGATTTAAAGCAAGATCACCAGTTTTTTGTTGTTGTTGTTTTTTTTGTTTTTTTTTAAATTGACATGGAAGTGAAAATTAACACATTTTTTTAATTCTCTGAATTCAATCATCATTACCCTTCATCTCTCTATGCAGAGGCCAGCAACAAATGCGTACCAAGCGTTCTAGTGACTTTCCATGTCTTTTTAATGCCTTTAAGTTCATGTCTCCTACTCCCTGTGAATGTTATTATCTTATATAATGCTTAGCCTTCTTGATTTCACTGACAATTCTGAATTTTTAAAAAAAATCTTTATGAGGCCAGCATGATGTTATACACATTCATCATATAAAAATTGTGTGCTACGTCATGCTGATGCTGACAACTGCTATTTTGTTTTAGTTTTTGTTTTCAGTAGTTACTGTTTCTAAAATGTTGATGTATGCTAGCTTTTGCTACTATGGATTATGATGTGGATTAAAAACGTTTGCATTGTGTTTGATTATAGGATATGTAGTTTTAAATGTTTTGGTATTAGCGTCAATGGTACAGACAAAGGACATGATGCTATACTTTATGCTTTTAATTTGCTTTTGAAAAGTGGAAAAGATACAAAAATGCTAATCAGACGATGATAATAATAGCCCCTTCAGTTATAACTGACTATGGGAATGCGCCCCTGAGGTGACATCCCCCAACGGCTTATTTTCTTGGTGTTCCTTTCAGCGTTTTCTCCTGCTTGTCGTGAGAGCTTCTTTTCACCCAATCTGAGGTCGCACCATAGAGAGCATTGCCACTTGGTGCGCTCAGCAGCTTCATCCTCCCAGGTTGCTGGATTTATGTAGAGGGCCCTCATGTCTCTCTTTGAACCTCAGCTGCGGTCACCCTACTGTTCTTTTGCCATCTGCCAGTTGTCCGTAAAAGATATCTTTAGGGATGTGACCATCTTCAATGCGGCGGACATGGCCAAGCCAGTGAAGTCATTAAAAATGCCAGAGAATTAGCAGCCTGAAGAATCAACTAAGAAAACATAAAATGTAATGGACTACGAGGAGAAGTCAGTAAGTAGGTCACAAACTGATATGGGATAGCTGAAAATTGTAGTTGGTAGTTTCTAAAGGTGCCATTAGGTGGCAGCAACATCCAGCTTAATGATTACTTTAGGTAGCAGATGCTAAGTGTCGCAAGCGCATGCGCAGCTCAGATAAAAATTGTGACTGTGCTTCTGGAGTGTAGGACCGAAGAACAGCGTGCTGTTGTGTGTTTTTATTTTGGCAAAAGGACTTCCTGCAAAGGATATTCATAAAGAAATGTTTCCTGTTTACGGTGAAAAGTGTTTGTTGCGTAAAGTGGTACACAACTGGATCGATAAATTTTCTCAAAGACGCTAAAAAATTGCTGATGAAGACCGACCTGGTCGTCCTCTACAGATTGCAATATAAGCATCTGTTCGGCGGGTGGGGGAGATGATTCGAGCTGACAGGCGAGTAATAATAGACAGTATAGCAACTGCAATAGGGTGTTCTCATGGTTTAGCCTACAGCATAATGCATGATCGTTTGAATTTCTGGAAAGTGTGCTCATGGTGGGTGCCCAGACAACTGACCGAGGAACACAAAATGAACCGAATGGTTCTGTCCTTGCAACATCTCTCTCGGTACACAGATGAAGGAGAAGACATGCTTAACAGGATTGTTACTGGGGACGAATCATGGGTGCATCACTACCAACCCAAATCAAAGCGTACTTCAATGCAATGGAAACATCCTTCTTCACCTTCTACCAAGAAATTCAAGGTTACGCATCAGTAGGGAAGGTTGTGCTTACAGTGTTTTGGGATTCTCAGGGAGTGCTGTTAACCCATTTCCAGAAGACAGGGGAGAATGTGAATGCTGCATCATACTCTGAAGTTCTGATGATGCTTTGGGATGCAATTCGAAGAAAACGTCCAGGCCTACTGACTAGAGGAGTACTGCTCCATCACAACAATGCCAGACCACATACGGCTCGATTAACTCAGGAGAAAATTGAACAACTAGGGTGGCGACTTCTTGAACATCCGCCTTACAGCCCTGACTTAGCCCCGAGCAATTTCCACCTGTTTGGTCCACTAAAAATTCACCTTGGCGGCAAATTTTTCGTGGATGACGAAGAGGTTGAACGTGAGGTGTGAATGTGGCTGAGACAGCAGACCAAAGACTTCTATGCTACAGGTTTTGAGGCACTGATAAATTGATGGGATAAGTGTATCAATGTTGGTGGAGATATGTTGAGAAATAAGGGGAAATGTAAGTGCAATAACAAATGGTTTTTAAGTTCGCATCTCGTTTAGTTAGTTTTTTTTTTAAAGCCATTTGTGACCTATTTACTGACTTGCCCTCGTATTTAGAAAAACGCACACAATTCCCTTAATACCCAAATTATGACCCACATGAGTTGAACTAGGTATTTCCTGCACAGTTGTGACATATTATGATAATAGCTTTCATCTATCTATTTCATTATCTACACTTTTCTTTTACCTAGCTTTCACCTACGCCTGTTCGTTAACATAAAACCATTCTAACACTCAGAGATCGGTCCGTTTTTCTAATTTAGCACGCATTTTATTGCTGTTCGCTATTTTCTTTGATGTATGTTCACGAGCAGACCTGTTAGCTAACATTACCTGTAATTTTTAACGCCAGCGATTGAAAATCGTTGGATAGGATCAGATAGTGACCAGGAGCAGTTAATTTGGAACCAAGGGGCAGACAATTTCTATTACCTCCCTTGTAAATCCGTTTGCTAGAAAGGTAATTAAATACGGCGAATTGCCAGATTAAAATACATTGCTCGCTAGAATGGCCATACGAGCAGAGACGTATAAAATTTGCACTGATTAGCAAATTACGTTACGCCGGATCTCAAGCGAGTCTATACGCAACAGAGAGAGTCTGGATTTTGGTTCTAGCGTGAAAAATGGCTTTGATTTCACGTATTCCCCAAGATGTGAACGTAGGTGCTAAATCTAGCAGAGAGTCTGGTTTCAGTGTATAGTGTAACATTTCCTTTGATTTCAGAGATATACATACCCCAGCATTCTAACTAAATTTATCCAGTACCGCCACAGATTCAGAAGACATGGCTAAAGTGGTAAATGTTACAAACATACCCATTGCCTGTTCCTTCCGAAAAGTGGGTGACATGTGTTCACTATAGTCACGACTTGCACGTGAAAAGCAAATTTCAGCAATGTTATCAACAGGCTTTGCCATATGAAGCATTTTCAAACATGCATTATTTCCCTTTCCACCACGTACATTTGATTGACCTTGGAGGTACACACACGTAACACAGATTTGATTTATTGTCAGATTAACAAACATTGTTTAAGCGTGCAACAAAATGCAGCAAAATTTTTTTGACTGAGTGTTCAGGTTTAAAAAAAAAAACAGCTTAGTTGAAATGACCTAAAAATTGAAAGTGGCCTTTAACTTTTTTTGAGCAGTATATTTAACAATATTAAGGCTACAATTCAAGACATCCCTTTTATTTAAACTCTCTTTATTTATAAAGAAATACATTATCTAAGTTTTTCCAAACACACAGATTAATCTTGTTTTCCGTTTTAAACAACCTCCCCTCTCCCCTATAAAACGAGGTACCAATTTGGTTATTTGCCAAACTTTACGGCGTTCGTTCATAAATATTTGGGAAGGGTGGAGCGTCTGTGTGTGTTTGGGGGTGGGACTTTTACGCCTGGTGTTAGAAAATTCAAATCTTTCTTTAAATGTTGGCGGTTTGATTTGACGATGGCCTTGAGACAAATTTCAAATGCTGTGGTTATTAATAGATTTTAAGAGTACGTTAGTTAATTTTCTAGCAGGTAATTTGCCGTGGCCTTCAGACCAAGGTCAAACATGGAAATTATTTATAGATTTTTAACGAGGTAGTAGAAAATTCAAATTATTTTGTCCAATTTTTAGCGGTAGGTTTGACCTTCCCCTTGACAAATTTCAAACATAGTAGTAGTGGGTTATAGGTTGTAAATTTACGTTAACTAGATTTTTGAATTGGGGAAATTTGAGCGGGGTGTCACACAGAGTACTTTACTACAGGTGTGACCAAGAATTTTTATACTGAGAAAAGTTACCAACCTGACATTTCCTATGTACTGGAAACCTCAAGCTATTGACACTGTGAGCATTGTTAAATTTCTTACCTGGACAAATTTAATGTGACATAAACAGTTAATTCTAAATAAAACATAACAAAGGGAACGCTCCCCGGAGAATTGAAATTAACCTGTCTTTGAGGAGCTGGGGTTCCCTTTGCCAAAAATAACACTGGATTCACTGTGTGTGTGTGTGTCCTAAAGATTGTTCCAGAAGATACAACACAAGTATTTAGGTAAGAAAGAATGCTCGTGGCCACGGTCATCTGAGAAGGGAGGAAGGATGAACGAATAATTCTCATATATATATCTTGTAGAATCCATGTACTCACTTTGTGTATTTTTTTATGCAAGTTTTGCTAATGCTGTCCCTTTTTCCAGAAGAGATTAACGTATAACTCTGTTCTTTACTGTAGAGGGAAATACTAGACCATAGCTTATAAATCTTTGACTCTTTGGGGTTAATAACTTTCGTCTAACGGGATCTTGTCTCAACAGAGGGAGGGAGGATTACACCTATGAGTCTAACTCTTTAATTAATTCATTAACTTATGTTTATTTGATTTTGATATTCAAAAATATTGCTGTTGTGAAGTTCTTTATGATAAATAAAATTTACATAAACTTTATTTACGTGTGTTGGTCAGCTTGTCCCAAAAGATCCCTATTCCATTGATATAGTTTTCACGTCTGTGCGTCTAATTGTCGTCACTTATCTGTGTGTGTGTGTAGATGTGAGTGGTTGAATATATATATATTTTTATAGGAAAACTGTCTGATCTAAGAATCTCAGTCGTAAACGATAGGCTGGATAGATTATCTCTCAAATCCAAGGACAGACTTTACCTTTCACCATTTCACTCGTGAAAATCTATTTCTTTACCTATCTCCCACTGAGCTATCACCTGTTCTAGTTCTATTTAGACGGGACCATAATTGATCTTAAATTCCTATCGAAAAATCTACGACAACAGGATAAACATCATTTTCTTGTGCATGCACCAAAAACTATAGATGCTGATCCAGCAAGCAGGTTGTCAGTGTTATGTTGCTAACAGAAGAAAAAAAATTATATAAAACTAAATAGACTGGCAGAAATGAAATTAGACATGGAAATACTAACAGACAGAGAACTAGCTTATCAGTGACTCAGTTGCGCTGACACCCATAATTCACCATGGCAACTATGTAACAGCTGATAAATAGCCTATTCATCTTAATGCTTTTCTGACAGTGTCAAACGTGCTCTCTGTCTGAAGCACAGCATGGAAGATCACAGCATGTGAGATGAGATGCTTCAGAATAGCTGCAAATGTCAAGCAAAGAGATCAGAAGTTGTTTGGGAAAATACCACATTAGTTATCAGAAGGGTAAAAAATAAAATGCTATGAAAACTTTGTCAGATGTAGCCAGATCAGCTACCAGCACATGTCTTCAGTGACTGAAGCACACGTCAAGGGAATATCAAAGAAAAAGGTGGATAGATGTTGTTCACGAAATCCTAAAGAAATATGTTATGACACTGGCTAAAGAAATACACCTCACTTAAGAAAATAAAAATTGCTTTTCGCCGTACCACTTAATGTTCTTCTCTTCTTCTTCATCCATCATTAAGTAACCACATCTATTTAATCTCATAAAGTGGGCAGTCTCTCGGGCTTCTCTCATCGCCGTACAATTTCTCCCCACAGGGGGGCTTGAGAAGGCCATGCTGTCAACTTGCTTCTCTTTTGGAACATCATTCTTGGAGGACATCTTCCACTGTTTGCTCCCCCCACATGGACACATATGTCTGTATGATTTTTAATTTATTGAGCAGGTGGTAATGGATGTTGCAGTGGCTATTTCTCAGTCTGAAAATTATTAGTTGGTCTCTTTCTTAGTAAGCAGTCGTATGCTTCTGTTGTATCTGACTCTGGGTGTTCACAATTTTTCTTTGAAGCCATCATTGATTATTAGATTGTTGGAGGAAGATAAACTAACTTGATAGCATCAACAGTGTATGGAAAGCATCGATTAAGATTATCTTGTGCCTTAATGAGTAATTTAGAGAAGGCATGGAAGAAGATATGCTAGAGTAAATTGACGAAGCCCTGGAGACAATAAAATGGCTTGATTTAGAATGAACAGTTTTGGGAAAGCATTGGGGAAGATAAACTTGTGCTAGAATCACTAATATAGGGAAGGCTTGGAATTAAATTAGTGCTTTATGACAAGTGTTAAAGGTGGGAAAGAAGATAGAGTAAATTGTTAAAGAAGGTTTGGCAGGAGATAGACTTCCACTCAAAAACATTACCTTGGGGGATTGTATATGGGAACAACATAGAAGAGTTTCCACCCCCATCTCCCACGAAGATGTAAATATGGGCATGCTTGAGTGATTGGGCATAAAACTACATGACGACATTCCGGTAGAAAGTTAGACAGACTAAATAAGAAGAAATTAAGTTGCAAAAAAATTGTTTCAGCTTCATCAGATTTTCTAATGTTTCCATTTCAGATCATTGCCTCAGAGCCTGTGAAAGTTTGCATGAAGCTTACAGTGTACATCTCTCAAGTTTGGAACATGCTAGACACAGCAGGCATTGCTCTGTTTCTAATGGGCATGGTGCTAAGGTTTATACCAGCAACTTTAATAGATGCTCAAATGATTTACTCTGTTGATATAGTCTTTTGGAACATCCGCATCTTGGAGATACTATCAGTCAACAAGTACTTGGGGCCTTATGTCAAGATAATGGGCAAACTAGTAAGTGATACAGCACATTGTCTCTTGAGTCCTGGAGTCTTTCTGTGGTATAAGAGCTTGTGTCATTTTATTATGGACATGAGAATAAAAATACTTCTTTCAATATTTTTTAAAATTACTAAACCCAGTACCCAGTGATGGTATTACTTCCTGCACATCATCTTGTGTCCTTTTCCTCCTTTCTGTCTTCCTCCTTTTTTGGCATTTTTGTTATCAACTTCCTTTTATCTTCTTCATCCCCCTTTCCTTTTTTCTTTCTCTGTCCTTCTCCTCATCTTCTTCATTTTCTTTTTCATTCTTTGTCCTTAATTCTGTTTCTTCCTTTTCCTCATCTTCTTATTCTTTCTCATTCTACTTCCTCTTCAGTGCTGATTTATTCTTTCTGATTCTTCTTCAGCACTGTAAGTCCTTTCTGATCATTGTTGCAAGTGTAATCCTTCTCCAGTTCTCTCTATTGTTGATCATTTCTCTCTTTAGATTATGTTTGCATTCTTTTAGGCCCATTTTATTTGTTTACATCCTTTTAGTCACTGACAATATTACTTTAGAAAATTTACGTTTCTGTAAAGCATTTTAGTAAGTCTGACTTGGTAAGTGAATTTGAAGTCTGTAATATTTGCACTGCAGAACTTTAGAGGAACAAAGACTGTAATTATACAGTTTACAGACATTAATAAATAGGTATTTGCATATAATAAAAAGATTGAAATGCAACAACAAAGCCACCAAAGTGGAACTCATGACAAAAACCAGATAAGTGCCAGTGGAACAAGAGATGAGAAGAAGATGCTTGGATAGGACATACATTGAGGGAATTTGTTGATAGCATTACCAGGCAGTTCTTGTTCTGGAATCCCCAGGGAAAGAGAAGTACAGGCAGACCAAAGAACACATAGAGAAGAGAACTGGAGACAGAAGTGAAAATGATGAGGAAGATGGAAAGACCTTGAGCTGATGTCACATGACAAGAGGGTATGTGTATGTTGAAGGCCTATGCTCCTTGGGGAGCTAAAGGATATTGATAGATTGAAACACTGTCACTAATGCAGTACAGTATGGGATTCTGGTAGAACTTACAATTTTTCTCATCTTTCTGTACCTTTCAGCTCCGTGCAAACCAAGTGACCTTAATGATTTAATGAGAAGCCCTCCAATTTGTGCCATTTATTCAAGCTCACATATTTGTTTTTATTAATAATGAAATCTGTTATTTCTCCCCAGTTTCGTGATATGTGCTATTTCCTGACCATTCTTTTCATTGCTGTGACAAGTTTTGGACTTATAAGGCAGACTGTCAACTATCAGAACAAGGAGGTTTCTTGGCATTTACGATTACGCAATGTATGGTATTACCCATATTGGAATATATATGGAGAGCTGTTTGCTGACGAGATTGACCGTAAGACTTTCTTACAGACATTGTTTGTATGAGTTGTCAATGTTGTGGTTATTTGCCATTTTGTTTTTTTTATTTTATTTATGCTTTACAATCACTCTACCTTGGTCTTGTCAAATAAATTTGGTCTGAAAATGTACTTTATGATATATTATGCCATCACCAGTCCTTGGTACTTCTTCCACTGTATGGGTAATTGGGGAATTGTCAATCTTTATCAGGACGCATACTTACAATCAATCTGTTAGGTATAACATCTCAGAATAGGAAAATACCTGATGCCCTTTTACTTGCACTTAGAGGAGTGAAGCTTTGAACACCTTCAGAGCGGGGAACGCACACATCTTTTAACATTACATTATCTGAGTTAGGAAAAAGCCGTACTGACCAGCATATAAACATGTGAATCCAAGAACTATCATTAAAGCAGCCTTACACAGTACAGAATCATATTCAGTTGTAACTTTAAAAGAAAACACGTTTCTGGTTGAAACTGGCATACCTCAAGGAAATGTAGCAGTCATTTTGTTTTTTGTATTTATATTATTTTTGTTAAATGGTTGCCCTTTCAGCTCCATTTCCTTTCTTTGATATCCTTTACTTATGCTTGGTCTTGTTTTTCTCATCTTTTTATTTAGACTTGCCAAATTACTCACAGTATTCTTCTTCAGATTAGTCTTCAGATCTTTTGAGTGCATTCATTATTATCTATTTTCCAAGTTATTTGCAGAAGCTCATTATTGTGCAAAATCTTATATGTCTGTCAATCACAGAATGCATAAGACACAAAAATGAGGTCTTCCAGGAGTGTTCTTCTTTGGTTTACTTGCTGTATTCCTTACTTAGCTTTACATCTTTCAGGTTTTCTTATTCTCTCCTCTCCTTTTACTTTAAGGTTTTCTTTTTTTTTTCTAACACATGGTGTCATTACCTGTCACATATTATACTTTGATTTCTTTTTATAGTCTTTCTTCTTTTTCTTCGTACACTCTCAGACGTCTGCTTGAATGTTTTCAAAGAAAGCAGTAATCAGTTTGAGGCTATTTGAATCTCTGTAGAACATCAGTGGAAGGTCAATAAACAACCTTAGATATGCAGATGATACCGTGTTGTTAGCTGAAAGCGACAGGAGTTACAAGAACTAGTGAAGCAAGTGAACAGTATAAGTCATGAATATGGACTCGACATTAATATTGAGAAAACAAAAACTATGATAATTAGCAAAACAGACGATAAACCCACATTAAAGATAAGCGTAAATGGGAAAATCCTGGAACAAGTCAAGAGCTAGTTTAACTTGGTCATATAATAACAGAAGATGGCAGATGTGAAACAGAAATCAAGAAGAGAATAGGAATGGCCAAAGCTACATTCAACAACATGAAACATATACTGACATCTGAACAGTTATCTCACAAATTAAAACTGAGAATCATAAAGTGTTATATATATTCTGCATTTCTGTATGGTGCAGAAACATGGATGATGAATAAGCATTTGGAAGAAAGAATTGAGGCTTTTGAAATGTGGATATATAGAAGAATGGGGCGTATCTCATGGAAAGAGAAGAAAACAAATAAGGAGGTCCTAGAAAATCTAGGTATGAAAAGAGAACTAATGAGGGAGATCAAAGTTAGGCAGCTAAAATACTTTGGCCACATAAAAAGACATAACACCTTGCAGAAGACCATAATAGAAGGGAGAGGTGAAGGCAAATGTGCAAGGGGAAGACAGCGCTATAAATAGGAAGATAACATCAAGAGATGGACAGGAAAGAGTCTATCAGAGTGCACCATCAAGACAAGAGACAGAAGATGTTGGAGATCCATTACAGCCAACCTTCGTTGTGGAGATGGCAGCTGATGATGATGAGAGCTTTTCCACGAATGGTACTGGTGTCGGCCACATGCACTTTCTCTGTTCCGCATATGTTGGACAACTTTGAAGCAAATGTTCAGCAGTCATGTTATCAGTGCCACAGTCACATTATGTTATAAATATTTATATGATTTATCTATATTTTCATGAAGTTCTGGGTATTTTGTTTTCTGTTGTTCTTCTGCAGTCTTCGTCTTACTCTGTCATTTAATGTTGAGAATTCTTCTCGAATGCAATAATACAGCAAAGCATATCAAATAAAACAGAAGGAAATTGTGGCCTGGTGCAAAAAAAATTTTATCCAGCAAGTGCTAACACAAAGAAGAACTGGAAGTGAACCAAGGGTAAAAGATGCTAATAGACAAATAGAAGGCCTGATAAGAAAAATTAGAAATTGAAAGAAGAAAAAAAGAAAGACAAAACTGGGGAAGGAAAAATGGCAAAGAAAAGGAGGAAGTCACTGATATGATAAATTGTTTGCAACAGAAGGTCTCCCTAATAGCAAATATGCCTTTTGGAAATTAAACAGTTTGTTTTCATAACAAGAATGTATACGTATGACACATATGATGATGACAAGCCTTAGTGCCAAAATGTGTAGGGCTATTGTTCACCAAGTGGCTGTGAACTTGAAATGTCTCAAAAAATCCTGTCCATGTGATATGCTACCTAAAGGGCATCACAGAACACCTGAGGGTCAGAATGAAGAAAAAGCAAATGACGAAATAAAATTTTCTTCACCATCAGATAACATTTATGGAATGTTAGTCTTACATCCTGAGAATAAAATTCACAATACCTGAAATTTTTGTTTCCACCACCATTGTTCCATATTTAAAAATAAATTTGTTTGCTGTTCTAGGATCATAGAGGCACCATAGCCACTTTACTACCTTACAGGAAGTCTGTACTGGGCATTTCATATGACCTTGCAGTGGGGATTTATATGGCAATATGTTTTGCATGGTGTGATCATACCATACATAACCTTCTTAGGTGCCTTTTGTGACAAATGTGATAGGGTGCAGTGTTCATATCTTTCAATTACAGGCCCTGGAATATTTCTCTACATGTATAACAACATTGTATGATATGTCCTGAAATTCACTTCACAGAACTAAAATTTATAAAGATGTATAGCTTAATTGCCACAGTAATGATATTCATAAGTTATGTATTTTGTTTAGTTGTACAACATTTACTCACTCAGGCTCTGTTTACCTACAGTCTATTTTTATTGTATTTTAATTAATTTTTTAATAATTTAGAGATGAAAGGTGAAGTTACAATTTCTTATTTCATTTTGCGCCTTTTCCTTTTCAGATTTGTGTTACCTATGTTTCACTGTGTGCTTTTTTGTTTTTAAGCTTGTGATGATGCAATCAACAAAGATGCCCAGGGAAACTGCACTGTATATGCAGCTTGGCTTGGTCCGTTTAGTATGTTTGTATTCCTGCTTGTGGCTAATATCCTCATGGTTAATCTGCTGATTGCAAGGTTCAAGTAAGTAGCTTTTGAAAGTTGGGAAGATCACCACAGACTAAATGAGAGAACCAGGTCATGATATATAGTCCAAAAAGTATATTATGCCAAAAACAGATGCTGTTAAAATGCTTAAATGTCATGCCATATGTACACTTGTGTTGTTGGAATTATGTTAACAATAGATTCTGCTTCTTTATCATCCTTTATCTAGAAGGGATAATGTTATTTGTAATCTGTAAGTTTTAACGGAATTAATTGAAGCTGTCCCTTGGTCTTGATGGGAGTGTGGTACTTTAATCTTTCATTCTTCATGGGATGATGTTTCTCTTCCTGTCAGTTTTGTGTTATAGTGATACTCTGTCCTTAAGCTTTGATAGAATTATGTTACCCTGTTCCTCAGTCTTTATTGGATTATATTACTCTGTTCTTTAACCTTTGTGGTTGTGTCTATCTGTCCTCAAGTTTTGATGGAATTTTGTTCAGCTTACATCCTACAGTGATTATGAAATTAAGTTACACTGTCAAAACGTCATGAGATTGTGCATATATTATCCTTCAGTCTTCATGGGATTATGCTTCTTTGACCTTCACATTACTCAGTTCCTCATCTTCATGAGATTATACTACTCTGTCCTTCAGCCTTCGTGGGATAATGTTACTCTGTCCTTCAGCCTTTATGAGATTATGTTATTGCACCCTTCAGTCTTTATGGGATTTTTTTTGCATTGCATCCTTCAGTACTGATGAAATAATGTTATTGTGTCCTTTAGACTTCATGAGATTATGTTATTGCACCCTTCAGTCTTTATGGGATTTTTTTTGCATTGCATCCTTCAGTACTGATGAAATAATGTTATTGTGTCCTTAAGACTTCATGAGATTATGTTATTTTGTCCTATCAGTCTTGGTAGGTTACACTGTTTCTCTTTTCCCTTTTTCATTCATTAAAGAGTACAGGACTGCAGTTGGTCCATATACAAGAATCTTACACCCAAGCACTTCATTAGTTCTTGCAAGGGCAGTTTCTATAGCAGTTTGTTTTACACGATGCCATGGCTTGTCTCTGAGCACAACCTCACCTTATTTGCCTCTTATGACATGCCTAGTCAAAGTTGTGGTATTTTGTTTTCTCCTTATAGACCCCAGGAACCACAAGAACCTAGAATTATGTTACTCTGTTCTGAAGTTTTGACAGAATTTTTTAAAGATGTGCTTTGGTGAGGGATTTTTATTCTCTATCCTTTTATAAAATTATATTGCTCAGTGTGAAGAAACTAATTGTGTGGGTTTATAATAGGAAGACAGACAAACTACACAAGGCTGAACACAAGCTAAGGGACCACACAACTTAGTATCACTCTTAAATGAGGGAAGTATACAGCTTGTTCCTAATCCCTGTTTATTTCACAACAACGATGTAGCTAAACTACGTAGTGAGTGTACATAATGAAAACTCTACAGACAATACACAGCCTTACAGCAGGCTATGAAGCTAGCACCAATATGGCAAGGTCAGATCTGACCACGAAACTGATAACTTTAGAAAACTACATGATTATCTGACATGCTAATATGAACGAGGTTTGACATATAATAAACCAACCTGACAAAATGTTGCCCAGACACAGCAGGAATACATCACTAACTGTTTTTGGTAACAAAATGGCTGCAGGTCTGTCCCCCTGACTATATCACCTGCAGTACAGCTGGCTTAGTTGAACTGCACGCAATGGCAGACTTCTCATGACTGAACCCTCTTTTCATTAGACTCGTGTTTCATGATTACATGACCACATCATCTCTGGTTCATGAGAATTGAGCTGTAAACACCAATACACAAGCTCAGCTCCTAGTGAAGCATCCGCTTGTTACAGTAGTCAGAAAATGTACTGTGACACTCTGCCTGTCTTTTTTTTATGGAATTGTGTTATCTTTAGTCGTGATGGAATGATCTTTTTCTGTTTATCAGTATTAAATGCATTTATAATTTAAATACTCTCTATTTCAGTGCTACCTTCATCCGCAACAATGCAAACTCAAAGGAAATTTGGATGTTCCAACGATATGCCTTGATCCTGCAGTATGAAATGCGACCCATTCTGCCTCCTCCTTTCATCCTCTTTACGCATATCTACCTCGCTCTCAAGTACGTCAGGCGCAGATGCAAAGGCAAGCAAGACTTCTATGACAATGGGCTAAGTATGTTATGTGTATGTAATGTAGAACTCATTCTGATATAAGCTATATGGCAAAATTGTTTTAATCAGAGGCTGTGATCCCAAAATAGTTCAGTACATATGTGAAATCTGTCCTACCCAGTGTGAAATCTGTCCTACCCAGTGGTTCAGAAACATCAGCCATGGCAGTGAGAATTTCATAAACATGGTATGATGTATCTTTCTCTATATAATCGACCCATGTACTGGATGTTGCCTGAACCTTCTCAACATGTCTTTGCTTGTTTCTACATCTGATACAGAGAATGTGAGAAACATCTGTTGGTGAAGATCTGAAGTTTGGATGTGATATTCTTGGTGACATACCATGCTTCCTAAACACCATAAAGCAGGACAGGTTTTACATTTGTGTTGAACAACTAAAATCTATTATCAGCAGAATTTCAGATTAGTTCAGGACAGATGAAGGCAAATCTGACATTGATATATGCTGGTATTGACACCTGATTTCATTAAATATCATTAAATACTTGTTGCTTAACTTGCAATAGAGGTTTAAGCTGTAGTCCAACTCTGTTCTTAGTAAACTACTTACAAATGATACCTCAAGTGCATATCTTTGTTATGATACAAAATATATGTTTTTCTTTATGTCATTTAAATAACTTAACAGTGATCTTTTCTTAAATGCATCATAATAATGTAAACTGATTCTATGCCTTTGCTCTGAATGTCAAGATGATTAACCTGGAAATATTTAAATCTTGGTGTCATATGAACTTTTTTTCTCATTTTATATAAAAATCAATAGAGCTATTCTTGTCACGTGAGGACACAGAAAAACTTCATGACTTTGAGGAGGAGTGTATGGAAGACCTTTATAGAGAGAAAGATCAGAAACATCATAACTCCACAGAAGAACGAATCAAAGTTATTAGTGAAAGGTAGCGTATTTGCCACGCTGTTGCTTGTATTTACATATTTTTTTTCCCCATCTAATAGTTACTTTTCACTCAGGTAGCCGCTGTGGTTTACAAGTCTTGTTAAATTTATTTTTTTTTAAACTATCTAATGACAGACTAGTACCACTGAATAAAAGTAGATCTTAAAGTTCCTTTTACATCCAAAGTAATTTTTTTAAAAAGGAATAGCTTTTGTAATTCATAATGGGCTAGTTTGATGTAAGTTTGTTTTGTGTCCATATTTTCTTTTACATGCATTATAGTTTATCTTTATTTATGTGCAGATCCTATTATGTTGTAGTGCAGAGAAATCATTTGGCCTCATGTTTATGCTGGATAGGGGAAGAACTTCAGATATTATCTTTAGAATTTGTTTAAAAAAATACATTGGCACCAAAAATGTACATTACCCAAGCCTCTCTTGACCTCTCCCTCAGAGGTCCTTTTAAATGTATTTTTGTGTATGTTAACAGCAGTATGTATCTTTGAAAACACAGAGTTGAGAATATGTCTCTACGGTTAGATGACATGAACTTGAAGGAGAACCATCTGCGTCTGACAATTGGAGCCCTGGATCACCGCATGAGCCGTATTGATGACCTTGAGGAGAGCTTGTATGAGGCACTAGGAATCATCAGGCTTATGGCTAGCAAGGAAGAGGGTGATAGTGATGATTCACAAGATGTAAGACATTGTCACCTCACTCTCTCTCACTGCCACTATTTCAGCGCAACCACTTTCATCAGCATGTGCCATCCTGCTCATTTCATTCTTCATCGTTATTTTCCTTTTCTGTCCTTATGGAGCATGGAATCAGCAGTGCAGCTTTCAGAAAGCCTGTACCAAATATTCACATGCTCTTGCTTGCCATAGTGGTTTATGTAGTAATGGCTTTAAATGGTGAGGTTGCCAGTCTCATTCACGAGCTCAGTTTAAGTGCCATGTATGACATGCTTGAGGGAGAGGTAGTCCCATTCTTTCTTTGTTTCATCAGAGACCCCCCCCCCCCCCCCAGGAATCACACCAAACAATTTTCATTCTTACACTTCTGTAGTTGCACATAGTTTGTTTTTCTTTGCATTATAGATGCTTCACCGAATGTATTGAGAAGAAAACCTCCAGATCTTTTTTTGTGTTCTGTTCCTGGCCAAGCTCAAACAAAAGAAAAAGTACATGATTAATGAGCAAAGGGAAATCATATTATAATGACAAATTCAAGAAGAATGTTTATAGTTTATGAATATCTATCCTCAGAACTGGATCAAATTTGAACAAAGCAGCCTACATAGAAGATGTGTATAAATTAAATAAAAATTCTTCTGTCTGTCTCTCAGTGTTTGGTTAAGTTTGAGAAAAGCAATATGGCAATAACAAACTTTTTTTTTTTTTTTAAAGAAGGAAATCACTTATATTCATGAATGTAGGCCTAGGACCAAAAGTGAACAAGGTTAATATATCAGAGAATTCTGTTTCGTTATCTGACCATTCTCAACTCTGATTCTGTTACCAGTGAGTTGTTCCAGGATCTCCATTTGGTGGCATATCGTAGGGATAAGAATTTGTGGAACATTTTCATATACAGCTGCTTGGTGAATACTAGCCCTCCACATTTTGGTACACAGTCTTGCCACCACCCAAGATGTCTTACGTGTGCACATAAGCTCCAGACTCAAATTGTTTCATTTCCGAAGGGCAATTTTATGATTAGAGTCATTTACATGTGAATCTAGGAATCTTATTTATGCTGTTATCTGAAAAGATGCAACATTACTTATGTTGGTGAAACTGGTAGACGTTTAGCAGATACGTTCCGCGAGTACTTAAATAACATTTATCATAAGGAACCTAAACCTGTGGTTCTTCATTTCAATAGTCCGGACCATTCCGATTACTGTGATATCCTGGTACCTGGCATTCGTTCCTGCTTTGGTGATGAACGTACGCACTTTTCTCTAGAGAATTGTATCATTTTTTAAATGGGTTGCCTTTCTCCTGATGGTCTAAGTGTACAACATCATTTTACTTAACTCTGTTATTCATTGGCTTTCCTCTACTTCCAACTTCTTTATTTCATCCGTCATTTTTCAGGATCTTTCTGTTATGAAGTTTGTGTTTTGTTTCGTGTCCTATTTGTGTATTTTTATAACGTCATTTTTCTTCAAACTCATTGACGTTAATAGCTTCTCAGGATCATATAGCGCGGCTTATCATAGCAGGACTTCTTGTCTTGTTGTTTAATTTTCTTCTTTTGATTTTTGTTGATCATTGAATGTCTTGTATTGATAATTTTTTTTCTTCTGGTTTTGTATTTTTATTGCTTTATTATTGCTTTTCACCTGTGTTGTTATATTTCATATGTATTTGTTATTGCCCCTCTGATCTAAGTTTTTCATCCTGTTACATGTTTGCAGTGTCTATAGTATTTATCTTTAGGATACCGTTACACGCCCATTGAGGCATATTGGCAATATGGTGTTAGGCCCATATTTTCTTGACCATCAGTTGCTCTGGTACCTAATTCATGAGGCTAGGTCTACCCCGGAGCTGTTTTTGGTCTAAAAAATCCCATCTCAACTGGGGATCGAACCAGAACCGCTGAGCTGGAAAGCCAGTGCTAACCACTGCGCTACCGCTGCTCTGTTTTTCTTTAACCTGTCCTTTTTGCCTGTTTGTAACTGTGGGTAATGAAGAGTGAAACCTGAAACATCACCTGTTTCCTGTGTAGTTTGTAAAACTGATTCAATACCATTTTATTTGTTAATATATATATATATATATTTAATACATCAAAGCAGATGGTGGAAAAACAAAACCATGTGTGTTTTCTGTCGAGATTTATTCAGAATAAAGTTGAAAAAAAGGAAAGAATGAAATTAAAAAAAAAAAAAAAAAAAAATTTGTTTGTGTCTATTACCATGAGATTAGAATGGAGAAACAGAGTCAGGAAGACTTTTAAAAATTTATGTTTTGGCTATCATTTAGCATTGCTTATAATCAGTTTCAAATGTTTTGGAAACAAAATAGTTTTTTTCCTGCTAACTGTTAAAACTGCCATTTACATCTGCCACTTACAAGTATACATACTTATGTTGAAAACAAATATTTAACGTTAGGAAATACGCATCCCATTTATCACCATGAACTTAAGCACAACAAGTTGACCAGTGTGAAACTGATAAGTGCCAGTGGAACAAGAGATGAGTAGAAGATGCTGAAGATAGATTTGACACACATTGAGGAAACCTGTTGATAGCATTACCAGGCAGTCCTTATTCTGGGATCCTCAGGGTAAGAGAAGCAGAGGTAGACCAAAAAAACAAACAAAGAAGAGAAAAATAAAAATGCTGAGCAAGACATGGAAAGACTTTATGTGACAGAATGACCTGGCATACTTTTGTTGAAGGCCTATACTCCTATGTTGAAGGCCTATACTCCTATGCTGAAGGCCTATACTCCTATGCTGATGGCCTACACTCCTATGCTGAAGGCCTATACTCCTATGCTGAAGGCCTACACTCCTATGCTGAAGGCCTATACTCCTATGCTGAAGGCCTATACTCCTATGCTGAAGGCCTATACTCCTATGCTGAAGGCCTATACTCCTATGCTGAAGGCCTATACTCCTATGCTGAAGGTCTATACTCCTATGTTGAAGGCCTATACTCCTATGTTGAAGGCCTATACTCCTATGTTGAAGGCCTATACTCCTATGCTGAAGGGTGATGAATGATTATGCAGGATCGTTGAAAGTATCTCATTTACTCTAAATCAGACAACAGTCCATGGTTTCCTTATGTGCATTAGCCAGTGATCATATGCTTTGATTCATCTAGTCCATCTGCCACCTCTGCTTCCCTTAAAAGGGTATCATCTACTGTAAATTTTTCTCTCTCTCTCTAAATCAAACCACTGATAAAGAGTTTTATTTCAGGATTTTCCAAATGTAGTCCATCCCCGTACATACAGCAGCAGTAGCAGTGTAGATGTGGGCATTCACCATCCTCGTACCATGAGTATTGGTAGCACTGAAATAGTTGATAGGACCCAAGCCTCACCACTTCTGGTTCATTCCAGAAGAAAAACACTTGGTGAGCAACTTAAACGGTATGTACTAATGTATTACCTGGCACCTGTTTTTTGTTGTTGTAGTTAAATCACAACCACTGGTAATCAATGTTAATGTGTGCCAGTCATTTAGCCACTTGCATAATTATAGTACCAGCAGAACAAGAGATGAGAAGAAGACACTTGCGACAAACACATATTGAGGAAACCTGTTTTTAGCATTACAAGGCAGTTCTTGTTCTGAAATCTCCATGGTAAGAGAGGTACAAGGAGACCAACAACAGCACATTAAATAAAAAAAACACATGGAGAAGAGAGCAGGAGGCAGAAATGGAAGGTGTGAGGAAGACATGAAAAGACCTTGAGCGGATAGCGTGGGACAAGAGGACAGCTTGAGTATTTTGTAGGCCTGTGCTCCTTGGGGAGCTAAAGGGTAATGAATGAAATAATTATAGAAAAATCCAATTTGACAGAAGGTCAGATGTTGTTATTGTTGTTTAACTAGGGCTGCTGAGCTTCTCGCTCTTTTGCAGCCAATACCAAGTTGAAGAATGCTTAGTATTATCTACGCTGTAGATCTAGGAGTTTCCTGTGGCCATTCCAGAATGTGCTGAGTTGAAGTCAAGAGCTCCAGTTTCTCCAACTGGCTTGCATTTAATGGATCACCACATCTGGTCTCAAGCTAGAAGTAAGAAGCGTGTAACATACTGTGCTTTCCCCATCATACAAGGGGGGGCTCTCCAACTATGCAGAGCTAAAATACTGTTCTCTGGTTCTGGGCTCTCCCAAGAAATTGTCATGTCCTGCACAGAGCCACTTCTCAGCTCCCCCTGCCTATTGCTGGGTCCATAGTGGGATCCTCCTGCATGCAGTCAAAGCATCACATCTGGGGCTCAAGTGACCTTTCCGAGCTTAATGTTCAATCTATCTATCTTCCTTTTCAGTCATTTCTGACTATAGGAGTGTACCCCCGAAACAATGTCTCGGTGACACGAGGTTGGGAACTTGAATAAAGAGGTCAAGCTGTTGCCCATGCAGCATACCTCTGCTGGTGAGATTAGAGGAATGACGCAGCCATTACAGTCTGACACCAAAGCACCTAAATATACTATAACTCATGTCATTATGATTATGACGCTATACCTCATGTCCTGTTTGAACTAATAAATGTGCTCTTTCCGCGAGGGTCGGAGCTTGGTAAGCATGTTCAATGCTGGGTTCTCAACACGTTTCACTAACAGGGGGAATCCCTGGAAGTAGTGTGGATGATGTCAAGAGTCAATGAGGGTGTAATTAGCCTCACAGACAGAGGTTCACTTCCTCAAATATATATTGTAGTATTTTGCATAGCTGGTGGTCATATAAGGATGACTCCAGATATGCCTACATGCATAAGGTCAGATGTAAAAGATTTATATTTGCTGCTGAAATGTTAATATTTGTTGATGAGATGCTAACTTAGAGAATGTTCTAGTGGAGTCATAAACTTGATATTTTGTCTTGTTCCTACATCTCGACTCAAGAAGTTACAAATTACAAGATGTTGAACCTATTTTTACTGTGTGTTTCCTCTTGTATTTGCTGCTGTAAGATAATTAGGCCACCATTGCTGCAGACCTCTTGCTTCAGCACTTCGTGTGCAGTTGCATTTGTTGTTTGTGTTGCAGTTTGTTGTACATGATGAGGTTGCTAATCCTATGCCACTGCCTAACATTAGTCTCCTCATATGGCATGCCTAAGTGATCATATTCTTGTGTCTGCTCAAAGACTACCACTCCCCAGGGTGTGAATGTAGTAGCACATGGGTTTTTTCTCACTGTGTGAGTGGGGTAAGAAGCATCCACTCCAGCTAATTATCCAAAAAGTTTGTGTTCAGCCATTTGCAGGGAAAATAAGGTTGACACTTCTGAAATCACTCTTAAGTCCATTCATAGAGCACAGTATGTCCAAGGGAACCAATACTGTGTATTGTGACCTCGCGAAAAAAATAACATCAAATCAGCACAGAGATCAAAACATTGTGCACTGCTCAGTATTAGCATCTTTCTGCTGCATTACAACACTACGCCAGATTCTGCCCAGACATGGTTTTACTCAATATGGACATAACGTTTGAGCGTCTTCCTCAACCTATTTACTTTCCAGACCTTGCTGTTATTGATTATCACATCCTGGGGCCACTCAGAGAGGTGCTAACTGGTCAGACATTCAGCACTTTTGAAGTCTAAGGGCGGATAATACATTACTGACTAAGCACACCGTGATATTATGTTTTTGTTTGAGGGATCCAGCCATTAGTTAACTACTGTAGAACATTCATTGGTCACAGTAGAGATTATTGAAACAGTAATTCAAATGTATTCCCCAAATCTTCAATACCTATTATTATTTTAAAAGCTTTATTTAACTCACTATCATATTTTAATCTTTGGAGCTAAACCATAATGGTTTTGTTGACAAACACAGATAGCAATGTAGTGCTGAAATATTGTTCACTCTGTTATTTACTTTGTTATATTTTACAGCAATCCACATGTTACTGCTAGTTGTTTTAATTTCTTTCAATACATGTTAGAGCTTAAGACCCCAATAAATTTTGACGTGTTTGTGCAAATCAGCCAGTTAAATAATTCCTACAACTTTTGCTGTTGATAGTTCTACGTTATGTTCATTTATCACTTTTTTTTATATCATAATCTTGTCATACATGGTGGCATTGATGATCAGTTTTCTCTGTTACTGTGCTGAGTAATTTACTACTTCAAATACCTGCTTTTTTCTTAGACCTATTGCTTTCTTTGTGTTTACAAATTATAAATTGGAAGGTCTCTTTTGCACTTTTTTTTCAGATTCACTAGCAAAACAAGACAACGACACCTGAGTGGGTCAGAATTCCAAGTGGAAGACATAGATAAGTTTGTTGGAGAAAGCTCAAGTGCATCTATATTGTCAACCACGGATTCTGGTGTTCGGTTTGCTATTGGCAATTCAGACCTGAGCAATAGCAGGGGGGATGTCAGGGGCGAAGACATTAAACCAATAGAAGAGGAAAAACAAGGAGAGATGGAAGCAAAAGATCTAGATGAGTTGCCATCTCAGAAGCAGAAGATCAAGAATTTTGCATCTCAAGCAATTCATTTTGTGGAGCCGACTGCTCACTATACAGATGACAGTGATAACTTTCTTCCATTACCCACCCATCCTGTGAATGATGTTCCAGCCGAACTGGACTTGGAAACTCACACAATACCACAGCCTGACCACTCTGTATCTGATGGTGGGTCAGCGGATTTGGGCCTCACGCCAGAAGAACTTGAGCCTTACACACCTCTGGATGCACCAGTTCTTAATGTGAGCATGCCTACCAGCATTGTAGCAGGTAGCAGGTTGTCCAGACTGAGATCGAGCCTAGCTGGCCAGTCCATGAGTCTAAACACAGTTCGTGCAGCTACATCCTTAACCCCCTGTTCAATGCCGCAGTCTTCAGCCTGTTTCACTGCTCCAAACCCAGAAGTGCTACCCCCTGCAGCTGCCCGTGATTTGTCTTCCATGTTCAACCCTTTGATTGGGGAGTACACTAGCATCACAGATACCATTGACACATCTTGTATCGGAGATCTGTCCCCACCATGCTCACCTTCTGCAGCTTCTGCCATGTTTTCTGCGGCTGAAGGCTATCATGATATGAATGCCAGGTTGAAAGAGATGTCAGCAGCAAACAGCAAACAAATGGAGCTAAAGCAAGCGGAGGAGATGGAGCATCAGAGAATGGAAACTCTCATCCGTCACCGCCTCAGGCAGATCTCTCAGGTATTACATTTTTTTAAAACCCTTCTCTAAGCATCTTGTATGGAAAGTGATGTATTGGTTTATTATGCTTTTGAGCACAATATAAACTGGTTTTATTTAAAATAAAGCTTTTGTTTTTCCTACTCTGCAATAGAGGTTTGTATGTTTACTAGCCATAAGTGTTTCACGTAGCAGTTACTTGGTTTGGATTTAGTGCCTTCATTATGTTTTATCTTTATTTTCTTTAATTTTAAAGTTCGTGTTTATGCTTGACACTTGAAATTTCAAATTAATTTTTCTTTACCCTCTTTGGTTTAACTACTACAACAATTTTTTTTTTTTTTTTTTTAATTAGTAGCTGTTCGGGAGCATCCTTTCAGATTGCTTCTATAATAATTAGCAAATGGAACATCACAAGTAGATTTTTAGTCTCTTTTTTATGTGTGTGGATATTAGATTTTATGTGTGGATATTAGATTTTATGAGTGTAGAAAACTTTGTGTGTCTCAGAAATGTGTCAAATGTTGCCTCCCGCCTTCTTTTACAGCCGGATTGGTTAAAGTTGATGGGTAGGTCCTTTTGATGTGAGACTACAGCATTTGCATTGACAAGGCACACAGTGAACAGTATTACACTACCTGCATGATTATATTGCTTTTGCATCATTGGGCTTATAGTATAAATTAATAGTAGGTTATTGCCTAATTCCAGGGGTAATTAGAAACATTTATGAATAAATCCAAGTAGACAGTGAAGTATTATAGATCTTTAAAATTTTGATTAAGATTATTCAATTTTCCCTTCAGTTATTCTGTAAATTAACACATCCCTTAACATTTCATCAAAATTCATTAACTTCTTCATTAATTATCCTGTGCAATACTCAGTCTAAACTCGGTGACAGATGTTTGGACTCTGATACTGAATACTCACAATTCCCTGTAAGAAAATGAGGAAGCACTCACAATTCTCCATAAGAATATGAGGCACTCACAATTCCCCATAAGAAAATGAATGGACTGCAGTAAAATAAGGATAAACAATAAGGTTTAAAATAAAAAAAACGTGATACGCCTTAGCAGGACAAAGAGAATTGCCAACATTACAGCCACAAGTTCTTCATCAGGAACAAATAAAATAAAAAACAGAAGAGGAAGAAAGTGAGAACTAAGTTAAAGACGTAAAAAATAATTAAAAATTAAAAAAAAAAAAATAATTTTTTTTAGGGTCATGATTTGTTTATATTTTTTTATTTATTCAACTTAGTTCTCACTTTCTTCCTCTACTGTTTTCATTTGTTTGTCCCTGATGAAGGCCTTGTGACTGTAACATTGGCAGTTCTCCTTATTCTTTCTCCCAGTAAAATGCATCATCTATTTTTATTTACCTCACAAGAATTCCCCATATGATCATAACATCATTTGTGCCTATTTATCTTATCTTCAGTATATATTTTTTTAACAACACTTTCTATTGCTTTTAGAGTTAACAACAGAGTTCAAGCTCAATCAACTAATAAACATATGTACGAGGGTCGGTCAAAAAGTAATGCCTCCTATTTTGTATGTAAATACTGCATCGGTGTGCAATTTGTAAATTTAGCAGGATTCCTCAAACACTCTTCTGCACTGTATAGCATTACCTACCCGTTTCAGTAACAGGTGGCACCACTGTAACAGTTTAAAAATGGCTGCCAAAGACATTCGGTTAAAACAATGTTATGTCATAGAATTCCTCAATGCTGAAGGCGAAGCCCCAATTCGCATCCACGAACGTTTGAAGAATGTTTATGGAGATTCAACAGTGGATGTTAGCACTGTCCGACGTTGGGTATATCTTTTTTTTTTAACCAGAATCCAAGAGGCAGTCAATGGAATGGCATCACACAATATCGCCGACAAGAAAGAAGTTCAAAAGTTCACCATCTGTAGGGAAAATTATGGCCTCCGTGTTTTGGGATGAGAAGGATGTGATTCTTCTCGACTTCTTGGAACAGGGAAACACGGTGAATGCAGACCGTTACATTGAAACTTTGAAGAAGCTTAGAGGTCATCTTCGGCGACTTTACCCATTAAAAGATCAGAGAACTGCACTACTGTTGCACGATAATGCCACGCCACACACCGCTAAACGCACCATTGATGCGATTGCAGAATTTGGCTGGACATTATTACCACATTCCCCTTACAGTCCTGATCTTGCACCTTCTGACTTCCATCTGTTTGGACCACTGAAAGAAGATCTTCACAGACATCACTTTGAGGACACCGAGACCCTTAAACGTGCTGTACGTCAGTGGTTTAGGAAAAAGGACAAAAATTTTTACCGTGCGGGGATACATGTCCTTGTGAGAAGATGGACAAAAACTGTAACAAATAATGGAGACTACACTGAGAAATAAATTTCTGAAGTTCAGACTTGGGGCTACATTTCAATGTGAATTTTATCAGTTTTCTTGCCTACTGAATGAAATTAAAAATTACGAGGCATTACTTTTTGACCATCCCTCATATATCTCTATACAAACTAAATGGTTTTGAGGGCAACTAAACTAATGTAGTCTTGATGAAAGAGTAGAGAGACAGAAATACGTTGGATATCTCAGGGCAGACAGCATGAATGTGAACCCAGCTGAAACAATCATGCTTCAAGTGACTGTTGTTATTGATGTTGTGTGCCATATGCTTTGATGTTGATTTTTCAGCGAGTTTATTATGCTTTATTGTTTTTACATATAAATTCAGTGTGTACAAAATGTATGAAGCATCATCGCCTTTTTAGCACATTTTACGTACTTTTACAAACTATATTGATTTTTTGCTGTTTAGTAAAAATAGGTTTCATAACTCCATTTTGAAAGCTAAAATTACTGGTCTACTCCTGCCTTGCTCAATTTAATCTTTTTATTGTAATGCTTGACAATAAGGCTAATAATATACTCATATTTTTTCCTGTACAAAATGTTTTCAAAATTAGTGCCTTATTTATATTATTCAGCACTGTTTACTTTAGGATATACATTTGTGCTCAACACTGTTTCCTTGTTTTTGTTATTCTCTGATTTTTTATGTTATTTCAGTTCATAATAAATTCAGATCTTTGTTGTCTATTTTTTCTTTTAACATTAAATTATAAAAGTCATATTCTTTGCCAACAGGATGAGAGACTGGCAAAGATTATCTTTCAGGTTTGTTTTCAATTAGTTGGGAGGTCTGCCATTACCAATGTGTGCATTTCTTTTTTTTTAACTTATTTATTTATTGTTGTCTTTTTTTCCTATTGTTCCTTTGTTTTTTCTGTTGCTCAACTGCATGAATATTATTATTTATTATTTTTGCAAAAAAGTAGGATTCTTCCTGTCTTTGTAGTTATTGAGTTATTACCCCAGTTTTCCTGCTTGGTTACAGTGATATTTGCATTCATGCACATAAAGTAACAGAATAAGGAAATGCACCAACTATAAAGATCCCTGCTGATTGTAAGCTTGGACTACAAGGTTTGGACATGTTGAATTATTCCAGTCTTACATGGAGACAAGAATCTTCTTGTTAGCAAGTTCAAGACCAGAGTTGTTCTGGAGGAAGATTGATGGATGACACAGAAATAGACTTGACAAAACTGGGAATTGCAAACAAGTATAGAGACGGTCATGAATAGGGAAGAACAGAAATGGTGCTATATTTGCAGCAGAAAAACCATGGGGAATTTGGAATGCTGAAGAAGTGGAAGAATAAAGACATGCTGATACTGTTATTGATGATCAGAATTGACATTATTGCACTCTGGGCAAACCCATAGATACTCAGTCGCCCTCAGTATACCTTGTATGTCGAATAGTGTGAATGCTAATTGTTCCTGTAGCTCACTGGTTGTATACACGACAGATGCATCCTCTCATACATCTATTTCTGCTAGACTTCTGTTTGATGTCCAATTCCAACAGTTTTAACCTTGATGATTCATCTATTGCAGTGTCATTCTCTAACGGGTGATTATTAATTGTTCTCAGTAACTCTCCCTTATCCATTTCCAGTATCCCCACTGTGGTTGCTGTTGATGCTAGTTTGTAAGCTCTCTCATTACCGCATACCCCTGCATGATCAGGACAGTAGATCCTCATCAGTTCCTGCAGATTCGAAGCTTCAATGAATGTTTTCCATTTGCGCCATAGCCAACCATTTTGAACCTTTCAAAGTATAGACAGAGTCTGACGCAATGTCTGCGTTTGTTAATGAAGTTTCAGTTAGCCACCTTAAGTCTGCAATAACTGACTCTACCTCCATTCTCATGATGGAAGTTGTTATCTTTTAAGCCTCGCTATGTTTGGCGATGAATCTGCCTTTTACTCTAGCAGAGAAGACCCAACCTGATTTCTCACCAAGGATCACAGACCCATCAGTATATACAATGGCATCATTATCCCAGTATGATCATGTATCAGTTGATTAATTTCTAATTCTGCTTTCCCATTGCTCCAGAAGTTCTACACTCTCTGCCAAGGCTGATGATGACTTGCTGGTAGTTAATCCAGTTCTCATCTGACTTACTTCTTTCTTCCCCTTGTAATATATTTTCAACTCTGGTCACCTGCTTGATCGTTGCTTTTGCCTGTGCCATCCATGACATCCCCCTCTTTATTCTTGCTCCCTTAATGTCAGCTATGTTTCCATGCAAAGGGTGCTGTCTCTCTGTGGTTACTCGCATATAGGCTTTTTCCTGGCCATTGTATATCTGGATCTAATCGACAGCACTCCAAGCATGTAATTCATTGTCACAATGAGGGTAACTCATGTACAGCCCAAGACTATATGCATCCCTTCATTTTGAATGCATACTATTTGTTTACATTGTGTTACTGACAGCGTGAGCATTCTCAGCCCATACTCAATGACTGATATGACTACCCGATGATAAAGCAATACCCTTTTGCTCCCCAAGGAGCATAGGCTTTCAACAAACACATGCCAAGTCTCCCTGTCTGTCACGAAGTGGTTTTAAGTTTATAGAATTTGCCTGAATGAAAACAAGACCCTAGTATAAGAAAGTCTGAGAAGATAGAATTTAGATGGAAAATGACATGCCTGTGGACAGATGAGACTATTGGCTCAAGGGATAGAACCAGGTTTTGACTCGCCCTTGCCGCTTCGTGACTTCAGAAAGGCTATAATCTCACCCTCCTCTGACTTCCTTTAAATACAAGGAGATAAAGTGTATAAAACGACCACAGACACCACTATACAGACGACATAAAGTAAGTATAGTAAAGAGTAGAAGCTGATCCAGCGTACAGTAAATATATATTTTTATTTACAGAATGGAAAAAAAAAAAATTAAAATACCACCAAACATCAGTCAAGAAATGGCCTGCACTGTTGCACGGCCTGAAAACAAGTAACGATTAAATTAATAGACACCAAAAAAAAAAAAAACCCAAATCACATTCACTCTTTCTGTCACCCTGCTGAGGAACAAAAAATTTGGTTAGTGATTTAAACACCTCTAATCTTGTGGAGCTGTCGACTTTAGCCTCCACTCTCTAATAAAATAAGATTCTACTGTCTCAGTCCTGTTGACTCTTCCTCAACGAACCGTCTACACAGCTTCCAACTTGGTAGGCGATATGCGCCACTATCTAACACCACTGGAAATGCTAAAATAATAGACTTGGAGTAACACAATGGCTCAGTGTCTATCCGTCGAATGGATACTGAGCAGACCCTACTGGTCCTGTCTATTTTCTCCCTCCTTCTCTCTATCTCTCTCTCTCTCTCCCTCTTGGTCTCAGTGTCTCTCTAACACTCGACGACTGATGATGCGGCGTCTCCGTTACACTCTTCTCTCGTTACTTTCAAGACCCAGGTATTTTAACCCTGTCACCTGTTCCTGAATTCTGCGATGATGATGATTGGTGGGTATCCATCATAAGAACTTGATTAACTGTAGAAAAACTTCTCTGCTGCTGACTAGCTTCTATGATTTGCTCCTCTAACCCGCTGCAGATTTAGAGGCAAACACAGCCTTGATTTCTGCCTGTATACGATTTAACCCAGTCTCACGGCCACCTGCCGTTGCTAGAGACTATAATAGCGATGCTCTCGGCTGTATGATAAATAAACCCCGTTCCAGCTGAAGCATAGGGACTTCACTGCCAGAGACCATAGGTTATTTTTCTTTGCTCCGGACGATAACTCGAGTACTCTGACCCTGAGATATGTCTTTTTGCCGTGGATAATTTTATTTGTCAAAATTATGCTCCCCACTGTTTCGCCGTGACTCGCAATTATCGCTGTTGTTCCCCGCAATGGAGACGATAAATACGCAGTCATACGGCAGCCAATATTTCTTCAGAGAGACTTGGCCACCGTTTAACTGGCTATTTATACACGCCGGGGCCACCCCCGCGTGTTCATTAATCTACGCACTCGGGCCAATGGAAACTCTTAGAAAAATAAACATAACTTGAGCTACGCCAATCAGATTTGAAAACAACGCGACCGCGTGTCCAAAAATGACATCACGTCCATGTGCGTTTCTGACGCGTCATCCAGGCGTGCCCGAAAATAGCGATTTCCGTAAACAATAAAAAAAATCACGGAAAATCAGAAGAAAGTAAAACTGGTCGAGTGTAAAATAAACCTACCATCATAAAACGACCCCGTTTAATTATCTACTCAAAAATACCAAACACGATATATATACAAATGAGAAGAAAAAAATGATGAAAATTCAAAATAAAAGAACAGGATCGGGCCGGTTGAAAGACAGAATTACAGTGCAGCATCACACTGTCCTGTGCCATCCGCTCAAGTTCTTTCCATGTTTTCCTCATCATTTTCACCTCTGTTTCCAGTTCTCTTTTCCATGTGTGTTTTGGTCTACCTCTGCCTCTCTTTCCCTGTGGATTCCAGAACAAGGACTGCCTTGTTAAGCTATCAACAGGTTTCCTCAATGTGTGTCCTATCCATCGCCAGCGTCTTCTTCTCAACTCTTGTTCCACTGGCACTTGTCTGGTTCCTGTCATCAATTCCACATTTGTGACTTTGTCATACCATTTCAGTCCTTCTATTCTACGCAAGCACCCGTTTATAAAAGTCTGTAGCCTTTTTGTTGTTGTTTTTGTTGCTCTCCATGCCTCAGGGCCATACAATAGGACTGACTTCACATTTGAGTTGTAGATTCTTATTTTCATGTTGGACCTGATTTCTCCCGTTCTCCGTATGTTTCCCAATGCAATGAAAGCTCCTCTTGCTTTTTGTATTCTTATTTTGATCACTGTCTGTCCCTCCAACTTTGTCTACATTACTTCCAAGACATGTGTGTGATTCCACATCCTTCAGCGGTGTTTCTTCACGTTCAACCCTGTTATCATTTCTTGCACCCATTCTCACAATCTTTGTCCTCTCCCTGTGTATCCTCAGGCCAACCCGTTGTGACCCCCCATTGAGAATTTTCATTTTCTCTTGCATCTGATTATGGTTATGGGACAGAAGAGCCAAGTCATCTGCTAAATCCAGATCATCAAGCTGTTTAGTTAGATTCCACTGGATTCCATTTCTGGTGTGTGATGTCGATGCTTTCATAACCCAATCTATCGCCAGCAAGAAAAGAAATGGAGACAAGAGGCATCCCTGTCTCACTCCCGTTCTAATCCTAAACAGTTCTGTTAGTTGTCCTTCATGAAGAACTCTGCATGTCATGTCTTCATAGGTCTTCTTTATTAAGTTAATGATCTTCATGGGAACTCCATAATGCCTCATCAATTTCCAAAGCGATTCTCTATCTGCACTGTCAAATGCCTTTTCATAGTCCACGAATCCGAAGTATAGTGGTGAACATTCCAGACTTTGTTCAACTATTATTCTCAATGTGGCTATCTGGTCTGTACAGGATCTATTTTGTCGGAAACCTGCTTGTTCATCTCTCAGTTGCTTGTCTATGGACTCTTAATCTCTCCAGGATGATTCTGTTTAATACTTTTGCTGGCACTGATAGTAACACTATTCCTCTATAATTTGTGCACGCTTGTAAATTTCCTTTCTTAGGCAACTTGACCAGATAACCTTCCTTCTATTCTGCTGGTATTTCCTCCCTCTCCCAGACTTTGCCAAGTAGTTTGTATAATATCTCTGTAGCAGTATCAATATATGTTTTGATGGCCTCTGCTGGAATGCAATCTGGACCAGCTGCTTTTCCATCTTTCAGAAGCTTTATGGCTTTCTTTATTTCTTCTCTACTTGGTCGTTCACAGCTGATTTGTAGCTCCTCTTTTGCTGGCTGGATGTCTGGGGGATTAGTTGGAGATGGTCTATTGAGAAGTTCCCCAAAATGTTCTGTCTATCTCCCCACTTGTTCCCGCATATTACTAAGCAATTTTCTATTCTTATCTTGTATGAGGCCATTTTTTGCTTGTATTTCCCTGTTAGCCTCTTTGTGTTGTTGTACATATCCCTCATATTTCCTTTGGCTGCAGCTTCCTCTGCTTCCCTTGCCAAATCATCAATATATTTCATCTTGTCTCTTTTGATGTTTATTCCCACTTCTCTGTTTGCTTCCATGTACACTTCATGAGCCTTGGCTTTGGAGCTTCTGGTTTTGCTTCTGTCCAAATCTTCTCTCTTGTTTTTCCTGTCTTCTATCTTACCAAAGGCCTCTGTTGTTATCCATGCCCTGTGCTGATGCTCTCTCCCTCTCAGCACCTCCCCACATGTCTCGTTCTATATATTTTTTACTTGTTGCCAGTGGTCTTAAGTTTCTGTTTCATCCTCCAGCTGTTGGAGTACTTCGTATTTGTTGGATACTGTGATTGAAAATTTTTCTCCCATTTCCTGATCTCTTAGATATCCCACACCATACTGTTGTCCATAGCCATATGCTGCTACAAATCTCTTGAGTTTTAATTTTGTTTTAGCCAACAGAAGATGGCAATCCGACACAACATCCGCTCCCCCACATACTCTCACATCATGCAACAATGACCCAAACTTCCTGCCCATGCACATGCAATCAATCTGACCCTCAGCCCTGTGGTCTGGCAACATCCATGTTGCCCTATGTATTCTTTCATGTGGAAATATGCTTCCTCCCAAAACTAGTTGATTTGAAGCACAGAAGTTTGCTAACAGTTCCCCACTCTCGCCCATCATACCTAACCCATGACTTCCTCAAAGCCAGCGCCGCCTGCCCCCACTTTCGCACCCAGGTCCCCCATCAAAACTGTGACGTCCCCTCTTTTCTCACCGTCCAAGACACTCTGTAGTCTGGTGCAAAAGTCCTCCCTCACAGACTCTTCCCTATCGCTTGCCGGCCTATAACACCGAATGATGTCTATATTTACTTTCCCCTTCGCTGATTCAAACCCTGCTGTCACAATTTGGGGTCCCATCGCCTTCCACTCCACAAGTGCCTTCTGTGCTTCCTTGGACAGCATTAGAGCCACCCCTTCACTGCGGTGGGCCCCCTCCTCCTCACGTCCCGAGGACAACACCATTTCTCCTGTGATCAATCTCCTCGTCTCTATGCCTTTCCACCATGTCTCGTGGAGACCCAGGACACCAATCCTGTAACCCATTATCTCTGCCACTACCTGCGCAGTCCTCCCCTGTTCACACAGAGTGCAAACATTCCAGGTGCCAATCCTGGAGATTTTCCTAGATGAAAAAAGGTTAGTCAGCAACCCAGACTCCTTTCGGCCTTCTCTAGGTTGCTTTATGCGCCTCCTTTCCAGAGGACCCTCCTCCGCACTGGGTTGCTGAGCCGATCCATATTCTTTATTTGACTTGTGCATGTTTGTTGAAGTTTTTGTGGTAAAATGTTTTTTACGGGATGGGGTAACCAGCCGCATGCCCAACCCTCCTTAGTCACTTTTTACGACATGCCTGGTAGGGTACAGTGTTACTATTCTTTGCTCCCCTTTCTGGGCCCTGGTAACACACGATGATAAAGAAGGAATAGTAATCTCTGCTCCAGATGCACTGCAGCCATTATTTTTAGGGCTGCCAGACCTCTCCTGCATTTCTGTATGATATGATCAACATGGTGCTTATACGATAGCCTGCGAACAAATGTAACTCCAAGGTATTTCAGCTTTTCTTGCCTTTCACTTTTCTGTGCATTGAGTAATATCTGGAAGGTCTGTTTTTAACTATGGAGGTGTTTAAGGGGCACCACATCACACAGGCCTTATTGGGACTGACTTTGGCGCCAGTTTCCTCGCACCATTTAAACATCTCCTGTTGTGTCCTATGTATGCTATTAACCATTTCATGTCAGTCTGAGCCAGTTCTGTAAATGAGGATGTCATCAGCAAAGGTCAGTGTTCGTTCAAACGCAGTTGGCTGAATTATGGTACGTTTGCTGTATAGATATTAAACAGTACTGGTGATAGTAGAGAACCCTGGGGTAGTCCCGGGCAAATGTGCATTGGGTCTGATGTCCATGTTCCCAAGTGAAATGCCACTGATCTCTCAGTTAAAGCAGCTGCAGTCTATCTTGTTAGCCAAGGGTTAACACCAGAAGACATTACACAGTTCATTAATGTTTCAAAAGGTCAAAGGTCACACTTATAAGCATCCTCTAGGTCAATAGCTACAGCAGACATTTCTCATTTACCCTGGAACCCCTCGTACACATCATAGTCAAAACTTCCAGTGTTACCCCATGTTACTTTCAGGGTCTTACAGCTTTCAAGAATATCAGGTAGGATCTGTACATTTTCGAGGTGATTCATTATTTTCTGTGCTTCTATCTTTTCTGGTAGTTTACCAAAGACATTCTGCATTGTGATAATTCTATAGCTGCTGAGAAGTGTGGTTTCTTTACCAGGTTTAGGAAGTGGCTGTAGGTAACTTTGTAGCCAGTGCTGATAAATATATGTGATTGATTTCTGAGTGAATATTCATATTTTTTTTTTTTTTTAGGGAAAGAAGGATACTGCCTTACAGATGTCTGAGGCAGTTTTATCTTACGTATATTCAAGTTCTAGTATTATGAACTGAAAATTAAAATAAATCTAAACAATAGTTTGTTGATAGACTTGTATGAGATCTGTCTTTGTTGTTGCAAACTATGGTAGTGATTTCATCCTCTTGGTCAGTGAAACAGTTCTGCTGCCTACATTTCTAACAGTTTGTGCTATTTTGGATCCTTTAACTCTTTGACTCCATAATTATTTTCCACCCTGTGCCGTAATTATTTTTTTTTAAGAATTCTAAGCGGTGAAGTGTACTGTCTTTTAGTGTAAATTTTAAGTTAATCTTTTCTGTGAACATATACTTACTATGTACCAAACTGTAGGGAAGTAGATAGGGAATTGTAATATATAATGTCTTTGGTAGAATTAACATAAGTATGTTCGGTATACTTAAAACATTTTGCATGTAAAATTGAAAAACACTAAAAAGTTAACTGTAGAAAATTAGCTTACCAAAGACAAATTACTGTTGTAGACAAAAAAACTTTCTTTTTAGTCTTCAAACATCAAGGTAATCCATTTACAAAGTAAAAATACATATCTTATGGCCACAGTTAGTACATTTAGTGTTATTCACACCAGTTTTTACTGTGGTCCTGTATAAGAAATAAATAAATTATACTATCTTGCATTACGTAATTTTCAAGCAAATAAAAAAGAATAACATTGTATAAAAACCTTTTACATTTGTTTAATGTTTTAATAGTATCCCTAGCTTCATCTTCTACCTAGGACTAGTGATTAGATGTTACGGTAGGTGTACTTTTGTTGCTTTTCAATCGGCCAAATATGACTGCCCACTCAACTAAATCTAATGTGACTAGCTTTTCTGCACCGATTCTGTTTTTTGACAACAAACTGTGACTCCCAAAAAATCATCAGCAATGTTTCTATGTAGTTTAACACAGTTATTCGCTTAGGAGACTTAGAAAATGTAAATATAAAGCGTGACATATTTCTGTAGCAATAACAACGAAAAACGCAAACATGCGAATCGTCACACAAATTGTGATAATAACATCAAAACACGCACATGTGCTGCTTAACTACACTCAAATTAGTTGTTTAAATAGTAGCGGAAGTCATTCTACGAGTTTTAAAATATGAACTGCATTAAACGGACGATTTTTGGGGTTTATTAGCGGAAGTCATTCTACGAGTTTTAAAATATGAACTGCATTAAACGGATGATTTTTGGGGTTTATTCGTGATAACTAAAAACAACGCTCTGACCGTTGCATTTTGCAACGCAGTGAGCGTTGGTCAGGAGTCAGAGTTAAAAGACCTGTACTGTTTTGCATGCATATTTCTCTGTTCCTTTTTTTTTTAAATTAATGGCATGCTGATTGTACAAGTTTTACAAACATTAATTTCTACCATCTACACACTTTTGCATATTACTTCTAATAACTTTCAAGAATAATGTTTCTTTCTTTCACAGTACAAACTTTCTGGAGTTTTTATTTTTATTAGTGATGTAAAGTGTCATACCAAGTGCTTGCCATCAATTTGTTATTTCTCATGTCTTGTAGGTAAATTTAGTTGTTTTGAGATAGTAGTAATGGTTGGATGTAGTAAGTAAAAAAGGTTAAAAGTCAATTAAATATATCCTTTAAGTCATTGTTGTGTTACAACAAAAAGTCTGATATATTTTTCTCTAAAATTAACCAGACAGATTTTAAATAGAACTGTAACACTTTACTGAGGGTTGCCTCCAGTTTTTAATATTTTGAATATTCATGAAAATGAAAATTTAGTTTGAAGATAAGGAAAATTGTGGAGGTATATGATTCTGGTCTTATTATGATAGGATGATGATGCTTACAAGAGTATAAATATCAATTAGTTAGCCCTTGTGAAACAGATCAGGATGTCTCATTTATTTTATGTCACTGTTTAAAATATTCCTAATAATGTGACAGAAATTGATGAGAATGCCTTTATTTAAATTTTAATCTGAAAGTTTTAAATCCGTAAGTCTATTCAGCAACAACATACATGACTTTAAAACAATGGCACATAAAACAACAACATTTATGGAAGTCAAAGCATGAAAGTTTGCCTTTTTAAGAGGACAATAAACTGGAAATAACTAGATCAAGACAAAACCTCAGCTCAAAATTGAAATCCAAGACCTCAAACTTCCACTGTATGAAAGACTGTGCTCATACATATATCTAAGACATGAAATTTCAATTGATAACACATCTACTCGAGTTTAGGTCCAATATGGCAAAGTTAAGTTGTTCTCATCTCAGTTTAACATTAGTCCCAGAGGCATCAATCCGCTCACACTGCTTCGACAGCGCAGACTACGCTGGCTTGGCCATGTCCGTTGCATGAAAGATGGTCGCATCCCCAAATATATTTTCTATGGGCAACTAGCAGATGGCAAAAGAACAGTCGAACTACCACTGCTGAGGTTGAAAGATTTGTGCAAGAGAAGCATAAAGGCACTGGACATAAATCCAGCAACCTGGGAGGATGAAGCCAAGTGTGATGCTCCCTACAGTGCCCCCTCATATTGGGTGAAAAGAAGCTCTTACATCAAGCAGAAGAAGAAAAAAAACATACCGAAAGGAACACCAGGCAAAAAAAACAGCTGGGGGCTATCACCTGACAGGCACATTCCCATAGTCAGTTATGACTGAATGAGGGCTATGACTACTAGTCTGAAAGTTAACATTTTGACAAGTTCATACTGATTTGACCTGGATTGTCACTTGTTTGCATAATATGTATTGTGATATCTTCAGTGTCTTTCCACTTTTTTTTTTAAATACTTGTATACCAGACATTCTGACGTGATTACAGTGTTGTTGACTTTATTGCTTCATGTTTCTGTGCCAGCTGTTTCTGGTTTGATTAGTGAAAGTGTGGTTGACTCATTTGCTTGATGTTTCTATGCCAGCTGCTTTTGTCTGAGTGATGATGGTGTTGTTGGCTTGATTGCTTGATGTTTTTATACTAGCTGTTTCTGGTGTAATTGAAGATAGTGTTGATGACTTGATTGCTTGATGTTTATGTGCCAGCTGTTTCTGATCTCATTGTTGAAAGTGTTGATGGCTTGATGTTTCTGTGCCAGCTGTTTCTGGTGTGATTGTTGATGACTTGATGTTTCTGTGCCAGCTGTTTTTGACTGAGTGATGATACTGTTGTCAGCTTGATTGCTTGATGTTTTTATGCCAAATGTTCTGGTGTGATTGTTGATAGTGTTGACGACTTGATTGCTTGATGTTTCTCTGACAAGCCTCTACACCTCAGGGAAGAAGAGGAACGAGGAAGTACGTTGTTGATGTGATTGCTTGATATTTCTATGCCAGCTGATTCTGATGTGATTTTTCATAGTGTTGATGACTTGATTGCTTGATGTTTCTATGCCAACTGTTTCTGGTGTGATTGATAATAGTGTTGATGACTTGATTGCTTGATGATTTTATGTTAGCTGTTTCATTTGTGATTAACAGTGTTAATGACTCGATTCCTTGATACTCATGTGCCAATAATTTCAGTTGTGAGGATAATGTTTCTGACACAGTCACTTGAAGTTCCTGTTAAGTCAAATTAACCACCCAGTAACCACCCAGCAAAAGAACTTTATTTATTTTTATAAATTTACTTTTTGTTATTTGTTACTTTTAGTTGTTTTCAGGCAGTAATTACAGTTTGTGCAGCTTCTTCTCAAGGTGATAAAATGAAATCAACATAATTTTTAATTGTAATTATAACCTTTTATTTTTTTTTGCTCTTGTATTTTTTTTTCAACTTAAAGTTATAGTTTTATTCTAAAATATAATTATTCTATTGGTAATTTTTGTGTCAGTTGTTTTGTCTGGAACAAACACTAAAACTGTTGTCACTTGCAGGACGAAAGCGGCAGCATCAGCAACATAGCTCGGGTAGTAGTGGCGGAGCTGGCAGCAGATTGCAGGAGACAGGGTCCCTTGGAGGAGCAGGGCTCAGAGGAGGCGTCTGTGGTGACAGAGGAGGAGGAAGCAGAGCTGGAGGAACAATTTGGTCAAGAGGGTCAAAAGAAAAACAGTATAGCAGCGGAAAATTTGGCAGTTACTGCCAAGAATACAGGACCACGGAGCGAAATCGAAGACAAAGTTACGGAGGAAACCCGATTACTGTTCAGAGATCGCGTGCGAATCAAAATCTCACAGCCAAGCCAGGATATAGGTAAATCATGTAGATTCATATATATTATTGTTGTAATTTTTTACAAGTCACATCTTTACAATCTATTAATCAAAAGAGGCTTCTCATTGGCATATAGTTTTTTCCTCAGATGGGTTGGTGAAGGCCATGCTATCTCTCTGCTTCTCTTGTGGAGCCAACAGGACATGTTCTACCATTTGCTTTTCTTTCCTATATGGACATGATTGTCTATCTGAGTTGTTATTTTTTGAACATATGGTATTAGAGACTGGACTGGATGGTTCTCAGTCAGATAATAACTACTTCATCTCTTCTTGGTAAGGAGTAGTATGCTTCAGTTATTTTGAACTCTTGTTATTCTCTTGAAGTTATTTTTGATTGTTGCTTTTATCTCTTTATGTTTGTCCTGACTTCCATTTCAATTTTGTTTTTCCCTTATTTGTCAAGTTTTTCTGCCTTCTCATTGCCATATATCATGCAGTGGGCAGGAGTTTAATGTATGTTCACTTTGTTGAATTTATAACTGGTCTCTATTGATGCTTCTGAGAGGCTGTCTAATTTGTTATGGTTATCAGTGGCAGCTGTGACTGGTAAAGAAATTGTGAGGAATGTTATTGTTGTCTAGTACTATCCCTGGTTTCCATTGTGGCTAATGCAGTTCTTTTTAGTGCTTCTCCATTTTTATATAGCTCATGTTGCTGATTCATCTGTACATATTTATAGATCCATTGTCAGGTTGGATACATCTTTTTTAAAGTATTCCATAATTATGTGCTTCCTTTCCACATCACTTTGGCTATCTTTTTTTTCCCCCCATCGTTTCTGATTGTTGTCACTCAGCTCTGGGAATCTTGTTCTCCTCCCCGGTGAGAATGTGCTGCTTTTTTTTACGGCTCGGTATTTGTTTATGCAAGGTCTGGTACATTGGTGGCGAGTTCATTTGCTTTTTGTACAAACCATAATTGTGAACAAAATAAACGAGACTACAGCAATGGGGGTGTACAACTTAGACTGAAACAACAACATTATGGAGTATATGGTTCTCATTTATTTTGCTCAGTATGTGATTCAAACCACTAGTATATATATGTGGGCTTACATAAATCAGTCTGCATTTGTCAAGAGTGTGTATGTTTAAGTAACCTGGACTTAACATATGTCAGGGAGCACATATAAACCACTGTTTTAAATTAATAGTACTTGTAATGGTTTGTAGCACTTGTTTTTTATTCCTTTAAATGAGATTTTATTACTCGTTACAGGCGACACTCAGTCACTCTCACAGTACCAGTGCTAGATGATGGAACAGTACGTCGACATTCTGTCAGCTTGCCTCTAGCGCCTATTATCCACTCTCTCGGCTATGATAGCATGTCTTCAAGTCCTCAGCTGGATATTAATATCCAAGTTGTTGGAGTGGATGACAAGAAGGTTGCGGAAGTTAACCTCGATACAACAGTAAAGGATAGAGAGATTAGCAAAGATGTGGGTGTAGTAGAATCAAATATTGATATCACAGTAACACCACCATCGTCTTAAGTCAGAATGAAGCCAGGGACAGTCATTCATGTTGACGGAATCTCTGTAACTGTGACTTAGTATTACAAAAAACTGTAATGACTAATATCATTCTTTTACAGTTTCATACCCATACTGATGCAGAATACTGATCTATATTTTATCATCATTTACTTTCTGGATTTTACATGTAAGGAGATTAGTTAAGCCTGAGAAATTACTCATACATTCAATTTATTAAAATTTTATTTTTTTATTTGACTATATTTCAGAAATTTAGCAGTACCCAAATCCTTAATCAGATTTAATTCAGTTTTAACATCCTTCCTGTATGTGCTGAAGATGCTTGTATGAGTGAAAAATCTTAAAACTAAATAAAAATGGAGCTGTTCACTGATAGAAAACAAATGTTATTGGTATTAGGACCAGGGACAGATTATATAGCATGCAATGATGGGAATAGTATTTTACCTAGAGGGGATAATTAAATGGTACAAGTTGTTGTAGATAGTAGAAAGATAGCTCAACAACATGATAATAGAGAGAACTAAATTACAAATACAATCCAGAACTACACAGACTGGAATAAAGTTTCCATGTAGTCAGTCTCCAGTAAATAGAAAGCATACTGTGATGATAAAGCCATTTGACAAGTGAGTGTTTGATATATTTGTTCATTGTAAAGAAAATTGTTAATACAGTAGAACTCCATTTATCCGAACCCCATGGGACCGAGCATCGTTCGGATAATCAAATGTTCGGATAATTGGATTACATAATGTATCGAGTACATGTACACATATTTCTAAAAATAATTAACCATCACAAGGAAAATACACTATAAAACATATTTACTTGTACTGTAATAATAATACCCACACTGTATTAGATCACTGTATCACCAAAATCTTTTATTACACTGCAGTGCATGTACTACTTGTATTAATTATTTTTGTTAAGAAAGAGAAATGTTTTCAAAATAACATTACAAACGATTCAAAACCAGGCGCAACTTACGTATACATGTACTTGCACAGATGTAGCCCACTATTTAAAATAATGAGGAATCCTCTTTTGCACCAAACTGGATAGTCTCCTTTTGGCTGCTAAGTCCCGCATTCTCTTCAACAGCAGAAGCTGTGTAGGACAGCTGTCATCTTCTTGCTCGTACCAAGCCATCGCTGTTTCTAGTGCTATAAAGGCCTCTTCAGGACTTGGTCGACGTTTTGGTTTTTCTTCATAATCTACAAGTACATCATGTACTTCTGAGGAGTCTTCATCATCGGTCACTACATGTATTTGGTTTTCTTCTTGCACAAAAGACAAAATTTCTTCGTCATTCAAAAACTGAAAACCAGAATCATTATCATCTTCTAGCCACATGTGTGCATCATCTTTGTCACAGTCCGAAAATCCGGGCATTGCTTGAAACAGTTCCACAACTTCATTTATACAATCATCATTTGTGTCCACTGCAGTAGTTTCATTTCCTCCTTTTTTCCCAAGCAATCTACTCCAAGCCTTGTTGAGATTATCTTGTGACAGGGTGGTCCAAGCATCAGCTAACATATAGCAGCAGTCTTTGAGATTAAGCTTTTTGGAAAACGCCACCACACTTTCTTCATCTTCAGCCAACAATAAACGACGCAGGACTTCCTTCTTGTACATCTTTTTAAGCTTTGCTATAACACCCTGATCCATTGGTTGAATCAGTGCTGTTACATTGGGAGGCAGAAAAATTACTTTAAAATTTGCATCAACTGCATTCAATGTATCCGTCTCTGGATGAGATGGTGCATTGTCCAGTAGAAGAATTACTTTTCCAGTTTTCTTTTCTTGTTCTCTCAACCTCTTCACATTTGGGATGAACTGATTTGTATACCAATCAAGAAATATTTCACTATTCATCCAAGCACTCTTCTGTGCTTTGTAACACAATGGGAGACATGTCACATTCTTTAAACAACGTGGTTTTTTGGCTTTGCCGATCATTAGCACCGGTAAACGATGACTTCCACTGGCATTCGCGGCTACCAAAATTGTTACTCTCTCTTTGCACTTTTTAAACCCAGGGGCAGCTGCTTCGCGCTGAGATGCAAGTGATTTTTGAGGCAATGATTTCCAGTATAAGCCAGTCTCATCGGCATTATACACATCATCGAGTGAATAACCTTCTTCTTCCAAAAAAGCCAAGAATGTTTCTTTAAAATTTTTAGCGGCAGTTGCATCGCTAGATAAAGATTCCCCTTGAATCTCCAATTCTCGTATGCCATGACGAGATTTAAAGTTTCTTAACCATCCCTGGCTAGCCTTAAAGTCAGGAGGACCGTCAAGTTGATTGTTGAACTGAAGTGCCTTTTCACACAACAGAGAACCAGAGATAGGTTCCCCTTTGCTTCTTCTTTGCACAAACCATATATACAAAGCCTCTTCCAATTTCACATCTTTCGCATTTCTCATGGTTTTACGTTTCTTCGACCCATTTTCACTATCAAATTTCGATGCAAAACTCATAATTTTATCCTTGTTACTTTTGATGTCAGAGACGGTAGCTTTCCCAACATTGAAAATCCTCGCAAGTGAAGACACAGTTTCACCTTGTCCTAGTCTCTTGATAATTTCTGTTTTCGTTTCAATTGACAAAACATTGCGGTTCCTTTTATATGCTTTAGGCCTACTGGAAGATGCCATATCGCACAGAGAAATACTTGTACACCAAAATTATTCTGCTGTAGTAGCAGACACAATTATTTTAAGTTGAACTGTCTGTTTAGCCAGTGTTCTACCTAGAACGCACACGTACTTTGGATTGGTAAACCAGATATTAACTGACTTTATGATCTAACTGACTTCCTGTACGTAAGCGACCGACCATTAGCCATCCCATTCTCTACAAATTGTTCGCACACATTTGAAGTTTGCCGCATCAAAAGATTCAGAATTTTAGTCTAACGTGACTGTGGCATCTGATTTTTTTTTTTTTTCTGGAAAAAGTGTTCGGATAATTGGGGTTCGGATAAATGGAGTTCTACTGTATCACATTAAAAGACATATCTTATAACAAAGGACATATCCTCATTCAAAGAAATGCAACAGTGGTTACGCCTTTTGAAATACTGTTAACAATAATTCTGTCACTTGCAAAGCAATATTTTGTCTTTGAATTTATAAATGTGGTCCACAGTTAATACTTAGCACCTTATTGAGAAGTGGGCGGTCAGACTCTTCTCATGTTATCTCAGTGCCACCTAATGGGCACTTAGTTTGAGCAAGCAACTAAAACCTTGTTTTATTTGATATTACATTTGGTTATTGCGTATTAATACTCATACGACACTGCACAATAACTTTAAGCAGACTTACTAGTTTAATGTTGATATTCTGTTGTGCAAGATTTTACCACATGTGCACCATAATGCCCAAGACTTAATCCTGATATTTTTGCCATCTTTTGATATTTGAAATCATCAATTAATTTCTGTGAAAGTTGCAGGTTCAGAGTACATCACAAAGTGAAATCAAAATGTCATCAGATGCGTTTGCATTTCAATGGAATCATATTTTCCATTTACAAAAATATTATAACATCCTCTTAGATAAACATTATTCCAAGCATCCTGTAACATTGTCAGGATATATTTAGAACAAAAAGTGTAACATCCTATTTAATAAATGCAAATTTTTCTGTAAGAATTACTTGCACCATTGTATACATTAACATGTGAGAAAGATGGTTTACTGTCATGAAAATGTTCTTAAACAAGTTTCAGTACTATATGTTTGTTGTGTTATTTATATTTCTTAAATCGCAAAAATATTTATTTAAACCAGAAACTGCCTGAAAAAGACATTTGCGAAGATTTGTGTTAAAAGTAAAAACCACCTGATGAACAAATGTGAACTGCTTTTTTTTTGCTGTATATTTTCTAGTGAGCAACAGGTTGTAGATCCATGGACATTTTGTCATGATAAATGCATCTTGTTAACATAAAATGTTACTCTAAGTTTAGATTTACCTCTGCCAGCCATGGCGTCTGTAGTATTTGTTGCCCTTCCTGCTTCCTTGTGATTTCTTATCTTTCAGATTCTTTTGTTATAAATGTAATTCCTGTCTACGGTATATTTATAACATTTTATGAACGATTATTAAAAAGAATAAACTCATTTCAGTGTATTTTAAAAATTGTGTTGTTTGAATCTCATAAATCACAATCCTGTTTATGTTTAGGAACTGCTAAAATATCATTTTTGTGTAATGTATAAAATTTAAAGGTCTATTTTCATGTAACATTAACTAACAGTGGTTACTCTTTATTGAAAGAATGTTACAGGAAAGGAGGTTCTACGATGAACATTTGTAGTTTTTAACTTAAGCTGTTGTGCATTTTATAAATTTGTATACACATGTTCCCCCATCTATCTCTGTATGTGTACATGTCTCCTTGTGTTCCTCAGTGTCTGTCTATTTTCCTGTGTACCCTGTTTTTTGGTGTCCCCCTCAATGTTCCTGTCCAAGTCATTGCTTTCCATTTCTCTGTAACTCTATCTTTGTTTTATGTATTTCTCTTTCTACCTCTGCTGATAATATCTTTGTCTGTCTCACTTTTTTCCAAGCTGTGTCCACTTTACCAAATTTCTTCTGCCAAATTATGTAGGAACATTGTGGTTCTGAAAAAAAGTATTTAAAAGGCTAGTCACATATCTCAGTCCAGTTCAGCATGACATTTCACAGTTGTCTAAATGAATGAAATTAACAAGAAAGTACAGCAGGCAACTTACAGATTCTGACAAAACAGGGAAATATTGAAGGATTAAAACCAAGACGAGAACAAAGAAACAAACCAAAAAATGCATACATTCAAATGGCAATCTAGTATTATAATACTTCAGGGATACAGAATTAGATATTACAAGAGGAAGACAAAAGAGCTTATACATAGCCACCACAGAAAATACTTTTAGGTAAAGATCCAAGGAAAATAATAATGCAACAAATATACATTACTTAAAAGTGAAAGATACTGCCAGTGAACACATGTTGTTTATATAGAAGAAACAGCATGAAAGATACATCACTGGGAGGTCAACAGTTTAGCATCATCATCAACTCCATAAGGAGCATTGACCTTTAACAAATGCATACCATGCCTTTCTGTCCTGTGCCATCCATTCAAGGTCGTTCCATGTCTTCATTATCCTTTTTATGTCTGTCTCCATCCCCCTTCTCCGAGTGTTTTTTTTGGTCTCTCTCTTTCTTTACCCTACGGATTCCAGAACAAGGACTACATTGTAATGCTGTCAACAGGTTGTCTGAATGTGTGTCATATCTAATGCCAGCATCTTCTTCTCATCTCTGTTCTGCTGGCACTTGTCTGGTTCTTGTCATCAGTTCTTCATTGTGGATCTTGTTATGCCATTTCAATCCTTATATTCTTCACAAGAACGTATTTATGAAAGTCTGCAACTTTGTGGTCACCGTTTTTGTTAGTCTCTATGTTTCAGAGCCATCTAGCAGAACTGTCTTGACATTTCACTTTTTGTTGTTGTTGTTGGACTTTATTTCTTTTGATTTTCAGATATTTCCCAGTGCAATAAAGGCTCCTCTTGCCTTTTGTATTCTGATTTTGATATCAATTCTATTTCTCCAACAATGTCTGTGTTGCTGATGGTATGTCTAGATATGTTTCTCTATGTGCAACCTTGCTGTCGATTGCTGCATTTATTCTCATAATCTGTATGTATTTTCAGACCCAGTTGCAGTGACCTTGTCATCAAGTATTTTCAGGTATTTTCATTTTGTCTTGCATCTGTTTACAAGTTACAGAACAGAAGAGCCACCAGATCATCACTAAAATCTAGATCACCAAGTTTTGACAGGGTCCACCAAATTCCATTTCTGGTGGTTGATGTCGCCATTTTCATAATCCAGTCTATAGCCATTAAGGAGAGAAATGGTACATGAGGCATCCCTGCCACTCTTAATTTCTTATTTCAAATGATGCTGTGAGTTGTCCTTCATGAATTCTGTTATTTCTTGTCTTGCATATGTCTTCTCAGTTTGTTTAATGATTTTCAGGACCCCCAGAACATCTGATCAGTTTCCAAAATGATTAAACTGTCTGTTCATAGTCCACACATCCAATGTAAACAGAGGAGTTCATTTCTAAGCTTAGTTCATCTATGATAGACATAATTATGCCTATACAACATTTCTGTTCAGTAATTACAAGGGACACATGTCAAGTATTTATGAAAAACCTATCATATATTTTTAGTACATACTTAAACCTATCATAAGTGTATGAATAATTTATCAAATTTGTTAAGTATTACTGACTAACTCACTAAACATTTAAAATATTACAGAATACACAACTAAATCAGTTTGATATTTGTTAATGCTATTACCAGGTATGTTGGATCAGTGCAAACCAGCTCTTATTTCAGTAGTTTAATAAATAAAGTAGTTTAAAAATAAGTTCCAGATAAGAGGTAATTTTATTTTTTAAGAACAGAATTATTTCGGTGCAAACTTCACCAAGTATGTATCAGTTCTCATCTACTAATAAGTAAGTTTCAGTCATGGATGCTTGTAATCTCAGTCATCCATTTTTTTGTACTGTTTACTATGATCAGGATTGACAAACATATTTGATATTTCCACTTCATCATTATAAGACAGATTTCATATTTGTATTGAAAACTGGAATTGTGTTCAATCTAATCAATACATTTATGGATTCTTTATTTTATGTGCAAATATAAATGTTTTATTGCTTAAAAAACATAACAATATCATAGTTCATGATCTGTTTTATACTCTTCTTTCATGTATTCATGAGCTGCAGATTTATGATGATTCATTATCATTTTCTGCTCGCAGCCATTGTTTTGATGGTATGCAGGCAGTGATATGGAGTTCTCTTAAAACATTTTTCTGCAGGGCACCCCCTGTTTTATGTTTTTTTGTTTCGTTTTGTTTTTCCTTTCCATACAAATAGTCTAAGAGAGTTTGAAATGTATCTATACCTAATCAGTAACCAGCGCAAAGCCTAAGAAATAATTAGTTTTTTTTTTAATAATCATAATTTTGTAATATTAAATACAGATGTGATTTATTTGTCTTTAAAACTAATAATGATCATTCATAATGTATATAAATTGATGCTTTATAACAAAAGATAATTTATATTTCCGCCCCTCCCAAATTTCTGGTTCCAACTTTATACTTTTGTATTAGTTCTTTAATATCTTATCTTCGTTATATTATGCAATATTTATGACAGCAGCTTTGTAGAAAAATGAGTGAACTGAAAGCAGTTGTCTATGGCATACACTTATCTCCACCAGGTAATGGTGAGGTGAATGAGAATTAGTAGAAGAGAAGTTTTATTAAGATAAAGGGCACCCAAAAAAATGACCCACATTACGACCATAGGTTTTTGTCAGGGACTAGGTAAATGAAATCAGTGGCAAAAAAAACAGTGTGAACTAATCTACATTCATAAGAATCTAAATAAAGAAGAATACAAATGAAAAAGCATATAAATCTACTACCACTGAGTCGTTCCTCTTCTACCGTGAGATGTAGAGGTTTGCCAGAGAGAGCATCATACTATCCTATCGGCTGTCTTGCTCCTGGCCTGGTTCTAATCTAGTCCTTGATCCTTCAGAGACTGTCTAATGTTGTCCCCCCAGCAGATTCTGGGTCATCCAGGTGGTCTGGGTCCTTGGCGCTTAGTTTCCTATACTTGTCGTGGTAACCGATCTTCTCCCATTCTGCAGACATGGCCAAATCATCATATTTGAGACTGGTCTTCTTGGGTCTGCAGAGGTGGGTTTTGAGGCCTTGTCATATCGTCTGGTTGTGGACCATGTCCCTTCTTGTTATTTCAACCACCTTCCTCAGATACCTCATTTCTGAAGTTTGGAGCTGGCTTTTGTGGGTTGTAGTCTTTACTCATTGACTCGCATCCAGAAGTCAAGACTGGAACATAGGTGGAGAGGTATGTAGCCATCTTTGCCTTCTTGCCAATTTCTTTTTTTTTCTTAGGAATCCTTGATTTGTGGCCCGAAAAAGTCTCCCAGCTGCTGCATTCCAGGTAGCCAACTCTTCTTTGATGCCTCCCTTCCAGTCTATGACATCTCCAAGGTATTTAAAGTGGTTGACCTGCTCCAGGACCTGTTCCTCCCAGCATACTCTGATGTCTTCTTTCCTTTCATGATGTCACCATGGTTTTTGTTTTGGAGCTGCTGATGATCATCCCTCTCTTCTCCAGCTCTTCCCTCTAGACTTGCAGGTTGGATTGAAGATGTGCCTCTGATTTAGCAATCAGGGCAACATCATTGGCAAATACCAGCTCTGAAATACAAACCTGTCTCATCTTCCAGTACCCCACTGAATACTTTCTTGTCCTCTCCTTACATGCTTGGTGACATCGTCCATGAGGAGTATGAAAAGATAAGGTGACAGGATATCACCTTGTCTTACACCAGTGGTGGTCCTAAACTCTTCTGACTTATAGTTTGCCGTCCTCACATAATTTCTGCAAGACTTGTAGAAGCTCTGTATAGCATGGATCAGAGGTGTTGGAATGTTTTTCTTTGCTAAGTAGTCCCAAAGTTTGCTCCAGGGGATCTTGTCAAACGCTTTTTTCCAGATTCAAGAAACGAAGATACATCTCACCTTTATACTCAAGGGCCTTTTCACTCAGCTGTCTGAGTGTGAATATAAGATCTTGAGTACCTCTGATTGCTTGGAAGCCACATTGGACCTCATCTATTTGTGTCTATGCTCCAGGATTCTAGAGTAAATTTTACCAGGGACACTGAGAAGATATATGCCTCTATGATTTCCACATTGTCGATTTTCACCCTTTTTTAATAATCCTTTGGTATGGTATTGTGGCACTTGGTTGCCTGTAGGACACTCAGGAGGTTAGGTCGCCTGCTGCTCCCACGTACTTAACCATTTCTGGTGTTATACCATCATGTCCTGCTGCTTTGCCCATCTTGATTTTTCCAGTGCTGCCTTCAGTTCTTCCATTTTAATGCCATCTTTGCCACCATTAGTTTCTTCTTCTGTGATAGTGCTTATCGTTCCTGAGGCTTGACCTTGCTCACCATCAAGAAGCTCTGAAGAAATATTCTTTCTATCTTTCCATTACTTCCTTTGGGGCAGTAAGTAGTTTGTCTTGCTTGTCCTTTATAAATTTAAGAGGGCACTGTTTTTCCTTCCTCATGTTCTTTAGGGTCTTGTAGAACAATTTCTGGTTTTCTTGAGCATCTTTTTCAAGCTTGTCTCCGAATTCTTCCCAGGATTTCTGTTTTGCTGCTAGCACCTTGTTCTTTGCTTCTGTTCTATCACAAATTCTCTATATTTCTCTGTTTTTCCTGTTATGGTTTTAGCTTCTAAGTATTGTTTCCCTGCATTTTTCTTCTCTCTCATTTTTTGTTCCTCTGTCCACCAGGGTATCCTCTTTCCCTTTTTTCCCTAGTCGGACTTCACCACATGCTTCTGCTGCAACTGCCTTTATGATGTCTTTGAATTTAAGCCAGAGGGTTTCCAGGTCATCAGGTCGTTCTTCTATGTTTCTCACTGCTGTAGCAATAAACCCTAAATACCTGGTCTTAACTTCTTGTGCTGATTTAGCTTGTAGCTTTTAATGCTCATCTCTCCTGTTCGTTTACTTAATTTCTTGCGTGAAAGTGGGCAATGTCTACGCCGGGCAACTCTTTCAGCTGTTCTTTTAATTGTCAGCAGGTAGTGATAACTTCCAATCTCTGGCCCTCTCCAGACTCAAGCATCCCACACAAGTTTGACTGAGCTCTTCTTAAAATGGCACAGTCGATCATTGATTTCTCATTCTGTGTTGGTTCACATCTGGATAGTATGGTGCTCTCTCTTCCAAACCTCTACATCTCACAGTAGAAGAGGAACGACTATGTAAGTAAGTTTTGGTTCACATCTGGTGTATGCAAAAAGCAAATAAACTGGTACAGATAATTCTAGTTGAAAGCCCAACACAAATTTTTGCACTGGAGGAAGACATTTAAAAAAAAAACATTTAACATGGAGACACATAGTGGGAGTAAAAATTTACAGAAGAGTGAAAACAGTAATATAAATTGTAAAAGTTATTTTCAACTTCTATCTCCCTTCATCGTCTGTCTTTTTTTCCCACTTGTCTCTTTCTTCTTTTACTTTCAAGCCTGTTTTTTTTACACTTTCTACTTCTGGTGTGTCATTTTGTATTGCCTTCAAAACAGAATTACTTCCAGCAATAGTCTACAGTGATTCATTTTATTGTAATGTCTTGCTTTTTTTATTCTTATGCATTTAGGTTATTTCTTACATTTATTTCTTTGGGTACAGTTTTCAAATGAAAACCAAATGATGAAGACCCAATGGCCGTAATGTGGGTTCTTTGTTCCTTACCTTGGTCAAGATTTCCCGGCTACTGATTTTCATTCTCATCACTTACAGCAGTCTCCATCTTCTACAGCAGAAAAGATCTGAAGTGATATTTTTCCTTGAAATATTTTAATACTCCCATACGTGAAGGTGACATAACTAAACAAGATTGTGTAACTGTTTCCTGTTTTAAGTTTTCAAATATATATTGATATGCCTTGTGGTTGATCTTTCAGATACCTTTTCATTTATTCAAAGTGAGATCATTTTATTTATTTTTTTTTTCAATCAGATATTTTACAGTAAAAGCATGCCTATAAGTGAAAGATGTGTACAGAATGAAATTTAAAACTGATGTTTGTCATCCCTTTCTCTCTTTCCCCCCCCCCTTTTTTTTTTTTCTTCAAAATTCTGTGAAGTTAATCTTTCTCAAACTGAGCAGGTTTAAATTTCTTCAGGGTATGCACAAGATTTATGATCTGTAGTAAGTGTAAGTAGAGAACATATATTATAAACATATTGTTATCTATTTCTTCAGCATTCCATATGTTTCCAGTTCTTTGCTACATGGATTCTTTCTCCATTCAGTTTTCTCTTTCCAGAATTTGTAGGTTCACACTGACTCTTGCCATTTTCTTAATCATTGACCTGGTCATATACATCACTTCTGTTTTGTATATTCTCTTGCTGGTTGTTCATTTTGATCTTTCCAGCAAGAGCAGACTTTCTCAGTCTGTTTGTTTTAGAATGTTAGCTACTTAATTGCAGTACTTCTATATTTCTGTACTACATTCATCTTATGTCAAATTTCCACTTTCAACAAAAAAATTTTCAATTAGTTTTTCTTTTTCTCTCATCTTTATCCATTTGTGCCAAGGATGGATCAGAGCACTACTTTTTGGCTTAGATCACAACATCTACCACTCAACAGTCACTTGAACAGAATCCAACCACAACACTTTCCAGAATGCCAGCTATGTAACTACCCCTACGAAACTGTTGACCACCACCTCTTTGAGTGCCCAGCACTCGATGATGTTAGGAAAATCCTCCTTCCTCCCAGGCAAGATAAGTGGAACACCTTGTACGGAGAAACAAAACAACTTGTGAAACGTGCAGATATCACTACATGGCATTAGGCAGAAGGGCCCAAGCACCGCTGAATCAATAACAACAACAACAATCCATTTGTGCCACGTTTTGTCTTGGTTTTTTTTTTTTTTTTTGTGATAGATGCCAGTTGACTAACATGTCATCACTTTTCTTATGTTATTCCCTATAACAACTCCTTATATTTGTGTTTTAACTGTACATTAGGTACTAGGGGAGATTTAAATAATGTGTTCACTTCCTTATAATCTTCATTACATAGGGTAAAAAACTCAAATTTTCCTTTCAGAATCAAACAACCATGGGTATAGTGTTAGTATGGACTTAAAATGTTTGTCCACATAATGACCTCATTAATCATGCAAATTAGCTATCCAATATGGCCGCCGTATGGAATAAATTATACACCTTTTTTAAAACATCATAACTATGTTATTTGTACAAGGATCTGACTGAAACTTGGCAAATTGAATCATTATATATATCGTGAGGTCATGAACTAAAATGACAGATTGACAGAAAGGTTAATTTTTAATGAATTTTCAAAATTTATATTTTTGGAATGTTTGATATTTGTGCCTCATTATATATGCATGATGGTCATAAAACTAAAACTTTGAATTCAATTGTATCCATTTTAGGTCAGAATCTGTAAGATTATATGACAACCAACTGTGTTAATTTTCATGTCAATTGAATGTACAGATTCAGAGATATCTTGTTTCAAAGATCACCAATTATGCTAAAAAGACAATTCCGAGAAAACAAAGAAAAACAGAAAAAGAACTCACAAAATGAAGTTTAATGAGCTCCTGTTGAATAAAGGTCTCCTTCTACTGCAGCTGCAGTGTCTATAAATCCCCTTTTCAGTGCTCTCAGGGTCTTTCCATTGCAATGTCCTTACTTGCTGAATAGATCCTGTGCAGCGTTCTCCTGAATGCTTTCTTTGCCATGGGTTGACTTGTGTTCATGTATATCGAAAAATTCTGCAGTGCACTGTGGCCTTTCCCAATAGAGTGCACAAATGCCACCATTCGCACATTTACTTCTTTGTTTGTGAGTAGCTGAAGATAAAACATCAGAAGTATTGAAATTGGCACAGTTTGTGCACTTGATACTGATTTCATGACAAAAGCCATTCCGAGTCTCTTCGACGATCTCACAGGTCAGTGAGTACTGATAACATTTGTCACATCTAAAGTTAGTGCATAAAAACCCAAACAGTAGTTTTACATCCATAAGGATAAACCCATTTCCTCTGTTGTCATTTTTAGCTTGTCCTTCACTTTCTTTGACCGTTATGACCTTTATTTTCTTTGCTGAGGAGCACAGAGGCTTTATAGCGTCACTATCGACAATAGGTGTCTCATTTTCAGGCAACGGTTTGTTGGTGTACACGCCTCCCAGTCTTTGTCTTATTTCCCTTTGTGAACAAAAGAAGCTCTGCTAACTACTATTATACAGAATCAGTATAAAACTAGCAATAAATAGAGTTGATGTTGGTGAAAATGCACAATGCATGTAACAAATGTTGAAATTTACGATCAAAGCTTTCTAGACACACACTTTTGAAAAATTCATAAGAAATCATTGAGTGATTCCCCGTGGAAAAATTATAAATATCTTTTTCCTGTTGCCTCAGTATAATTATAATTTCACAGTTTTACAATTACGCACCTTCATGTTGGGTCATTATTCACATGGTAACCAACTATAAACATTGGTTGCTATGCAAATCACTCAAGGGGGTGTGTGTAGAAAAACACTGATTCCTATCAAACCGGAGTATCTCTAAGCTTCTATGAATTATTTTTAGTTCAAGAACATGTTGACGATGATTTAAAGCATGAAAATGAAAATTATTGGATTTTTATTTTTTTTAAAGATTTTTGGGTATCCTTCTACCTTAATCTGTAACATTATCCTTCTCTGACCCATGTATTCTTAAGTCATCTCAGTCCAAAATGCTCCGGTTGTACCTCTTCTTGTTTGGTGTTCTTTATGTTTGAGAATTCTGAGGGTATAATTATTGTTCTCTATACTATTTAAATGTTGAAGATTATAGCCAGTGCAGTAAATATATTTTCAGTGATGTAGTAGATTTTCATCTCAATTTGACATATTTTCTGCCAATTAATTTAATGTGTGCAGTTTTTCTAAATTCTTTGTCAAATTGTGACTGGATCTTTTTAGAACTCATAATTACAGTGATATAGTTCTGTCCATTACTATTCAATTGAATGTTTTTAGACTCAAATGCCTGAGAACGGCTATTTTAAATGTTCATTTGTGTTTTTAATTTAAATGCTTCCAAGACAGAATTGCACAGCGTGAACTTGCTGAAAAAATTGCATTATTGAATTGTTAGCTTAAAGAGATTTATTTCAATAGACTGGGCTATACTGTTACTCACATTTGTTTATTTTGTGTCCTTCTCTGCACATGCAGTCTTATGTGCATGTATGTGTGAGAGAGAAGGAGGGAGTATGTTCTCTTACTCTGGCAAATTACATATGACATGCCCCTGGACAAATACAGATTTTGATATTAACATTTATTTGATAATCACACATTTACAAATATAAAAGTAGTGGTGTTAGTTTACTTAAACTAACTTTACCTTTTTTTCTGTTCATTTACTTTTGCATTTTCCTTTGTTTTGTATATTTTCGCATTATGATCCCCCATTTTATCTTGAAGTTGTTGTTCAGAGAATGCTTATTATGTATTAAAGTTTCGTTTCTGATATACATATAGTGTATGAGATTATATTCTGCTGTTTTATGTTTGTAATTGTGTAGTGCTAAAGTTTAGTGACAAGTGAAGCGATGGTATATATGATCATTGAATGTTCTTAGGAGGATTATGTCCATCTCATAATCAGTTTTCCTCAGTTTAGATAATAACTGTGTGTGATGCTGATAGGAAATAGCTGGTATGAACTAATTCAGCTGTCCATTTATCTGCAGACAGAAGTATTGGTATGTAAACTGTAGGATTTCTTTGTGGTGGCAAATATTGCAAATGCATGCTTTATGCTGGAGGTCACAGATAATAACTTCTTTGTAATGGCAAATACAATAGTTAATAGTTTGACACTAAATGTAATATTTAATGTCTTCTACTGATAGTAAACTGAGTCTTTTTTGTTGTTGTATATATAGTGGTTAGTGGTCATGATTTCATTGTCATGACAACAATATTCATCTGTGTATGTATTTTAGTATAATTCATTCTTGCCACTGATATTTAAGCACACATTTTCCCCCCACATGGCACACAACTGTAATATACCTTAATATTTTATCATAATTAACTGCATACCAAATTTTTATATTAGAACATATTCTTCTGTTCTTGTAATTTTTTTTTTCAAATTGTACTTTTTTTTGGTATACTTTCAGATATCCAGGGGTTAATGTTGTTTGTGTGTTTGTTTTTTGTTTGTTTGTTTTTTGTTTATTATTATTTGACAATAGATTATACTTGTTTGTTAGTAAAAGTGATTAATTATAAAGGCCTTTTCTCCAGGTCTGAAAATTGTGGTTGAACAGCATACTTCCTGTGTTCTTTTCTAAATAAATGTCAAAGAAATGTAGTATATTTGATTGAATGAAGAAACAAAAATATTTGCTTTCACAGACTGAACATACACAGATAAATATATCCACATAAGCTGATGACTTGCCATAACATTATTTGGACTGCTAGAATAAAAATAATATTGTTAAGCTGTTTTGGGGGCAAATGATTTCACTTCTTGAAGTCTTGTGAATAGAAATGTTTGTACATATGTAAAATTGACAACTGTTTTAAGATTTTAATTTTCCCAGGAGTATTTTTTGACAACTTCCAAAGACTGAAAAGATTTCATGAAGTTATCCAAGTATCATAACAAATTTCATTAGTATTTGTATTAGTTTCATAATATTTTATATTAGTAGCATGGAGCCGCGCTAGTGTAGTGGTTACCACACCGCTCTGGCAACCGGGTGATGCAGGATCAAACCCGGGCGACGGCATTTGAGGATTTTTCGTCGACCGGGAATTGGACTGGATTAACTCGAGACCTGGCGACGACATTTGAAGAAATGTCGTTGACCAGGGATTGGCGGCTCCTGAGCCGACCCAGCTCTAATGGGTACCTCCGAAATCGGCGAGTATCTGCCTGAATGACGAGGGACACCTGTCTCTGTACAAGAAAAAAGGGATACTCACGTAAAATCAATGTCAGGCTAGACATTAATAATAACCTGAGATTTCGCCTCGAGTATTAGCGGGCGTACGAAAAAAAAATATATATATATATATTAGTAGCAGAGCCGTTGAGTCACAGTAGTTTTACAGAAGCAACTAAATGATATAAGAATGACTGAGAAATTAATGTAAGCTGTAATACAGGGTTAGTGGTAATAATATTGTTATTTCTAATTATAACTGCTGTTATTTTTCATTCTGTTTATACATATATACATTGGGTGTCAAATAGATTGTCAGATATCTTAGTTATGATTATGTTCTCAGGACAATAAAATAGAATATGACTACAAACAGATGGATTGCTTGACATTTTATTTATGTTCGTCTCCTCTCGTTTATGCGTACAGTACATTCTTTGTTTTCATGATATGTGTGTTCCTAATACTTAAATGCCAAACACAGAAACTGTACAGGTTGTTTACATACAAATACATATGAAATAGGAGGATGTATTCCAGCGTCCTGGACAAATCTATAAATCATGCATCTCATATTTTTCTTTTTTTTTCTGGGTTATTAAATGACACTACACATATTTTTAAGTCACAGTACAAATAATTAATACATGAAGAAAACAAACTGTCCAAACCTCTACACTTCGCAGTAGAAGGGGAACGACTAAATAAGTAAGAAGAAAACAAACACATCATCATTTGTTCATTACTGTTTGATTCAAAGAGGGTTCTTACTGTGCCAGCTTCATTGTCCAAGGGCACTTTAACTCCTTCACATTTACATTCACTGTAGACTAGTGCCACTGTCCGACAAAGAACTTGTATGTATAAAGAGCTTCACAAAACACTGTTTCTAGTCCCCTGAGTATAATTAGACCAGTAACAATGTCCTGGACATCAGGAGCAATAGCAAATATAACTGTCATGTAAAGCCAAGATGATATTGTAAAGCAACTGGTTTCTGGAAACATCTCATATTATAATGGCTTCTGAATAGTGCTTGCATAACATAGACACTAGGCCACAACATTTGAACAATTCCTATTGTGTGACATGCCCAGTGTAGTTCCCAAGGGTCTGTGATGAGATAAAGAAAGAATGAGACTAGTGCTTCCTCAGTCATGTCATTCAAAGTGATTAATATGAGACTGACAACCTCATCATTTCAAAATAATTGTTACAGGAACCACCACTGCAAGAGCATGTGAATGCTTGGTGCAGGCTTCCTACAAGGTGACTAGCAGCAGTGATGGCTCCATGCTCCATAAGGAAAAACGAAAATGATGATAGTGCTGCATACACTTTGCACACAGGAAACAAGTGGTCAGCTCAGCTTTAAATCTCATTCCGCTTCGAGTAACTCAACTTATCAGTTCAAATTCAAATCCCAGTCTGCCTTGTCACATCTAGGTACCCTCTCTATCACCCAGCCTGTATTCACACTCAGCTTATTTTACACAGGCTCATGCAAACAGAATTTTTTTTGCTGCAGGACATAAGATGGACTCAAAATGTATTTAAAAGCTTTCACAAACTCACTATTATTTTGAATACTAATCAGACATTACACATGTACATAAAGTTAGAACTAACATATGACTTTTAACCCAAAACTCACATCTCACAGCAACCTCGGTAGCATTCAACCAAAAACATCAACTCCATCTTTCACACACACACACATATATTCCCTGACATTTACCCTTCAGGTACTTGTGGAGCACAGGCCTTCAACAAATTCACGAGCCTTCCTGTGCTGTGCCATCTGCTCACGGTTTTTCTATGCCGTCTCTATCCCTGTTAAGTCCATCTGGAGTTTCCTTCTCCATGTTTTTGGGTTTACTCTGTTTCTCTCATCTTGGGCATTCCAGAAAAAAGGACTGCCTTATAATGCTATTAGATGTTCCACTCAATGTGTTTGCCCACTCCAACATCTGTGCCTTTGCCACACCTCATGTTCGACTGATAATCATCTGGTTCTTTCCATCTATTCTCAGTTCCACATTACTGATCTTTTCATACCATTTTAATTCTTCTATTGCTCCAGCATCCATTTATGTTTCGTGTGTGTTGTTTTTGTTTGAGAGCTATACTGTAGGAATGCATTGACATCTTATATAGTTCAAGATTTTTATTTTTGTGTTGGACTTGATTTCTTTTAGTTTCCATTTATTTCCCAATTCAATGAAAGGTAACTCTTGCCTTTTATATTTTTATTTTAATATCATGGTCCTTTTCTCTAACTTTTTTTTATGGATGGCTTCCTCCTGGCTGGTTCCAATCTAGTTCTCTAGAGATTGTGCCAAGTATCATTTGCTGCATTATTCTTATAAATTTTGTCTTTTATGTCTGTATTGTCAGGTTCAGTTCCTGACTCCTCTCATTTCGTCTTTCTTCTGGTTACAATTATGGATTAGAAGAGCCAGATCATCAGTAAAATTTAGATTGCCAGGCTGTTTTGTCAGATTCTGCTGAATTCCATGTCTGTTGGTTGATGTTATTTTCATAATCCAGTCTGTAGGTCGTACAAAGAGAAATGATGCACTGCAGTTCTTATCTCAAAGAGCCCTGTAAGTTGTCCTTCCAGGAGAATTCTACATTACACATCTTCATGCGTTCTTAATTAGGTTTTATTACCTTAATGACAGCAGTAGGCAACCAAGGAAATGTGAGGATCTACTTTAGAAACTGAGCTCTCTAATGATCTGCCTTTACACTCATATAGCATTTGGAATAAGTGCAGTCTATGTCTATATATATATATATATATATATATATATATATATATATATATATATATATACGAGGGGCGGTCGAAAAGTGTTGCACTTTACTAAGAAAGCGTTAAGACAGGCGGGATTGCTGTGTATCATTGTAAAGACACACTATTGGTTTACATTTCCCGTGCGTACATAGCGCGCGCGGGGTGCCGTGTGAAAGAGAAATTGGCGGGAAACTGGTTCAGTTGTGTATGAAGCGGTGTCATGGACAAAAGGAGCATCGAGCCGAAACATCCGCACAGATGTTGGATATTTGCAATGCTGACGAAGATGATTTTTTTCGTAGACTGGTTACTGTGGACGAATGTTGGGTGCATTTCTATGACCCCGAGACTAAAAACCAGAGCAAACAATGGAAACATTCCTGTTCGCCACCACTAAAGAAGGCAAAGACGGTACCCTCTGCGGGAAAGGTTATGCTCACCGTCTTTTGGGACTGCCGCGGGGTAATACTCACCGACTACTTTCCTCGTGGCCGTACTATCAACTCCACGTACTACCAAAGCCTTCTCCAGAAGTTACGAGAAGAAATGAAGCGCAAAAGACGCTGGATGCTGTCCAGAGGCGTTCGTCTGCTTCAGGACAATGCGCCGGCTCATGCAGCTCATGGCTCCATCGTCCTTTTCCAGCAGTGCGGGTATGAAATCATGCCCCATCCAGCATTCTCCCCGGACGTTTCCAAACATGAAGAATCCGCTTTGTGGACGTCGTTTTTCTAACGACCAGGACTTGATTACTGAACTGGAGACGTGGTTCCGGGCCCAGACGGGGGTGTTCTACAATCAGTGCATCAGGAAGGTGAAGAAGAGATGGGAGAAGTGCATTGCCTTGAGGGGTGAATACATAGAGAAGGAAGGACTAAAGTTCACACCAATTTCCAGGTACGTGCCTTGACTCCTTCATACTAAAGTGCAAAACTTTTCGACCGCCCCTCGTATATATATATATATATATATATATATATATATATATATATATATATATATATATATATATATATATATATATATATATATATATATATATATATATATATATATAAGATATGATTGGGAACTCTATACAGAGCGATACAACAGAAGGCAATCTGATCATCAGAAATAGACCTGTCGATCAAGTGTTTCGGCCCTTTACTCTCCTTTACACTCTAAAGGGGGGGGGGGGGGGGGGCCCACCTGGGTCATGACTCCCAAGTGTCCCCGCCTCCTGTTGTCTTATGTAGTAAATGAACCCACTCCACCTTGGTTGTAGCTTTAAAATCCACAATTCTGCCAGTCGGAGGCAATTGCGAAAGTAACCCTTATGTTGAAAACAAATTATTGCGGTCGTTCCACAGCACACCATGACTAGGGACAGACACTGACCCACCCGCGCGAAGCCAACGAGGCTTGAAGCCACTGCGCGCTAGCAACTGAAATCTACTTGCGCCCGACACCTCATATAATACACAGTGTATAAAGTATAAATTGAGACAATATTTGAAGGACCGAGGTCTAGAATGGAACCAGGCCAGGAGGAAGACAGCCAATAGGATAGTATGGCGCTCTCTCTCATCCAAATCTCTACACCTCACGGTAGTAGAGGAACGACTAAGTAAGTATAAATTGAGAAATCTTTTCCCTTTTTGGACCTTAAAAAAATGTATCCTCAACTATACAAGTCGCGTCTTGTGCCGCTACGTAGGTTTTTTCTTGTCCTTTCTCCCAGTAAGACGTTTCACTATTTGCGTTTTTTTTTTTTTTTTTCATTCTACAGTTTTACCCCCGTCTTACGGTAATCCTCCTCATATACTCATATCTTTACAAAGACTGACAATAGTGCAATGTGGGAATGGAATCGACGAAAAACTCATTCGACTTAAATCAGGTCTTTCATTTTGAATGATTTTAAGTCCTATATATATATATACGAGGGAAGGCCAAAAAGTAATGCCTCCTATTTTTTATGTATGTAAATACTGCATCGGTGTGCAATTTGTAAATTTAGCAGGATTCCTCAAACACTCTTCTGCACTGTATAGCATTACCAAACTGTTTCAGTAACAGATGGCACCACTGTAACAGTTTAAAAATGGCTGCCAAAGACGTTCGGTTAAAACAACGTTATGTCATAGAATTCCTCAATGCTGAAGGCGAGACCCCAATTCGCATCCACGAACGTTTGAAGAATGTTTATGGAGATTCAACAGTGGATGTTAGCACTGTCCGACGTTGGGTACATCGTTGTGACGAAGCTGAAGTAGGTCAATCCTCAATGGCTGACGCAAAGCGGACTGGCCGTCCGTCTACCGCAGTGACTCTACACAACATTCATCGAGTTCATAGCATCATTCGTGGTGACCGTCGGGTAACACTGGATGAACTTTCTTCCATGTTGTCCATTAGTAAAGGCAGTGTCCAGAACATCATTAAAGACCTGGGTTATTCAAAAGTTTGTGCAAGGTGGGTACCCAGAATGTTGACAGACAGACATAAAGAAACAAGAAAAACCATAGCCATCAACCTCCTGCACCGTTACGAAACTGAAGGAGAAGAGTTTTTTTATCGAATATTGTGACAGGTGATGAGACTTGGGTTCATTTTTTTTAACCAGAATCCAAGAGGCAGTCAATGGAATGGCATCACACAACATCGCCAACAAGAAAGAAGTTCAAAAGTCCACCGTCTGTAGGGAAAGTTATGGCCTCCGTGTTTTGGGATGAGAAGGGTGTGATTCTTCTCGACTTCTTGGAACAGGGAAACACGGTGAATGCAAACCGTTACATTGAAACTTTGAAGAAGCTTAGAGGTCGTCTTCGGCGACTTTACCCATTAAAAGATCAGAGAACTGCACTACTGTTGCACGATAATGCCACGCCAACACACCGCTAAACGCACCATTGATGCGATTGCAGAATTTGGCTGGACATTATTACCACATCCCCCTTACAGTCCCGATCTTGCACCTTCTGACTTCCATCTGTTTGGACCACTGAAAGAAGATCTTCGTGGACATCACTTTGAGGACACCGAGACCTTTAAACGCGCCGTACGCCAGTTCTTCTTCTGTGATCCTTAGCCGCCGACCGTCAAAGCAGTCAGTGGCCATCACGCCTAGTGGCGTCTTGTAGGGCAACAACAAATTGATTCCACTTTGCTCGGTCGGTGGCCATCCTTCGTACAGTGCCCCAACTCTGGTTCATTCTTTGCATCTCAGCCTCCACAGTCCTCCGCCAGGTTGTTTTTGGTCCGTACGCCAGTGGTTTAGGAAAAAGGACACACATTTTTCCCGTGCGGGGGATACATGCCCCTGTGAGAAGATGGACAAAAACTGTAACAAATAACGGAGACTACATTGAGAAATAAATTTTTGAAGTTCAGACTTGGGGCTACATTTCAATGTGAACTTTATCTGTTTTCTTGCCTATTGAATGAAATTAAAAATTACGAGGCATTACTTTTTGACCGTCCCTCGTATATATAAAACAAGAAAAATAAAGATAGTTGTGGCTGTGAGTTCTACAGAAACAGAAAGGACATTCAGTTTAATTAACAACATCGTTACAACTAAAGAAAATATCTCTGCACCAAAAACGTTTCACATTTCATAACACTGAAGATGATAGGAAACCTCCATCTGAAGATGCAGCACCATTGGTGAAGTTTTGGTGAAGTCCTCGACATAAACAGCTGCCGACAGTCGAATCAAGAAAAGAGGGGACATCGACTATTCACAGCATCAACTATCATTGTGGTCTCTTCTTTAATTTGTCAACCATCGGGGGAGTTTTGAAAATATATGTAATTCTGTATAAACATGTTGCATGTGTAATGTTATTATTATTTTTTTTTTTCATTTATGTGTCACTCATTAAATCTTTTATTCTATACCTTCTTCTTCAAGTTTCCTGCGTGGTGTCGTAAGGAGTCTCTCCACAATTTTCTGTCTCCAGTACTGTTTGTCAATTATGTTATTTTCAACACCTATTGAAGAGTTGGAAAAGATTACTCCCCTCCAGCCTATGGAGGATAGAAGAGATAGCAGAGCCCAGCAACAAGCCGAGAAATTCAGGAGCTGATAGACACCCAATGCACCAAAGAATAATTGGACTTGGAAGGGGAAGACTGAAGCGAAGCAACTTTGTAGAGACAGTCAAAACAAAGATGAGAGCAGACCCCATAAACGCAATATCAACAGCTATGCCCATATGTACTGCACACAAGCTACCAATTTAGAAACAACAGTGCTTCCCTGAAATGATAGAAAACGTTCCAGGTATTGAGAGAACGAACCGCCAAAATGAAACAGAAAGGACAATCCTAACCACAAAATATAGAGAGAAACAGTACCCAAGCAACACCTGGATCCATGCATACATAGATGGATCAGCTACTAATGCAAGAGAAGATGGGGGTGGAGGAGCTCTTCCTGAGCTTAAGCAATGGCACACACAAAAAGATAGCAGTCGCAACAGGAAAATTTTCAAGTAACTTCAGAGCAGAGGCAGAGGCCTTAAAAACTGCATCAGAAATTCTAATGACAGAAGAAAGCTCAGAGAGACCAGTAGCTATCTTCTCAGATGCGCTGTCAGTAATTACAACGCTGAAAAGTCAAAATAATGCTGAACTGGATGACCTAAGAGTAACACTTCACAGACTATGTCAGCAATATAAAAGAGTCGTCATACAGTGGATCCCTTCTCACTGCAACATCCCTGAAAATGAAGAGGTTGACAGATTGGCAAAGGAAGGGGGAAAGCTTCCTCAACTTGACACAAATATAACTTATGAGGAGGCCAAGAGTTTTATCAAGCGCAGATACAGGCACAAGTGGGAAGAAGAGCATCCAGGCCACACACAAAAATGATCCATATTACCAGCTCAGCAGAAGTGAACAAGTGGTAATCTTCAGACTTCGCACAGGTCATAGCAGATTGAGATACCATCTATTCAACAAATTAAAGATAGGAACTACTGATGAGTGTGACTGTGGCACCGATAAAATGACTGCCGAACATCTGCTTCAAAGGTGCCCAGCATATGAGGAACAGAGGAAACGCATATGATCATCAACAGTACCATTCCTGGAGAAAATCTACGGAGATATCAACAGCCTTAGGTTGACCACTGCTTTCTTTGAACTTATTCAAGTTGACATCTGAGGGTGGACGAAGAAGAAGAAGAATTATTATGTTATTTACTTCTTTCCGTGCCATGATGACTACCATCATTGGTGCCTACACCTTGACGTGGTATGGCAGCTTGCGTAACCTGACAACTCCTAGAGCTATGCCACCCGAAGTTTTACTCCTTTCAGGTTCTACCAAGACAGTGGTAAAAGCCGAAAGGAAGTCGCTGACATGAAAAGCTGGACAGGTCTGCGCGGGTAAAGCAGACACCCTTGTCCACCAGGTTGTGGGGGTTTAGCACAGGTCCGACGTACTGTCTATGTTAAAAAAAAAAAACACGTTACGGAAACAGCAACAGATGAACAATCTTTTGTGCAGGATGGAAATCGAGCCTGAGACTATTATGACTGTCCGTGATGAAAGCCGAAAGGTAGTCATTGACATGAAAACGGACATCCTGACTGCTAAACACGAAACCAGAATCTGATTTTGGAATGTAAGAATAATGAACGAGGCAGGAAAACTGAAACAGATTGCAATGAAATGAGAAACTACAGATTACACATTCTAGGAATAAGTGAGAGAAACGGCAAATGATGACATCCGTTGCAAGGTGTGAAAGTAAGAAGAGGCACATATGTGGAAAGTAATCACCATCTAGTAATAGCAAGAATAAAGTTGATCAGAATAACTTGGCAAACAAAATATCAAAGCAGAAACGATTTGACATCAGTACATTGAATGACCCCTTATGAGAACAGCTTTTGTGTCTGATGTAAATAAACGTTATAAAACTGCTACGAGACAGCAGCTGAGGACGTTGACCACAAATTCAGTACAATTTCAGCAATATATAAAGAGTGCAGCAAATCATGCTTGGGATTCCAGGAAAGGAAGATAAAAGATTGGATAACACCAGAAACATTGAAAACCATTGGGATGAGAAAAGAAATCAAAAGAAAAGAAATGGAAGCATATTCCCCTAGGCTCAAGAAAAGATATAGTGAACAGTAGAGCGCCAAGAAAGGAAATAAAACGTCAAACTAGAGCTGACCAAAGGAAATTCCTAGATAACCTTGCAAGACAGGCGGAAGAAGCAGCACTGAGGAATGAACAAAGCACAGTATACAAAAAAAAAAACAAAAGCGATCAGTGGAAAACGTGGTGCAAACAACATTATACTAGTGAGAGACAAGCATGGAAATCTAATAACCACAAAACGTGGGCAAAAAGCAAGTTAGGCAGAGCACCAGAGAAACACTAAATACGGCACTTCCAGAGTCACAGTTGATCATTCCCGAGGCTGAAAATGACCTAGATATAAATACAGATATTCCACAAAGGGAAGAAATCATCACAGATACCAAAATAGCTGAAGAACGGAAAGGCTCCATGCCATGATAACTTAAATGCAGAGCACTTTAAAACAGATCCTAAATCAACAGCAGAACTATTAGAACCATCATTTGCAGAGACACACTACTGGAATGAAACAAAGGATTGCTTGTCAAATTACCAAAAAGGGTGACCTCACTGACTGCAATAATTAGAGAGGAATTACTCTCCTATTTTTTATAACATTATTTCCCAGCAAAATACTGGGCAAGATAATTATACTACTCATCAAAAGTCAAGGGCCACTTAGAAAAACCATGGTTGAAACCATAAAACAAATCTGATATAAACGTAATTGGTATCAGTCAAAACGGCATTTATTGAATACCAAATTGACATGGCCCGTAAAGAAATGGAAACACACATTCAAAAGCAATGAAGCTGTGAAGTGTGTCACCCACCTTTTCAAAAGTCACACAATAGATATTGGACAAATAGACATTTCAAAATCGGGTATGACCACCGTTTGCAGCAAGACATTCAAGACAGCGTAGACGCATCGAGTCCACAAGGGTCCGAAGAGTATCCTGAGGAACAGCTTGCCATTCCTGAAGCAGAAATGCAGTCAGCTGTGCAACATCCATTGGCAGGGGGTGATTTTTTGACAATCTTCGACCAAGGACATCCCAGAGGTGCTCAATCGGAGAAAGGTCAGGTGAATGAGCTGGCCAAGCCATCCTGATGATCCCATGTTGCTGAATAAACTCATTCACCATACGAGCTCGATGGGGTCGAGCGTTATCATCTTGTAGGATGGCATTACCACCTATGGCCTCCAGAGCAGGCTGAAGAATTGGTCTCAAGATTTCGTTCTGGTATCTTGGGCCGGTCAAGTTGCCTTGGATGATGTAGAGTGGGGTCATGCCGTGTCTGTAGAAGCCTCCCCAGACAATGACAGAACACCTACCATAACGATCCACCTCTCGAATTGTGTCATCAGTAAATCGCTCTCCTGGTCGTCTCCAAACTCGAATCCTGCCACCATTGAATGACACAGTGAAGCGAGATTCATCAGTGAAGAGAACTTGACTCCATTGTTGCTTTGTCCATTGGATGTGCTCGCGACACCAAGCAACACGGGCTCTGCGGCGAGCAGGAGTAAGAGGGATTCTGACTGCAGGACGTCGAGCAGCCAGTCCAAATTCATGTAAACGTCTGCGAATGGTGCTTTGACTGACATTAACGTTTACAGTTTGTCTCAGCTGACATCTTAGAGTGGAACAAGTCACTGTTCGATGGCGCAGGGCTGACAACAAGAGGTACCGGTCATCATGTCTATTGGTGCATCTAGGGCGACCTGACCGGTGGCGATCCTTATCACTTCCTGTGGCCTGAAATCTCTCCAAAATTCTTTGGATAGTAGAGTGTGACACTGCAAGCCGTCTAGCAACCTCACGGACAGATAAACCACTTTCAACCCACGCTATAGCCCTCATTCTTTGTAAGGTGTCAAGACTTCTTCTCGGTGGCATGGTTTTTGCAAGTGATGAATGTCGTGAAACATTCTAAATCCACATATATAAATTAAAAGGTAAATGCAAAGCCTAACACATAAATTCGAAAAAAAGGAAAGAGAAATGGTAAAAGCACAGTGCTATCACAATGGCGTACAAAAATCCTCCTTTTTCTACTTCGTCTGCATATTCTCACGCTTTCACGTTCACTAGTAAAGCCTACAGCAGCATACACGCGTTTCAACAAAACAATAAAACGTGTACTGTATTTCTTAGAAAACCTTGAGATACGCAAGCTGATTAATGACCTAAATTAATATTAGCATTAATTTCATTTTATACACTGCGTAATGAAAAGACAGATGGAATTAGGATAGAGAGAGCGAGGGCTGAAAGCACGAACGCCATAAACACTAACACGCGTCTCGCGATATACAATTAATGCCACCCCCAACGCGAAAGGCATGAAGCACTAGTTTTTTTTTCTCAAATGGACAGTGATAAAAAACACTACCCTTACGAGAGTTAGGTTTAAAAACCTGTAAAATGCTTATTGGGAAACATGACATTATACTGGTTTACGTTTGAAAGCCTGACAGTACCCAGACACCACGTCGTATCGAAGTGAACGGGAGGTAGAAGAAAATGCATATTTTTAACGCAGCCACTTAGCTCCATTAAAACTTATATATTTGGGTTCCTTAGGACTTGCTGACAAAGAATATGTTAAGTGTTACGCAAATAGTCTAGGAATTAACAAATTATAGCCAAAAGAAAATAGTGAGGGTGTCAGACAACACCAAATAATAATCGCACAGTGGCATGTTTTGAAACCACCATTTTACGGGAAATAGGCCACCATGTTAAATCCTATTTGATTGGATAGAGGTAAATGTAAGGCGAAACACGATTAGTCGGACTACAAATACTAATTTTTTGTTGTTAGGGGAACGGTAGTAGGGGTACTTTTTTGAAAAGCTGTGTAAACATGGCCCGATTGGTTAGATCCGCCAATCTAGTCAATTAGGAGCATCAGTTCAGTGCCACATTTTAAAATAAACTTACCCAGAAACAGTGCGTTGAGAACCAGCTTATATTTTTTCTAAATAAAAACCTGGGACAGCGGCAGATCGGATTTTGTGCCATATTCATCGCCAGTCAACGTATTTGTGTATTATTTCCATGAATTGTGGTAAGCTTGACATATTTGATATCTTTTTAATGAAAATTGAATGTAAATTGATAATTTATGTCTGTATATGTGTGTGGTTCAGTAGCAAACATGAGGCAAAGCCTAAATATTGCTCCAACCTGAACAGAACGTGTCGGAGAAAAGAAAACTGCATGGAATTGCCAAACAGTACACTGACACCTATCTTATTGACTAGAAAGAACTAATGCTGGAATTGCAGAGGCGTAGTAACCATTAGGGAGGAGTATACTGGTGTAAATTGTTTCAGATGAAGCTAGCAGTTGGCCTACCGCTCTGAACTCAGTGTTTGTTATGTATTGTGTTCAGTGTGGAAATAGATTATAAATTAGTTCTGAAATAGGAGGTACAACCTTCTTGTTTCAGGGACCGTGGTCCTAAGTTATTGAAGCAGCACCTGGTCTGAGTTTTGCTGAATCCAGAGGCTGACAGCATACTCCTTGGTCCAGATAGCGACCAGTGAGGTGTCTCCAGAACACAGTGAAGCAATCGAGCAGAGGAGTCTTTTCCTGCCACCATCACGAAAGATAAGCTTCTGTGGCCAGAGCAGCTCAACATTATGTGCCCCCCCTCAAAAATTGACATTATATTAAACACAGAGGGACAATAAATTGTTTCAAATGACAGGAACTGTGAACTTTTCCCAATACTATTTCCACGATAATCAAACACTTGAAGTCATGATGACAAACAACAATCTAGCTTGAAAAACAAAACCAGTATTACCTCATAGTACTACTTCACAACTTACACACATAGGATAATACTAATAAATTATGTCAATACAAAGTTCATATTTATAAATTGTGATTACATTTGATTGTGATTCCTGGTTCACTGTGTAGTTGAATCAGGATATCTATTATTGAAAGGAGTTATTACACATATATTTGAAACTTTACACTTGACTCATTTAAGATAGTCTTATAGAGTGTTATATGTGTGTGAGTGTCACAGTGTTGTAAAGTGTTGTGGAATAAATTAAATTGTTTATCTGTCTGTTGTTGTTGTGACTTACACTTCATCATTTTCATAACCCTAGACATTCAACGTAGTCATCACAATATTCCAGAATAATTCTGACTGAGGTATAAATGTGGTAGCAAGTAAGGTCATCTGTAATACACCACACTTATTAGATACAGATACCTTCACAGCTGATCTCAGTCAGTACACTAAGTCCCCTATAAATATTAATATCATCCCACTTTACCACATATATTGGGGTCTCGCTCCCGGGATATTGAACTTTCTCCTATTATATATATTGGGAATAATAAAAATTTAAAAGGTATCCTTGGGTGAAAATAAATAAGGTTGAGCTCTCAGTGCCTGTGGTTGTCCTTGGATAATTAATTACAGATTGTATTGTTTAGTTAGACATTATATAAATTTACCTGTTAGAAAATGGCGGACCTGGCCAAATTTCGATCTGCTGCTATGCAGGCTGCAAAAGAGTTAGGAATGGACGGGCAAGTTATGATTTCCTATGTCACTACGGAATGTGACAAATATATTGAACGGGAAGAAAGAAGATTAGAAAAAGAGGCCGAAAGAAAATTAGAATCGGAAAGATTAGAAAAAGAGGCTGAAAGAAAGTTAGAGGCTGAAAAAGAAATTAAGAGGCTGCAGATTGAGGCTGAGGCTAAGAAATTGGAGGCAGAAAGAGGAGAAAAAAGGCTGAAAGGGAAGCAGAAGAAAAAAGATTAGCTGCAGAAAGGGAAGAAAAAAGATTAGCTGCAGAAAGGGAAGACAAGAGATTAGCTGCAGAAAGGGAAGACAAGAGATTAGCTGCAGAGAGGGAAGCAGAAAAGGAGGATAAAAGATTACAAAGGGAACATGAGTTACGACTAAGGGAGTTTGAGTTTCAAGGCCATGCTCCTGAAAATGGTGCCAGTCCCTTTACCTCCGATGCTACTGCTAGTCAGGGAGCCTCAACCTCAGCTATGAATTTTCATTTAGATCATTTTGTTGAGAAAGACGATGATATTGAGAGCTATCTAAATAGATATGAACTATTAGCTACCACGTATGGGTTAGAGAGAGAAAGGTGGAGCTTAAAGTTATCTCAAGGGTTTCGTGGGGCAGCTTATGAAGTTTTTGCCAAAATGAGCAGAGGTGATCAAGAAAATTATGACATGCTAAAGCAGGCTCTTTTGTTAAGATATGAAAAGAACGCAGAATTTTATAGGAAAAAATTTAGGAATGCTAAACTACTGTCAGGTGAAACCTATCACCAGTTCTCTGCACGGTTAGAGACATACTTGGAGAAATGGACTTCTCTGGGGAAAACCCAAGATCTTAAGGAAATGGTCCTTATAGAACAACTAAGAGAGTCCATGGCTCCAGACCTGAGAAAGTTTCTCATGGAACAAGGTGCAGAGAGACTGGGTGAGTTACTAAATGTTGCAGAAAGGTATCAAGCAGCTCAGGCAGAGGTATCAGGTAATAAAAAGAAACAGGTAGACTATTTTAAGGCACCACAGAACTTTAATAAATTTGATCCTAGAGATCAAAACAAAAGTAAGCACCAGTTTGATAGGCCACGGTATGACAATAAAAATAAAACCCCACAATTCGATGAAAGGAAATATGATGAAAGAAAATCTTTCAACCAAGGAAGGAGGTGGTGTAAAAATTGTCAGATGGACAATCATGACACTGACCGTTGTAGAAGGAAACCTGTGTATATGGCCACCCTTCAGGTCAGGTCGACCTCAAGACAGGAGGAGGATATTATGTTAGATACCACTCCAGAAGAGATGAGGAAGGCACAGGCTGGGGATAAGACCCTCAAGCCTTGTTTCAGGAAATTGTCAACTTGTCATACAACTCCAGGCAAGGGAGATTTTTACATGAAAAACAAGTTGATTTACAGGAAGGCCGGAACTAGATCCAATGGTCACGGACAGTTGGTTCTTCCAAAGGCATATAGGGCAGACTTAATAAGGAGCCTACATGTGAAACAAGATGGGGACCATGAGAAAATTGGTACCATCATCCAAAAGGTGGCTCACAATTATTATTGGCCCAAGGCAAGGTGGGACATTGAGAATTTTGTAGAAAGGTGTAGCATAGCACATGAGGGAACACCCACAAGTGGGAACATTGATCAGGACCTGGACACGCCACGGGGCAAACTTAGGCCTGACAAGAAAAATAAATTGGATAAAGTGGACCAAGTGGAATGGGAAGCCCCTTTTCACGGACAAGCTTCAATTAACTGTTTTACAATGGCCACTATGCGGAGAGTGCAAAAAGATGTCTTACCCCAGGATAAGCCGAAAATCCCTCAATCGGACTTAAACAAACTGGAGGAAGAAGATGTAGAGAGGAAATCTCTCATCAAGAATTCTAAGTGGGGAGAAAGCCCCAAGAAAAGAATTGGTAGCGGTCGTTTTGTGCATGATAATTCTGGGAAGAAAAATCATCACTATAGAGCTTCGAGTGGAAGAGACCATACCGGTGCATGGACAAATAGGTCCACAAAATTAAAGGTCCATATGAAGCGCTGTTAAGAACGTGGACTGATGAAAAGGCAGAGGAAAATATTACATCCTCATACCAATATGTGAATGAGCTGACCACTCGTTTAAAAACTGGCTGGAAACTTGCCAATGAAAATTTGAGACAAGCCAGGAAGAAACATGCTGCCTATTTTAACAGGAAAGCTAAAGACAGAGATTTGGCTGTGGGAGAGAAGGTACTGCTTCTTCTCCCCGGTAGTCAGAATAAGTTACAAATTGGATGGCAAGGTCCATATACAGTTCTAGAGAAGGTGTCTAGAACCAATTATAAGATAGATAAGAAGAAAAAAAAATCTATCATGTGAATCTCCTGAAGAAATATTTGGAAAGAGAAAATCAGGAAGAGACACACTTGTTGACCTTGTCCATTGCCATGGAGATGAAAAAGGAACCACTTTCATCATTTGAATATCCATTACACCCCTGTGAGACAGCGGCACAGGTGAAAATCAGTACACATTTAACGAAAAATCAGAAAGAGAGAGTGCAACAGGTTCTAGATAATCATACAGAGGTGTTAACAGACCGACCGGGGCATACAAACTTATTGGAATATGATATGAAACTGATAGACCCCACACCTGTCTGTATGAAACCCTATTCGATTCCTTTTGCTAAGGAGAAAGCTTTGAAGGAAGAGATAGACTATTTGTTGAAGGAAGGAATTATTTCACACAGTGAATCTTCGTATAGTTCCAGTGTGGTGCTCTTAAGGAAACCCTCTGGAGAACATAGACTCTGTATAGATTACAGGAGACTGAATGCTATCACAGAAGGACAGGTGGATCCATTGCCGGATACAAATCAGTTGTTTGCCAGGCTAAATAAAGCTAAATATTTCTCAAAAGTGGATCTGAGTAAAGGATACTATCAGATTCCAGTAAAGCCTGAGGTTAGACCATACCTAGCTTTTAGTACCTCAGAGGGACACTATGAGTTTAACAGATTGCCATTTGGATTGAAGAATGCGCCTAGTGTCTTCTCTAGAATGATGAGAAAATTATTGGATCCACTCCACAACTCAGATATCACCATATAGATCAACTCCTCATAACGTACAATTTGAGGAACATCTAATCTTCTCTGGACATGTCGTTGAGCAGACTCAGAGAAAAAAAAATGGTGAATATTGATTGCTAAGCAGTAGTAAGACAAGCCGTAACACTTGCAGCTGTACAGTAACATATCTGAAATGGATTCTTGAATTGCAGAGGTCTGGGGCAGATTTCTTGAGTCGTGCCTACTTTGAATTGACCCACCTGCATTAATCCATGATAAAAATAAAATTAGCGAACCGGTGATGCGGATTTTTTAAGCCGCCATCCGTGTGATGAGAATCACCGTAAGCCCCAGAAATAATAATAAATTTCTCTATGTGTATATAGAATTATAGACTGACATATAACATCTGTTTTAAGAGGGGAGAATTTGTCGTGAAACATTCTAAATCCACATATATAAATTAAAAGGTAAATGTAAAGCCTAACACATAAATTCGAAAAAAGGAAAGAGAAATGGTAAAAGCACAGTGCTATCACAATGGCGTACAAAAATCCTCCTTTTTCTACTTCGTCTGCATATTCTCACGCTTTCACGTTCACTAGTAAAGCCTACAGCAGCATACACGCGTTTCAACAAAACAATAAAACGTGTACTGTATTTCTTAGAAAACCTTGAGATACGCAAGCTGATTAATGACCTAAATTAATATTAGCATTAATTTCATTTTATACACTGCGTAATGAAAAGACAGATGGAATTAGGATAGAGAGAGGGAGGGCTGAAAGCAGGAACGCCGGCAACACTAACACGCGTCTCGCGATATACAATTAATGCCACCCCCAACGCGAAAGGCATGAAGCACTAGTTTTTTTCTCTCAAATGACAGTGATAAAAAACACTACCCATACGAGAGTTAGGTTTAAAAACCTGTAAAATGCTTATTGGGAAACATGACATTATACTGGTTTACGTTTGAAAGCCTGACAGTACCCAGACACCACGTCGTATCGAAGTGAACGGGAGGTAGAAGAAAATGCATATTTTTAACGCAGCCACTTAGCTCCATTAAAACTTATATATTTGGGTTCCTTAGGACTTGCTGACAAAGAATATGTTAAGTGTTACGCAAATAGTCTAGGAATTAACAAATTATAGCCAAAAGAAAATAGTGAGGGTGTCAGACAACACCAAATAATAATCGCACAGTGGCATGTTTTGAAACCACCATTTTACGGGAAATAGGCCACCATGTTAAATCCTATTTGATTGGATAGAAGTAAATGTAAGGCGAAACACGATTAGTCGGACTACAAATACTAATTTTTTGTTGTTAGGGGAACGGTAGTAGGGGTACTTTTTTGAAAAGCTGTGTAAACATGGCCCGATTGGTTAGATCCGCCAATCTAGTCAATTAGGAGCGTCAGTTCAGTGCCACATTTTAAAATAAACTTACTCAGAAACAGTGCGTTGAGAACCAGCTTATATGTTTTCTAAATAAAAGCCTGGGACAGCGGCAGATCGGATTTTGTGCCATATTCATCGCCAGTCAACGTATTTGTGTATTATTTCCATGAATTGTGGTAAGCTTGACATATTTGATATCTTTTTAATGAAAATTGAATGTAAATTGATAATTTATGTCTGTATATGTGTGTGGTTCAGTAGCAAACATGAGGCAAAGCCTAAATATTGCTCCAACCTGAACAGAACGTGTCGGAGAAAAGAAAACTGCATGGAATTGCCAAACAGTACACTGACACCTATCTTATTGACTAGAAAGAACTAATGCTGGAATTGCAGAGGCGTAGTAACCATTAGGGAGGAGTATACTGGTGTAAATTGTTTCAGATGAAGCTAGCAGTTGGCCTACCGCTCTGAACTCAGTGTTTGTTATGTATTGTGTTCAGTGTGGAAATAGATTATAAATTAGTTCTGAAATAGGAGGTACAACCTTCTTGTTTCAGGGACCGTGGTCCTAAGTTATTGAAGCAGCACCTGGTCTGAGTTTTGCTGAATCCAGAGGCTGACAGCATACTCCTTGGTCCAGATAGCGACCAGTGAGGTGTCTCCAGAACACAGTGAAGCAATCGAGCAGAGGAGTCTTTTCCTGCCGCCATCACGAAAGATAAGCTTCTGTGGCCAGAGCAGCTCAACATTATGTGCCCCCCCCCCTCAAAAATTGACATTATATTAAACACAGAGGGACAATAAATTGTTTCAAATGACAGGAACTGTGAACTTTTCCCAATACTATTTCCACGATAATCAAACACTTGAAGTCATGATGACAAACAACAATCTAGCTTGAAAAACAAAACCAGTATTACCTCATAGTACTACTTCACAACTTACACACATAGGATAATACTAATAAATTATGTCAATACAAAGTTCATATTTATAAATTGTGATTACATTTGATTGTGATTCCTGGTTCACTGTGTAGTTGAATCAGGATATCTATTATTGAAAGGAGTTATTACACATATATTTGAAACTTTACACTTGACTCATTTAAGATAGTCTTATAGAGTGTTATATGTGTGTGAGTGTCACAGTGTTGTAAAGTGTTGTGGAATAAATTAAATTGTTTATCTGTCTGTTGTTGTTGTGACTTACACTTCATCATTTTCATAACCCTAGACATTCAACGTAGTCATCACAATATTCCAGAATAATTCTGACTGAGGTATAAATGTGGTAGCAAGTAAGGTCATCTATAATACACCACACTTATTAGATACAGATACCTTCACAGCTGATCTCAGTCAGTACACTAAGTCCCCTATAAATATTAATATCATCCCACTTTACCACAATGAAACTACCCTATGTCTGCTTATTGTAAAACAAATTAAGAGTGAACTCTGTTCACGAAAAGTCGCCATTGCACGTGGAATGTCAATCAGCACGATTACTTCACCTGTTTGGTTGTCCGGATGTTTGAAAAAAACAGATTAAAAATGTGAATTTATGGTCAGCAAACCAAATTGCACGTGATCACCATGGTTGTCGGTGAGTTGTTTTTATGCTTTACGTGCATTGAGGACTGTCAGAGGAAGATATTGCACCCAGTTTTACTAAAAACTTCCTTCATTTAATCATTCTATGCACTTATATAAAAGTGTATTGAAAATAATAGGGTGGCCTTTGACTTGACGAGCAGTATATTCAAAGAATTTCACGAGTACTAGACCATAATCTGAGGAAGGAACGAGCAGGATTAAGAAGAAACAGCGAATGTGCAGACCAGATCTTCACCTTCAGGAACATAACTGAGCAGTGTTCAGAATGGCAGAGACATAGGTATGTAACAACTTTGTTGATTATGAAAAGGCATTTGACAGCGTACACAGGGACAGACTGTGGAAAATACCGAGGGCTTATGAAATGCCTAAGTGCCTTTTTCCATCATCAAAAGCCTCTATGCTAATTTTACAAGTAGTGCTGAGCAGAGCAACCTAACTTTTGAGGTGAAAACTGGAGTGCGGATGGGATGCTCCTATCAACCACTCTCTTTTTAACTTTCATAGACTCGGTGATGCATCAGACAACAGAGAATGCCCCTACACTGCCTAGGGGAATAAGATGAACAACATTCTCTACACTGAAGGATCTAGAATACGCAGATGACATGACACTATTCGTGCATTTACATCAACACATACAGGAGAAAAAAAAACCAACTGAATACAGCCAACATGTGGGACTAAACATTAATCTCAAGAAGACAGAATTAATTGCACTCAGTGTAAAAAATCCTGCGTCCATAACAATAAGGGACTAAAGGCTAGAAAATACAAACATATTTACATACTTAGGGGTCGTCTACATATGACATTACGCAATTTTTGCCACATAACCACCCCTCACCCCCCAGTCCGGTAATATTTTGTCCAAAAAACCAACCCAGACACCTCCCCTCTTATGTGACGTGACCAATCTCAACCCACCCCCACCCCGCCCCCCCCCCCCCCCCAGCCCTGTTTTTTTAATACATATTTTTTTCTTAACACTGAAAAGAAAGAATGTAATCGAATGTAAATTAGTTAACTAGTGCAGACCAAAAAAAAAAAAAAAACCATCTTTTAAGTAAAATAGTGTTTAATTAATTAGACTTCTACAAAAGCTGCTTTGCTGGTTAAATGTTGTTAAATTTGTTTTAACGAATATTGTTCATTTTGTTTCAATTTAATTTCAAAAAATTAAAAATAAATTAAATGTAAAGTAAACAACATCAATAGCTTCAATTCCTACTTGTGTTAAAGTTTAATAAAATAATCTTAAACTTGAGAGAAAATCCCCAAAAAACATTGAAAGGTCTAAAAACTGAAGTTCTTATCAATGAATAATTTATCTTTCTTATCATTATCCTAAGACAAAAAGTAAAATGCTCATCATTGAACGAACTAGAAACCCATTTGCTTCCAGATCAACATTGCTTATTGAAAATGTGTATGTTGTATTAATAAAGAAATATAACATTAAAAACAATTTAAACTAGTAACAGATTATAACAATTATTGGATATTTCAGCTGAGATTATAATATTAATAAAAGTCGTCCACGAGGGAGTTGTTAACTACTATGGTGATTTGGCTGAGATTACAATATTAACGTAATTCGTCCACGAGGACGTTGTTAACTACTGTGGTGATTTGGCTGAGATTATAATATTAACGTAAGTCTTCCACGAGGGGATTGTTAACTACTGTGGTGATTTGGCTGAGATTACAATATTAACGTGAGTCGTCCACGAGGGAGTTGTTAACTACTGCGGATAAAAGTAGGCTATGAGGATGAAGAGCGTGCGATTGGCAGAGTGATTATAGTGCTGGCCCCTCGCAGGGATCGGGTTGAGTTTGGGAAAACAGTTGTATGGAAAAAAAAACAAACACACACACACAAATAGTAATACGTCTAACAAGAAGAACGGAAAAGAAAAACCTACGTTACGGCCACAAGGCCTTCGTCAGGGACAGGCAAACAAGAGACAGGAGGGAAAGAAAATGAGAATTAAGTAGAGAACATGAAACTATAAAAATAAGAGGAAAAAAAAAACTCCCTTATGTCCAGTCACATGGTGAAGCAAGATGGCTGCCACTAAACCGGAAAGCGGAAGTCGAGTTTGGGAAAGCAAAGGCAGCGAGGAAGGGAACTGGTCACCCCCACCTCTCGAAATTGGACCTAGTATAGTGAAGTTTTTGACACTTCACTCCTGTCACTGCGCGACTGGTGCTCTATATTATATTTTATATATAGTTATCTTGATACCTTAGGGTTTGCCGCAGCAATCCCAGCAAGTTCAGAATCACCTGTCACAGTCCCCTTTCAGTATGAGATTCTGCCATCGTCATACCATTTTACGGCACTCGCCGATTTACTCTGGCCTTACAACTGCTCCCCTTGTCGGCCCATAGCTTGGCGTGATCATATAGTGGTCGGTTGTGATCGTAGTATGGTTTTGTGTTGTGGTGGACAGTGGTGGGTGAGTGGTGAAATTAATCTTTCCAACTTCAAGTTATATAACCGTTAATCAAAATTACAACCCCACTTAGAGGCACACAATAAGACACAGTCACTTGAAAAGTTCATAGTTCCTTTAATTAGCCCAGACATAATTCATGTTGCTTCGAAATCAGACATATTCTTTTTCCCTTCTTGACAGTCATTCAATTCATAAGGTTTGCCCTTCCCCGAGATTCCTCTGGACAACGTACGATTTAAACCCTTGGGTTGACCCACAGGTCATTTTAACTGCTCCTTCCTTCGACACAGACGCTCTTCGATCATTAAACGCACTTACCAATTGTTAAAGATGGGGTATTTCATTCGTGAACAAGCGGCTAATGCAGAGTTGATTTGCATCTAGTTCTTTCTTCTCAGCCCTTTCATTATTCTTGGTCTTTTCTTCTCAGCCCGATGGAACTACTTACTGGTTCAGCTTTCAGGTTGTAACCTTCATTTTTCTTCCATCTTGTTCAGTGGACTCCTTGTCACCTTCTGTCGTCATGGTTGTTCTGTATGACGCGTTTTTTAATTTTTTTTTTCTCTCGAATCCCTTTTCTTTTCTGACATCCGCATAGAGAGTACTTTTTTCTTCTCTCTACAGTCGATCCATTATTCCTTTTTATTTCGTCATATTGTCCGTATGTCACGGCTCCTGTGACATTTCACCCCAGGGTCCCTTAAAGAATAAATGATGTCCAAAGCATCATTCTCCCCTGGCCCTATCTCCCACAGATCCATAACCTTCCCCTTTCCATAATCACCCAATACTAATTAACGTGAACTAATTCTTTACAAATTCTAATACTTAAATAATAACATGATTAACTTCTTAATTATCAATTAAACCTACAACTTTAACAAGTTTTACCTTCTTAAATTATATACTACAATCAACATTCAATTATGGTTCAGCCCTCCCGCTACTCTCGTTTCTAGCCATAACCAGTTCAGCCCCTCAACTTATACTCGTTTCTTCTAACTACTTGTATTTCCACTAATAACCAAGTTCAAGACCTCCCCTTTGTCTTGCTCCTTACTTCTATGGTCGCCTTCCTGTCATTCCGCCACTGCATCTATGTCTCACCCTTTGTTCTGCTATTTGAGCATTATCGTTTTTTCCCCTTAGCTCACGCATAAGTCCGTTTGGACTCTGTTATGCCCCTATATCAAAATTAGCCATCACTTCCATCCTGTACTTATAACTGCTATAAGCAACCCTCAAGGATTCTCTCTCCTTCTCTTTTCTTACTTAACCCTGCTTGCTATCTCATTTCGTTCCCTATAACTCTTCCCCAATTTTACCTTACCCTCTGGTTTTCGGAGAAGCCCCTCTCCTCACAAGTCTCCACAAGACTACAGCAATCGCCGCAACACCTCTGTGCTCCACACTACCTCTTAATCTCGTTCCTTTTCTTATGGCCCTTTAGACATATCCGTCTGATCCTTCAATTCATTCTTAATTTCATCATCTCTTTTGGCCTCTTCTTCTTCTCCCTATATATATATATATATATATATATATATATATATATATATATATATATATATATATATATATATATATATATATATATATATATATATATATATATATATATATATATATATATATATATATATATATATATATATATATATCTCCTCGTCATTTCCCACGACTCTCTCTTGTCTTTTTTCTACCTTAATTTCCATTATTGTTTTCAACTTTCTCATCCTCACATCCTCTCTACTTTTACTCATAACTCCACTATTTCTGCCACTGTAGCTTCCTTGTCCCCATATCTCTCTCACTAATCTGGTTAGCAATCTCTATAATTGTTTCCTCCCTTTATTTCTTTTCTGACTTCTATCACGATTGGCTTGTTCCATCCTTCCCTGTCGTCTCTCCTTGGTTTCGTCATCTAACATTTTCGTTAGAACCATATCTACTTCATCTCTTGTTCTTGGAAAGTGTGTACGATACTTTCCCTCTAACAATCTCCATACCTTGCTTCTTGATAAGTTAATATCAGGTCGTCTTATGATAGCTTCTATCACCTTCCTTAACTCCTCTATGTTTGGTTCATCTTCTTTAATCATTTTCCTACTCGGTTCACTCACCTCTTCTCCCACTCCTTTTCTCAATTCTCCTACTATTTCGCGCCTCTCCGTAGGCCATACTTTCCTCAGGTGACTCTTTTTACTCCTTTTTCCTACATTTTTTTTTGGTCTAGGTCCTCATCCTCTGTGAATACCCACTTATCTTCTTCATCTGACATTTCATTGTCCGAATAACTTGATGTCGAATCTGAGAACACGTCTTGTTCCACTATTTTGATTCCCCAGTAATTTAGTTCCTCTATCACTCTCATTACAAGCCTGCGAATTTTCTCTATTCTTCCCGATAAGTCTATATCAAACCTTCCCTCTAGAAATCTCTGTACATACTCTAATACCACTGATTCGGGTTTAGCTCCCTTCAATTCGTCTTTTATTGCTTTCTTCATCTCTTGTACACTTGGCTTAACCACCTTAACAATTTTCTTCTCCTCTGAACCACTGTTAATTCTCTGCTCTCTCTTCTCTCCTTCCCGCTCTCTATTCTTTTTATCGATGTATGGACAATGTGCCGCTCTCTTTTCTTCATCCTTTCTTCCACTATTATTTCATAAGTTCCTCTTAACTTCTTCCTCCTCAATTCCATCATTACACCCGATTCCTACCTGTTTTCTTGCCATCTTTAGATGCTTCTATCTGGTTCTTTCTCGTTTCCAATTCCTCAATCTCCTTCTCGATCTCTGCACACAATGCAGTTATCTTTTCAATTGCAGACACCTTAGAACCTTTTATCTTATTCTCCTTTTCTTGCCTCGCCTCCAACTGGGTTTCATCTGTCAATCTTTTGAGACGCTTTACATAATCTGCTGAATCATCTGACAATAAAGACGATACATCAGACTTGTTATTTTACCCTCTAATACCTGTAACGCCTAACACTTCCTGTGTCTCTGAGGTCCCCTCTGTCTGATTCGCCAAGTCCTGTGTTCTCTGTTTAACCGTGGTCCCCTCTGATCCCTTATTCTCATTCTCCTCCTCTTTGTCCGTCAGAAACCTCCGCTTATATTCCATCAACGGAATATCGACCTCACTCTCCCAATCATCCGTCAGTAACCTCCGCTTATATTCCATCAACGGAATATCGTCCTCACTCTCCCAATCATCCAGCCTTGCTGGTCTTTCTTTCCCATCTGACGTTTCCCCATTCCTCAGCGTAACAGACTTACATCTCCTTCCATCGATCTCCCTCTCACTAATTTGTCACTCTATATTTTCCTTTCTCTTTTCTATTTCTGCCTTTTTTGTGGCTTTGTTTCTACCCGTTTCCATTCCTACTCTATTATTTAGGTTACTAAAAAAGTTTTCGATCATCGAATCGCCCTCTGGATTCTCTTCTTCATTACTAATATCCTGCGTCGTTACAAGGGTGGCTCTCCTTCCTTGTTTCTCTCTCTCTTCCGTACTGGGTTTTCTAATCCATGGTCTATAATCATCTCTTCGTAGTTGTTGAACGTGAGCCTTGGTTGTGTGGTTCAATTTTTCATTCCATATCCTATAATTAATTAAGGTTGTCCTCTCCAGAATAACATAACCTTTTATCCAATGGTTATCGAACTTAGTGGGGCGTACATGCTTCCTATAATAAACTCTATCTCCTGGTTGAAATTCTTGTAACTTAGCTTTTCTATCCGCATAACGTTTTTGCCTCTCAAACTCCTTTTTATCACTCATCCTATCACTACTCTTATCCCCCATATTTTCCTTTACTGTTTTTAATTCCGATTTTACATTGGTCCTGCCAGTCTCATTTCTTACTCTATCGACATCTGAGTCCGAATAGTTCATTATACTCATCTCGTTTTCTCCATCATTTTCTTCTCTATCCCATCGTCTGTTCATAAACCTGGTTCTATTTCCACAATTTCTTCTATATATATCCGCAGAGAACAAATCATTGTTCCTCCATTTATTTAAACGATTCCATGTTCGATTTACTCGGTATCCCCTTGTGATGCATACAATTCTGCCTATTCCAACAGGAGTATTATATCTATCAGTTCCTGTTCCTATGTTCGTTTGTCTATATCGTCCTTCGCTTTTCGGTGGAGCATAGTTTTCCCGATGAGTCTGCTGAGGTCTTCTCGAGGCAGCCTCTCCCATTCTCTGTCTATCCAGTCTTCCCCTCTCCTCATGTCCCCATCTACCTACTCTAGGCGGAACATTTTCCCTACTAAAGTCCGATTCTGGATTTCTACCTGTGTATGTGGACCTGTGGTCGTACTCTTCATCTACAACCCTTCCATGTCTATATTCCATACCTCTTGATACTTGTCTGAACTCCACAGGAGCTTCTCTCTCACTTATTTTCCTATGATTTCTGTCTTCCCTCAACCCACTTCGTTGTCCGGTATGACTCTCCATTCTTCGTTTCTTACACACCGCTGCCAAATGTCCTTTTGCATTACACAAATAACATCGTTTTTCTTCCGCCATCTGTATGATTCCCCTCCTGTTTTCTCTGCCATTGCCAATTCCGTCCTGCCTGCTCTGGTACCCAAGATAATTTCTTCCTCTTGGTCTATCTCTAACTGCCTGTCCAGTCCACTGAGCTTCATTTCCTTTCCAATTCGTTTCCTCATGGTTGTTCCCTGACCTTAGCTGGAACCTCTTCATTAAGTTTTCTTCCGACAAGGCCAATCGTATAGCCTCATTCAAGATTCTGGGATTCTTTCTCAAGAGAAGCAATCTCATTCCATCCTTATATAATGCATCAATAAAAATTCCAACCAACTACCCCTCAATATCTGGACTCCGTATATCTTGTTCTCTAAAAACTTCTTCTGCCAGGTTTTTTAATCTATCACTGAACAACTGGACTGATTCTCCTGACTCTGGTTTTACTTGCCTAAGCAGTCCCCATAGATAATGTTGGTCCACCGACTCCCCGTATCTATTTAACAATCCTCTTTTCAACTCTTCCCATGTTTCTTGAGGTTCTTCTTCAAATCTTCTTCTCAAAAAGTCATTCAACAAATCCTCACTAGTTAGAAAAGCTAACCTTTTTTTTTTCTTCTTCGTTTGCCCCTATGGAGTAAGCATATCTTTCTATTTTTGCTATCCACTTTTTACAACCTCCTACTTCTCCTCTATAGGTCTCGATGCTTTGTCGCAAACCAGTCTGTCTGTTTTCCATGCTCCACCTCTCTAGGGCATTCATAACATGTAACAATGCTAGCGTATTTGGATCTAATCCTTGTCCTTCTGCCATTTTCCAACGAAAATATAATCTTCTTACTCTTCTTACTTTTTTGTTTTTGTCGATAATCCTACTTACTCATATTCCTCACTCCACCCTTTTTCCTATTATTTGCCGTGAACAAATATAATAGTTTTTTTTTTAAAAATACACATTGGTTTCACTGAAGGGAAATATTGTTACACAATAATTAATTTAACTAAATTATAGTTAACTGGTCAGTCCTTGAGTTAGGCCTTGGCTACCATGTCTTTGATTTCTTTGACTGTCTTTTGATTTGCAAACTAGGTTCACAATCGGGATTCTTTTTGAGTGTATTTGATTACAGACAGGGTTCACTTTTCAGGCTCTCTTTGATTTCAGACAGTTATAAATTTCAGGCTCTCTTTGATTGCAGACAGCTTCGAATTTCCGGATCTCTTTGAATTCAGACAGTCCCGCAATTTCAGGATCTTTCTGACTGCAGACAGCTTCGCAATTTCAGGCTCTCTTTGATTGCAGACAAGTTCGAATTTCAGGTTCTCTTTGATTTCAGACAGTTTCAAATTTCAGGCTCTGATTTCAGACAGTTTCGAATTTCAGGATCTCTTTGATATCAGACAGTCCCGCAATTTCGGGATCTTTCTGACTGCAGACAGCTTCGCAATTTCAGGCTCTCTTTGATTGCAGACAGTTTCGAATTTCAGGTTCTCTTTGATTTCAGACAGTTTCGCACTTTCAGGATCTTTCTGACTGCAGACAGCTTCGCAATTTCAGGCTCTCTTTGATTGCAGACAGTTTCGAATTTCAGGTTCTCTTTGATTTCAGACAGTTTCGCACTTTCAGGATCTTTCTGACTGCAGACCGCTTCGCAATTTCAGGCTCTCTTTGATTGCAGACAGTTTCGAATTTCAGGTTCTCTTTGATTTCAGACAGTTTCAAATTTCAGGCTCTGTTTGATTGCAGACAGCTTCGAATTTCAGGATCTCTTTGATTTCAGACAGTCCCTCAATTTCAGGATCTTTCTGACTGCAGACAGCTTCGCAATTTCAGGCTCTCTTTGATTGCAGACAGTTTCGAATTTCAGGTTCTCTTTGATTTCAGACAGTTTCAAATTTCCGGCTCTGTTTGATTGCAGACAGCTTCGAATTTCATGATCTCTTTGATTTCGGACAGTTTCAAATTTCAGGCTTTGTTTGATTGCAGACAGCTTCTTTGATTTCAGACAGTTTCGCACTTTCAGAATCTCTTAATTCACACTCCCGGCGAACGACGTCAGTTCACACTCAGGTCACAGCGTGACGTTTACTTCTTGTATCCGCGACAATCCAGATTGATCTGAATCCTGGGCACCGGAACCAAACCCACATCACCACGTGTCACGGCGCGACTGGTGCTCTATATTATATTTTATATATAGTTATCTTGATACCTTAGGGTTTGCCGCAGCAATCCCAGCAAGTTCAGAATCACCTGTCACAGTCCCCTTTCAGTATGAGATTCTGCCATCGTCATACCATTTTACGGCACTCGCCGATTTACTCTGGCCTTAAGGAACTGCTCCCCTTGTCGGCCCATAGCTTGGCGTGATCATATAGTGGTCGGTTGTGATCGTAGTATGGTTTTGTGTTGTGGTGGACAGTGGTGGGTGAGTGGTGAAATTAATCTTTCCAACTTCAAGTTATATAACCGTTAATCAAAATTACAACCCCACTTAGAGGCACACAATAAGACACAGTCACTTGAAAAGTTCATAGTTCCTTTAATTAGCCCAGACATAATTTATGTTGCTTCGAAATCAGACATATTCTTTTTCCCTTCTTGACAGTCATTCAATTCATAAGGTTCGCCCTTCCCCGAGATTCCTCTGGACAACGTACGATTTAAACCCTTGGGTTGACCCACAGGTCATTTTAACTGCTCCTTCCTTCGACACAGACGCTCTTCGATCATTAAACGCACTTACCAATTGTTAAAGATGGGGTATTTCATTCGTGAACAAGCGGCTAATACAGAGTTGATTTGCATCTAGTTCTTTCTTCTCAGCCCTTTCATTATTCTTGGTCTTTTCTTCTCAGCCCGATGGAACTACTTACTGGTTCAGCTTTCAGGTTGTAACCTTCATTTTTCTTCCATCTTGTTCAGTGGACTCCTTGTCACCTTCTGTCGTCATGGTTGTTCTGTATGACGCGTTTTTTTTTTTTTTTTTTTCTCTCGAATCCCTTTTCTTTTCTGACATCCGCATCGAGAGTACTTTTTTCTTCTCTCTACAGTCGATCCATTATTCCTTTTTATTTCGTCATATTGTCCGTATGTCACGGCTCCTGTGACACTCCCCTACGGCTGTATCTGCTTTGAGACTATCCGACCGTGTTACGTCATACGTGACATTTCGTGTATAAAAGCAAGAAGGAAAATGTAAACTGACTGATTTCTTATGTTCTATCAGTGTTTTTTATGTCACAGTTTGCAAATTAAATTTCCTGTTTTGGCAATTACAAATTTACAAGAGTATTTTACTTCTATGAATGAAATACTTTTAGTCACTTGACTCTATGAACAAATTAGATTTTTTTTTTTTTTTTTTTTTTGGGTGCTATAATAAATGTCTTGAAACCGAAAAAATTAAAGGCAGGTTTTTAAAGTTCTAATGGAGCAACCTTTCCGCCAACCTGTGCCTGAAAACATACCTTTTTGTTTGTCTAATATTTATTTACTGTTTACAGGCCTCGGGTTTCCTTTCCTTATGTGTTATAAATAGATTTATTATGCATCTTGGCGGCATTCTTGCCAAATTTAGTTGTTACACGGCCCTATTCTGTTACCAATTGCCAAATAGGGCCTCCACAGCCTCCTATATCTTAGCGCTTCTTACTTACTTACTTACTTAGTCGTTCCCCTTCTACCGTGAGGTGTAGAGGTTTGGAAGAGAGAGCGCCAGACCATTCTATCAGCTGTCTTCTTCCTGGCCTAGTTCCATTCTAGTCCTCGGTCCTTCAAAGATTGTCTAATGTTGTCCTCCCAGCGGACTCTGGGTCGTCCTGGAGGTCTGGATCCCTGGCTCTTTGTTTCCCATGCTTGTCGTGGTAGCCGATCTTCTCCCATTCTGCAGACATGGCCAAACCATCTTAGTTGGGACTGTTCTATTTGGGTCTGCAGCGGATGGGATTTTAGGCCTTGACGGATCGTCTGGTTGCGGACCATGTCTCTTCTTGTTACTTCAACCACTTTCCTCAGATACCTCATTTCTGAGGTTTGGATCTGGCTTTTGTGGGTTGTAGTCATTGCCCACGACTCGCATCCATATGTCAAGACTGGGACATAGGTGGAGCGGTATACAGCCATCTTCGTTTTCTTACCAACCTCTTTCTTGCTGAGGAATCCACGATTTATGGCCTGAAAAAGTCTCCCAGACGCTGCTTTTCGAGTGGCCAACTCTTCTTTGATGCCTCCCTTTCGGTCTATAATAGCTCCGAGATATTTAAAGTGGTCGACCTGCTCCAGGACCTGTTCTCCCTGCTTAATCTGATGTCTTCTTTTTTCTCGTGATATCACCATGGATTTTGTTTTAGAGCTGCTTATGACCATCCCTCTCTTCTCCAGCTCTTCCTTCCAGACTTGCAGGTTGGATTGGAGATGTGCCTCTGATTTAGCAATCAGGGCAACATCATCAGCAAATGCCAGCTCCGAAATATAGACCTGTCTCATCTTCCAGTACCCCACTGAATACTTTCTTGTTCTCTCCTTACATGCCTTGATGACATCGTCCATAAGGAGTATGAAGAGGTAAGGTGATAGGATATCACCTTGTCTTACACCAGTGGTGGTCCTGAACTCTTCTGACTTATGGTTTGCTGTCCTCACCTAATTTCTGCAAGACTTGTAGAAGCTCTGTATAGCATGAATCAGAGGTGCTGGAATATTCTTCCTTGCCAAACAGTCCCAAAGTTTGCTCCAGGGACCCTGTCAAACGCCTTTTCCAGATCTATGAAACAAAGATGTATCTCACTCTTATACTCAAGGGCCTTTTCACTCAGCTGTCTGAGTGTGAAGATTAGGTCTTGAGTACTTCGGTTTGCTCGGAATCCGCACTGGACCTCATCCAATTGTGGCTCAGCTAGGCGTCGGAGTCTCTGCTCTAGGATTCTAGAGTAGATTTTACCAGGGACACTGAGAAGGGATATGCCTCTATGGTTTCCACATTGTCGATTGTCACCCTTTTTGAAAATTGGTGTTATGATGGCAATCTCCCAATCCTTTGGTATGGTCTTGTTGCACCATGCTGCCTGTAGGACCTTTAAGAGTAATAGGTCGCCTGATGCTCCCATGTACTTAACCATTTCTGGTGTTATACCATCATGCCCTGCTGCTTTGCCCATCTTGATTTTCTCTAGTGCTGCCCTCAGTTCTTCCATCTTTATGTCATCTTCACCATCATTGGTTTTCTCTTCTGTGCTAGTGGTTATCATTTCTGATGCTTCACCATGCTCACCATCCAGGAGTTCTGAGAAATATTCTTTCCATCTTTCCATTACTTCCTTCGGGGCAGTAAGCAATTTGCCTTGCTTGTCCTTTATAAATTTGAGAGGGCATTGTTTTTCCTTCCTCATGTTCTTTAGGGTCTTATAGAACAATTTCTGGTTTTCTTGTGCATCTTTTTCTAGCTTTTCTCCAAATTCTTCCCAGGACTTCTGTTTTGCTGCTAGCACTTTGTTCTTTGCTTCTGTTCTGAGTGTCACATATTCTCTATATTTTTCCATTTGTCCTGTTGTGTTTTTAGCTCCTAAGTATTGTTTCCATGCCATTTTCTTCTCTCTTATTTTCTCTTTGACTTCCTCTGTCCACCAAGGTGTCCTCTTTCTCTGGTTCCCAAGTCGGACTTCACCGCATGCTTCTGCAGCAGCTGTCTTTATGATATCCTTGAATTTATTCCAGAGGGTTTCCAAGTCATCAGGTCGTTCTTCTGTGTTGCTCACTGCTGTAGCAATAAGCCCCTGATATCTGGTCTTAATTTCTGGCTCTCTCAGCTTGTAGGTCCTAATGCTCATTTCTCCTGCTCGTTTACTTGGTTTCTTGCGTGATGTTGGGCAGTTCCTAGGCTGAGCAACTCTTTCAGTTGTTCGTTTGATTGTTAGCAGGTAGTGATCACTTCCAATCTCTGGCCCCCTCCAGACTCTTGCATCTCGGACATATTTGAATGAGCTTCTCCGAACAATGGCATAGTCGATCACTGACTTCTCATTCTTGGTTGGTTCACATCTAGTGTATGCATGTATGCGCTTATGGGGGAACTTTGTGTTTGTGATGATCAGATTCTGCTCACTGCAGAATCTAAGGAGTCGCTTTCCATTGTCATTGAGAGTATCTTCTCCATATCTTCCGATAACTCCACCCCATCTAGCATGGTCATTTCCAACTCTGGCATTAAAATCTCCGAGCATGATAACTTCATCTAGGCAGTCATCCACTGTCCTTTGAAGCAGCTCGAAGAATTCCTCCTTGACCTCTGCTCTCTCATCCTCATTTGGCCCATACACTATGACCAGGTTGACTATGGTTTCTCCTTCTTTTAGTTTTACAACCATAATGCGCTCCGAGACAAAGTTCCATCCCTTGATACTATCTTTTTGATTTTGGGCCACAATGCAACCCACGCCCCCTTTAGCTCTTTCAGATATGGGTACACCACTGTAGAGCAACGTGTTGCCATCGAGATCCATGACTCCTTGTCCTTTTTTCTTCGTTTCCGTTATAGCCAGGATTTCTAGTTTTGCTTTCCTCATCTCTTCCACCAGCTCCTCTTCCTTCCCATTTATACTTCTTGTGTTCCAAGTTCCATAAGTCGTAGTCCGTAGTCCGTTCCAGTTCGTCGCCTTTAGAATCAGTCCGGTTTTCTCTCTTGTATTGCTCGTAATCATAGTTTAAGACAAACAGGTGATTGGCCTGTTGTATCTTAGCGCTTCACCATGTCTAAATCCGGCCCTGCTCCCCACCTATCCTAAATTTTAAATTGTGATGAATGAAACATTGTTTTTCGTCACATTTTACTTATCTAACATGATGGCATAGTGTCACTACTGTTATTTAAATTACTCACGAAACAAACAAAAATACCATTTTTTCGAAATATGAAACTGGTTATTGTTGTGTAAACACGTATAAAATTGACATTTTTCACAGCTCGAAAATGGCCGGTGGTAGGATAATGAAAATAACTCACAGCATACGTAACCATGTTAGAGGCACCTGCCTTTGCATTATAACCTAATTTTTATTGGATCAGTTGGGAATAATCACCATGTCCCGTTTCATCTGCGTCCCAAGTCTCCCCGTCCTTCTATATATTAGAATTAGAGGCGGTCGACATACGTCTTAGCGATTCCGACTCCGAAACTTATCATTGCTAATGGTCAATATACGAAAAAAGACTTGAGAGTCATTTTTTATGGTTGTTCAATTTAGCTTTCTCTGTGCAATGCACGCCATTGTCTCATTTTCCGAAAAAGTGGTTGGATTGTTTCATGTCTGGATTCAAACGTTTCATTACGAAAACTCTATACATGTATGTATAGGGGATTTTCATGAATAATGCTGAATAATGTTCAAAAGATCAATTTAAAGAAGTCTGAGGTCATGACGCTCAATGTGAGCAACCCTGAGCCCATATCAGTAAGGAATCAGCAACTGGTACAGACAGATACCTTCACATACCTAGGAAGCATAGTAACACCAGACGGTGGGGCAGGCAAAGACATCAACATCAGAATGAATAAGGCAAGAACAGCCTTCTTTAGCCTAAATAACATCTGGAAGTCCTCCCAATACAGCACAAGCACAAAATTAAGATTATACCAGAGTTGCGTGCTTTCTGTGCTTCTCTATGGTGCGGAATGCTGGAGAGTCACAGAGAAGGAAATGTCAAAATTGTCCTCTTTTCACACAACATGCCTAAGAAAAATTCATCGAATCTTTTGGCCGAATACCATCACCAACCAAGATCTGCTTACTCGTAGCAAGCAAGAGGACATGCATACCATCATAGCTAGCAGACGCTGGAGCTGGGTTGGTCATGTCCTCAGAAGAGACCCCGATGCCATCACAAGAACAGCTATGCTTTGGACCCCTGAAGGAAAGCGAAAGAGAGGCCGACCAAAAACAACTTGGCGGAGGACTGTGGAGGCTGAGATGCAAAGAATGAACCAGTGTTGGGGCACTGTACGAAGGATGCCACCGACCGTGCAAAGTGGAATCAATTTGTTGTTGCCCTACAAGACGCCACTAGGCGTGATGGCCACTGACTGCTTTGACGGTCGGTGGTTAAGGATCGAAGAAGAAGAAGAATGTTCAAAAGAAATAATAATAAATAAAGTTCATTTTTGCCGTAGAGATGCTACGAAAACATTGATAGGAAGGTGATATGCCAGTGACATTAATTTAAAAAGAAATTTGTTTTTGTCTTTTATTTTAACACACACACACACATACTTTTTTGTTGTTGCAAAAATCTATATTTGATGACTCTCCAAAATTTCATTCAGTATTGCGGCTCCTGACAGGCCGCCTCCAGGGCCGTCTTAACAACATTGTAGGCCCTTGGCAAAGCAATGCACTGGGCTCCCTACCAGCCCTACCCACCCACGGGAATAAAAATGTAAACGGTTAATAAAATTAAACCCATAGTTTAATAATTTAATGGTACCTTCAACAAAAGTTTCGTCAACTTACCCACGTCATGTTTGATTTGAATCCCAGGCCTTTCCAGCGAGAGATCGAGTAATTATCCACTCTGCCAAGAGATGTCTTATGAACAATATGGCAACATCCCAGCATGGGGCCCCTAGAATCGTGGGGCCCCTGGGCACTGCCCGCCTCGAAATTAAGCGAGACGCACTTTCTGAGAAGAGGGGACAGGGATAAGTTATGCAGTGTTTTTTTTTTTTTTTTTAATAAGACTGAAAATTTGAGTCGTTCAGTCAGTAAAATGTCATCATAGCGAGTTGTTTGTGTGCGTCAGAGTGTGCATGGTGTTTGTGTGTGGTTCGGGTGTCTTAATAGCATTGACAAATTGACTTCTCCCCTTCACACCATAAACACGTATTCCGGTTATTATTTTTAAAAAGCTCTCCTTACAAAATGGCTGAAAACAGATCAATTGACTTTCTGGAACAGAGAATTTCAGCGCTTGAGTCGCTAGTGTTTGGAGCTGTTGAGAAAGATGCAGAGTATCCTAAAGTATTTACATTTGGTTTTTAACAGATTTTGATCGAGAATTCCAGCGCTTTGGCTGTTAAAGTAAATAATAATGACGATAAATCAATAAATGACTACGTGAACGCTCAATAATAGTGAAAACCTACCTAAACAGCATATCATTATACAGAAAAGGGGGGGGGGGGGGGCTTCGTTGTATTAAAATCACTTTGGTTAATAGACTATTTTGCATGTATAAGTCATTTATATAATCATACAATCTGCATAAAACATTCAGGCAAAAATAGCTTCCCCAGTAGCCTTTAAAAATGTGTGTTTAGCCTAGTCTTTTTGATAGAAATGTGTAGCCTATGTTTTATGTATGAAAATAAATGCATGAAGCTTATAGCCTTGCTTGTATATATATGCCTGCTTGCAATAGTTATAGAGCTGTACCAAATGTAAGCAGGGACTTATCCAAAGAAAAACGGAAATAATTCCAATAATGCAGAATCAGATATGTTCCTGAATTTATTAGAAGTTATTTTTTTTGCACCAAATCCAACAACATACAATGATCATATAATATTGGCAGTGAAAGACACATATGCTGATAAATACTCAGTCATAGGAACCTACCATACTTGATTTTTAACTTTAAGTTCACAGCTCTATTGTCGTCAGAAAGATCACTAAATTCTTTGTTCCTGTCTCTATTTGAATTTGTTAATATAGCATTCTGGCTTGATCTAATGTAAATGTACCATACTTTCTAGGATAAGTGGTATTTCAAGCCTTAGAAAATGCACTTTAAAAAGTGAGAAAATGAGCACAGAAGAAAGTCTCCTGAATCAGAATGGCATATTTTTAAATAAGATAATCCTTAACACATTAACTACCGCAAGCCGCTGTCAGCGGCTCACAAAATAATCACATTTGGACCGCAAGCCGCTCAGGGCGCCAATCTAATTTTAGTAATAAAACAAATGAAAAATGTACTGAAAAACTTTCTGATCTGGTTTGAGATTTTAAGTTGCCACCGGAAAACAAATTCCCAAAGCATGGGTGTTGTAGAACACTGGAAAATTGATATTATGTTCATATTTTTCAGCGTTTTGGGTTAGTTACCAAATCGTGTAAAACTGTTTACCGTGACAACTAGTGATGGGACCACAAAAAATGCATGTACATCTCGTCTAACGGCTGAATAGGATAGAAACGTGTTTCAACAATTGACTGATTGATCTAGCGACGAGGACAAGAGTGAAAACGGTGTGCACATTGATTGAAATTGTGATTTTGATAGAGATGGGGCGCAAGCAGTCATAATTGTGAAAATATTGCAAGTCCTAGCCATCGGAGGGCCGTTAAATAGCAACAACCTCTATTAGAGTTACAACCGGTGTTTATTGTAACAGTGCATTCATTTATCTTTAAAATGACGTGTAATTCATAAAAATCTGTAAACAGTTACGAAAACTACAGCTTACTTTGTGCAAACACCTATAGAATGAAAATGGGAAAAAATTTAATTCGGCCACAGTGTGTTTTTCAATTCGGTAGTTAATGTGTTAACAGTGATTTTAAAATAGCGATCTATCAGATCATAAATTATAGAGTAATATAAATTAAACAAAACAAACAACCAGAAGTAGCAGAAATTTCATAATTTCAGTCAGCGTGACAAAATCTCCATACCTTTAATGAAACAGTTGCTAAATAAAGAGTTAATTATTCAAACGTTTTTAATTAGCCACTACCATGAGCAACTTGAATTAAGGCACAAGGCATTTATTGAAATTTTGAACCCTTAACTTATGCAACTGTTTAATATGTGCATATCTGGCATATCAAATATTGGTTATTTCTGTTGTCTCCGATCATTAATGATAAATAATTTTACAGCAGTTTTTTAACAAATCCAATTTGAAATATTAAATTTGAGTAAGGGTGATATATTGTGCATTTTTAAGCAGTATAACTGCAAAACTAAAACTAACTTGTGCATGCTGTACTAAAAATGTAACTCTTAGCGGAGAAATATCACAGGTAAATAATCTTTTTTTTTTTAATCAAACTTTTTTCAACCTTTCTGCCTTTCTTTTCCTCCTGTAAATAATGCTAATTGTAATTGTACACTACCTTCCTGCTTAATTATAAGTCTCTCATGCATGACATTGTTGCGTACAGTTTTTTGCTGGTAGTCTAGTCTGTTTAAGTTTGAAAATGTTTGGAAGAGAGATTCTGAATCAAAGGTATTTTTCGTTAAATTCCTGACCAGGGGCAGATACTCATTCTTTACTTTCGTTAAAGTTAAATGTGTAGTTACCCCCTCTTGTCTGTTAGTCAAGCAGTCTATTATTAGATCCGATCTTTGGCTATCTGGCCATATAAGGTGTGAATGGTCAGCGGTCTCCTGATATATGTAACGCTCGTTAGCTGAGTCCAGCTCAGGGGTCATGTGTCAATACGCAGGCGCAAACTTTTGGTAGCGCGCGGAGAAAGACTTCCTGTCCGGGAGTTGAAGCTGTGATTTGAAGGAGCCAAGACGTCTCGCGTCTTGATCTGGCTTCTGATATTTGGGGAAGTCCTCTGTGTATAAGACTGTGATGTCTAACGATATTTTCCCCCCATGTTATATTCTATACTCTTCGGAAGTGAGTGAATTTCTTGTGTTATTCATGAAGAGGTGTTAAGGTAAATGAAAGAAACATTTCCTTCCATTGTCAGAATTTATGTATATTATTGATTACCAGCTCATTGACTTTTTCCCTGAGCGGGAAAGCGCTATTTGAGATTATCTGAACTTCAGCTCATAAGTGATATTGACAGTGATTACACTGGGGCTTGTGTATGCCCAAAAGGAACTTTATTGTGGTTGAATCCCCCTACTCTGGCGGCACCACGTAGAACAAGGTCTGTCATACCTTCGTTCGTTCAAGGAAACACAGAGGCTATTATATTTAGGGGCCCGCCATATTTGTGGTTGCCTACATACCTAATAAAGTATCTGACTGGTGTCAGAGTGGAGCTGATATATGCTCACATATTTGCTAACCCGTTTTCCTATACGGGGTATCTTGCTGGAGCTCAGGAAGATAAATTAGACTGAAGTCAGCACTATATTTATGCAGCCTATCATTGTATTATTGATGAAGATGGCAGTGAACTGTCATCATGTTTTATTATGTACTGTGTGTTGCCAAGATGATGTATCCATTGATGTCGGCGTAGCCTGTTGACTGTTTTCGTACGATAATAAATTGTGTTTGGAAATGTCAGCAGCTGTTCCAAACCTTTACTGACTTCTTCATGTGGTTGAGTGAGTGTACCATGTCCAACGTCTACGTACCTCTACACATTCGCGTCCTCTAGATATCATGATGTCAACTTACCTCTACCTACGAGCACTACACATTTGTTGGTCTGTTTTAGTGTGTCCAGTCAGTGTCTACAGTACACCCTGTCAGCACCTCAATATTTGCTGACCTGACCTAATTAACACACACCGCTACAAGACTGCTCGGTCCAGGTTTGACACTGTCCACTTGGGTACTACTACCTTTGCCTTCCACAAGAGTCAAGCTTTACATTACAATCATCATCAAGTAAACCTTCTACATTTATGACAACCAGCAAAATTAACACTCAACAGACATCTTGAATAATCTTACACTGTGCACTACTCGATCTCTGATTACAGATATAGTTAATAAGCAGATTTGAGTAATTATATTGTTTTAAAACAAGCAATACATACAAATCATTGCTATTTGCAATAGGACAAAAAAAAGAGTAAACTTGCACTAACATTTATTATTCTTGATGTTGGAATTTTAGTGAAAGCATGAACATGTTGAGAATTTAGACAATTTTGTGTATATATTTGCTGTACTTTTTATTTATCTTCTTCTTCTTGCGATCGCATCTTTGATGTTTACACCGTCAGACAAGTTCTCATGATGAATTCGACTGTTGTTTGAAGTTCCTCTTTAGCTCCATATAGCTTTGAGTTTAGTGTTGAGTCATTGGGCCAGTATATCTTTCTTAACTGGTCATACAGAGGACAATCCTGTAGAACATGCTCAGCAGTTTGTTCATTTAATCCACATGTGCACAGTGGTGAAGCAGACAATCGTAGCTTGTGCATGTGTTTATTCAGTTTGTTATGCCCTGTCCTGAGGCGAAAAATAGTTATCTGTCTGTTGCCGTCATTTTTGATGGTTCCAGAAGATGTAAATCTATTTAATACTTTTGATAATCGAAGGTACAGAACTGTATGTTAACTCCCTGACACAGGTTGATTAGGGGTTACCTTCCCTGTGTTTATTCTTTTGTGGTTGATCAGTCTTAAGACGGGGGTTAACTGTTCTCAAATCTGTTCTGTCTATGTATGCGCTAGTTTTTAGCGCGAACCGAGTAGACTTCCATCTGGGAGTGGTGAGCTGGTTTCTGCCGGACGAAGATGTCCGTTGTTCTTCTCTGCATTATCTGGGGGAAAGATAGTCTTGTGATGTTAGTGATTTTCCCGAGGGTTATTCTGTTAGTCTAGTATGACGACAGGTGTTATTTGTGTATTTCTCGGAATTCTGTCCAAGGTAAAATAACTTAATTATTATGCAAAGTTTGCAGAATATTTTGTATGAACCTGTGAGTAGCGCTCACAGTTCTTGTGATCCAGAGTCCATTATGTGTGCTTGACGTAGCCAATTAGGTCTATTCATTGAAGTACTTTACAGAAGCACAATGAACGTATATTGATATGAAACCCGCAGGATGGCGGTATGTTTCAGCATGGAAGATAATACATGCCTATGGAAAAAATGTACAGTTGTTTATCAACCATTATAAGGCCTGTCATTACGACCTATAACTTTGAGCAGAAGAAGAAGTACCTGGCAGGTGAAGCCAGGTGAAGTCTTGACTTTATTTACAAGTTCACAGACTTCTATATTAAGCAACTATATTTGTTAAAGGACTACCTGACATGTTCAGTCAGGGGCTCTGAGCTACAGTAGGAAAAGAATATGTTGTCAAGCCAGCGTTATTAGCATCATACCTACGAGCTATACAAAACTGATGATGCTCGATGTTCCTATTTATTACCACATATGAACAATTGTTAAAGGACAGACCATTGTCGATAACGTCCTTATAGATGAGTGGTTCAAGCTTTATAATGCCAGATGTTTGGCCAGTCATTTCCAATATATATGATGTCCTTGATTCTCGTCCATTTGACTGTAACTGTTGATGTCACTGTGTCTCGTAAATAAATGGTTGAAAGTTCCAGCAGTTTCTACAGTTACTGACTACTGCATGTGAGTGAGTGGGTGCCTTGTTTATCTATCAAAGAGCCTAAACACATTCGTGTCTCTACACACCCACATCACTTGTCAACCACACAAACTTCGAGTACCTCACATACAAGAAATGTCTGATGTTCGGATGTCAACATGACACCCTGTTAGCGCCTCAACGCCTGGTGAGCTAATCACACATACCAGAGCTGTTTGGCCCAGGTCGGACTGACTACAACAGTACACAGAAAAGATATTGTTACGTTCCTACATAACATAACGTAAATCCCACCTTAACACTGTCCCTGCCGTTTAAGAGTGTGGTAGTCGTCTATGGGTTGGTTCTGTTCTCTTCTGATAGTCTGGATAGCTCTCTTTTTCTCAATGTATGTGACTTCATTATCTTCTTGTTCACATTCTCCTCCCTTTTTTGCAAGTTTATCTGCCTTTTCATTTCCGGGTACACCACAATGAGATGGTACCCACTGAAGTATGGTTCTCTTTTTGGCAGCTACCTTGTTTAGTTCATTTCTCAGATGTGGGAGTTTACCACCCTTGAGAGCTTGCAGGACAGACAGTGCATCTGTGAGGATGACTACCTGTTATAAATCATATTTGCAGCTTGCTCTAGAGCTTGAACCTCAGCTGTATAGTTGGAACAGAATTTACCAGTGGGAATGTGCCTAGTCTCATAGTGGTTGTCAGGATATGAGATAAAGATACCGGCACCTCCATTCCTAACAGCATTAGTTGCTGATCCATCTGTATAGGCATGTATCCATGATTGATCAGGATAACTTTCTTGGATCATACTCAATGTAGCAGTTCGTTTTTGCAGATCATTATACTCACATCCACTTGTGAGACCACTGACTGATGTATTAATTTGGAGGGCACTGCTGGCCTGCTCCCATGGTACAGGGTATAGGGTGGGCTTCAGTGGTGCTGTCTTCATGGATAGGTCTTCTTGATGCTGTCTTTTAAGTCTTTTTCCCCGATGCACAAAGCTGCTACGCTTTAGACGACCCAATGCCAGATCATCTAGTCTTGCCTTCATTGGGTGCATTGGCATACTGTTGTACTTTTCCATCTGGATCATGCTTTTTGTGTCTCTTCTATGGGACAATGTCTGTAATCCAGCAGCCTTCTGCATCTCTGATATTATTGTAGTTTTCATGGCTCCTGTAATGAGCCTGAGAGTTTGATTTTGCACCTTGTCCAAAGACTGCAGATGTGAGTTAGCAGCTGATGACCATGCTGCTGAGCCAAACTCTAAGTGTGGTCTTATTACTCCATTATAAATCTTCTTTAGAGTTCGTTCATTTGCTCCCCAGTTGGTCCTGCTAATTTTCTGAGTATGCCTAGTCGTCTTCGGGCCTTTCCTTCTGCATTTTCAATATGCTTATTCCATGTAAGCCTTTGGTCAAATGTAACCCCGAGATAGGTGGGGTAGCTTTCTTCTTTGATCACGGTTGTCCCTAGGTGTATATTAGCTGCTTTGTCCTTGGGGGCGAGGGAGAACAGTGTTGTGGAGGTTTTGTCTGTGTTTATTGTGATAAGCCATTTCTCTGCCCATGACACTAGCATGTCTGCTGCCCGCTGCATTCTATAGTTTGTTGTGGTGACGTTTTCATCAGCGCACCAGAGTACTAGGTCATCTGCATATAAGGCAGCTTTCACTCCTGTGGGGAGATCTTTCACCAGGTCATTGATGTAAACAAGGAAGAGTGTTGGGGAAATTACTCCTCCTTGAGGTACCCCATGATAGAGCAACATTTTTCTGCTCTGCAGACCGTCAAGAGTGACTCTAGTTCTCCTGTTATGCAAGTATGACTGGATCCATTTCATCATGTTGCCTTGGATTCCACTTCTCCTAAGTTTTGCAATAAGGCCATCTTTCCACACCTTGTCAAAGGCCTGCTTGAAGTCAGCCCAGATCGTTAGGACCTTTTTCTTCTCCTGGAAGGCATCTTCTACTGCTTGAGACAAGTAAGTAACTTGGTCTTCTATACTGTAGCATTCTCTAAATCCGGCTTGTTCCGGCACCAGGATCTGCTCAGACTCTAAGTACCATTTCAATCTGTGGTTGACTATTCGCTCCATAGTCTTCCCAACACAGCTTGTGAGACTGATTGGCCGGTAACTTGCAGCCTCGGTCTTACATTTCCCTTTCTTTAGTATAGGTATTGTGATGGCTTCTCTCCATACTTGGGGTACCGTTCCTTTCAACCAGCTGTGGTTGAATATCTCAAGCAGTTTTTTTAAAATTTATAATACATAGGACATTCCTTTGAGCATTTGGAAATTATTTCCTGAGTCATCAGAAATGAATAAATTAACATTTTTGGTGACCTCTTTGCCACCTTTAATGGCTGCCATATTGGGTTTATTTGTAACTGACATTTAAAAAATTCTTCCTAAGATTTTGTTAAGCATTAATTTAGTGCTGTGTTCGTTTTCTTTCTTTACTTTATTTTATATTCTCTTTTAAAGTTCCCTAGCCAGTGACGCACAGAGGCCTTTAGGAAAACAGTAGCCTAATACAACTCTTGGAGACACTGGTTTAAACTCAAATCCACTGTTAATTAGATTTTTTTGTTAATCTACTTTTATGCACTGCTTGTGTTTAGATAGATGTACGCTGATCGTCAGATAAGAGTAGCTGATTTATCTTACATCTCAGGCTTGATATTAGTAATGTAATAGATGTTGATCACATGGTTGATCTTTTGCAACTTTGATGGTTTTTGATAATGCTATTCATATGGATGATGAACAGCTGTGGTTGTAGTACAATTCCTTGTTTTACTCCAGATGTTACAACATGCCACTTTGAAAGGCCACCACATCTGCATTCATTATGCAGTGCTCTTGCGCAGTTCAGAAGCTGCCTACAGATTCCATATCTTTCTGGCACTTTCCATTCTGTTATCTCTTTTTGTTTTTCTTTCTTATTTTCTTCCATTTTTCACTCCTTAATTAGCAAGGGGTAACCATAGCAGTAACAGCCCCCCCCTTCCCCCCAAAGCAGGAAACTTGTATCAAAACATTTATGTGCTCTTGTATGTGGTGGTTGCTATAGCATTTTGTTTAACATGGTAGGGTTGCCAGTTTATGGCATCATCTCCCCTTAGTGACTCCACTCTTAGACATACCTGGTGGGGACAGTGGTCCTATTATGTCTTCTTCTCATCCTAGACTTTCAGGAACTAACGCAAGGCATATTTCTGTTTACTTGTTCAAAAGCTCTAACCTAGGCTGTAATGGCAGCATTACATTTCACGTTGATATTCTGTTTCCCATTAAGCTTCCTTAATGTAAATATTACACTGATTTGTTTTTAAAAAGTCTAAATTGTGTTTTGCTGCCTTATTGCTACTTTTGGTGGCTATAAATTTCACAAACATCATGGGTGTTACATTCCTGTTAGCTTCCTTTGTTCTTTCATATGGATCAGAAAATAGCTGTCTGCCTGTATTTTAGTGCCTTTTTTAACATGATTTATGTGTTTTTAGCTTCAGCTGTCATACATTCCCATCTGGCAGCTTTATAATTAGAGCTGTTCTTAATAACCTCTCTAAGTTCTTAGTGTTTTCATTTCTTGGAATAAATGGTGTCATCTGACCTGTTTCAGTACATTTAATAGTTCTTTGAAGTAGTCTTCCTGTCTATTTATGAACTTGCTCACGTCATATGTTAGCTTTTCAAATTTATATTTTACTGTTTCCCTTGGCTAAATTTGCTATCTTTTTTATTATTATTGCCATGATAATTTTATAATAATCTCATGGTTTAGTAGCTTGTTGAGGCTTTCCACATATTTAATGCAGAAATTTTCTTTGGTCAGTTCAGTTACAATTTTGTCATTTGATGTAATCCTCATTTATTATAGATGGCAGTCAGGTTTTACATTGGTGCTTCTTGGTTCATGTTGTTTCCTTTGTTTCTTTATTCCATCATGCTGTTCTTTTCTTTCCAGCTTCACGGATCCTTCTGGCATTGCAATGTTTCACTTTTAGGCTACGGATAAGATTTTCTTTAAGTTTTTTAAGGTCATTCCTGCCTTGGCAAGCAATGAATCACCAGTGATTTTGTCTTTTACCTTGATGGTAAACTCTGATATCCTGTCATGACTTTCTTTTTACCTTACCACAGATAATGTCATCCTCTTGCCCATTTGGCTTCAACTCTTCGTTCTATTATGGTTTTTAACAGTACTATGTTTATTTACCCTGAACTAGCAGCAGAACTATTAGAACCACTATTTGCACAAGTCTGGGAAACTGAGACAACACTGTTACGGTATATGATATTAACGCCGTCTGCTAAAGGTTATCAGACGTGCAATTGTAAAAGGTTAAGGCATTTAATATATTGCGATAGATGTTTCAATTACTGAACGCTCCATACACGATCGATCATGACGTGTATAGCGTTGTTTAGGACACAGTCGGTAACTAAGAAACGCTACCCTTTGTTACTTGACCGCCAAGCTGAATAGCTGCGTTTTTCTAACCTTCCAATTCAGTGGCATGATATAGCCATTTATATATGCATTTTTTGATGGATCAGGGTCAGTCCTAGAACTCTATATGAGAGGGAAATTTATGGAGGTTAGTATTTAACTAGAATTCTCAGAAGGAGAAGAATAATCGTCAAGTTCGTATGAATATATTCAGACTCGCAGTCTCACTGTCGGCAGGTAGCCATGTCTAGCTGCGCGTGCATATAGCTGTGATGTTCTGACGACAATACTGCATTGTATCCTCAAACGGACATTGACACATAACCAGCAGTCTACGTTATTGATTAATTTATGCATGACTTATATGGACTTATGCTCTACTCCTATTTGAAATGATCATCCTGTGTGTACAACTGTGAATTAAATGTACGGACTCAATGAAATGACTTATCAAATCAATCGTATTCCAAGGTTCAATTATTGTTCGGAAGAAGGACAATAACATCAGACTATGTGTTGATTATAGAAAATTAAATGCTAAGACTATAGTTGACAGCGAACCACATCCACTTATCGACGACTTACTGCCACGGCTATCCAACGCAACTATATTTAGTAAGATAGACTTAACTAAAGGTTATTGGCAGATACCACTGACCGAAAAGGCTAAGTACTACACCGCATTTTCCACTCCACAAGGTCTATACCAGTGGAATGTGATGCCTTTTGGGCTCGTTAATGCGCCAGCTACCTTCATTCGCCTGATGCGACAAATTTTATCAGGTAGACCAGACGTTATTACATATATTGACGACATATGCTTGTTTAGTTCGTCGTTTGAGGAACATGTTTCGGGACTTAGATATGTTTTCGACACTCTAAGGAATTATCATCTAACTGCTAAACCTACAAAGGTGCAAATCGCATGTAATGAGATAACCTTTTTGGGACATATCATTGGATCGGGATATATCCGAACGTTACCTAGTACAGTCTCCAAAATTCTAAACATAGCAGTTCCTCAGACGAAGAAACAGGTCAGGAGTTTGTTAGGACTTGTTCAATATTACAGTAGATTCATACCTAACTTGTCATCCATCACGGCTGTATTGTCTTCATTGTTAAAGAAAGACATGCCGGTGAAGGTGACATGGACTGGTACATGCAATGAAACTTTCAACAAAATTATAAATTTGTTCTCTCATGAACCAATTTTAAGACTTCCCGATGCTTCCAAAAGATTTTTCTTACGAACAGATGCTAGTAACTACGGCATTGGTGCATGCCTGCTCCAGAACCATGATGGCATTCTACATCCTACCTTATACATTTCAAGAAAGCTAAAGCCTGCAGAAACAAAGTATTCAACAGTCGACAAGGAACTTTTATCTGTGATATGGGCAATAACTAAACTCGAAAAGTTCCTGCTCGGTGCTCCCTTCACCATACAGACGGACCAACGTGCTGTAGCATCCTTGCGTCGATCTAATCATAAAAGCCAGAAACTCGCCAGATATTCAATCATCCTACAGCCATTTGAATTCTCCATTGAACATATTCCTGGCACTGAAAACATTGTGGCTGATGCGTTGTCACGTAATCCTATTGACGACGAATAATCAACATTAACATTCCTAAAACATATCAACTATAAAGGAACTAACCTTGCCTTCAATTTAAACTTTATAAACACTATATGCATCACAGAATGGAACTAAAGACAATCAAGGTATACAGATTGACATTCAAACTTCGTCTAACGTCCATACACGATATATGAATATTTGTTGAACAATCATGGAACAATATCTGACGACAAGTCGAACTTATTGTCCTATGTGCACTTAATTCTTGGATGCTGTGATAAATGACATTTCTTTCCAACGTAAACGTTTGAACATTTTTTGCCTAAAAGAATTCATCAGGATCAAGACTACGGATGGATCATCATATCCTATACTAATTAATTAGTTAACTTAACTTCTTAATTGAATTATTATCAATAAAATGAAATGTGAGAAAAAAATGAAATGAAGAGAACAAACAAAAAAAAAAGAGAACGAAATATAAAAAGAAGAAATTATGAAAAGAGAAAATAAATCTCACACAAGTATTAGATTAATATTTTTTTTAATGTACCTATACATTATTTAGTTAGTTAAATTAGATAGTTATTATTCACTAACACTTAACACACACAATTAAGTTAAACTTATATTCGAATTTCTTTCTATTTCTTCTCACTTATTTTGTTTTTTTTCTTCTCTCATAACATCGCGTTACATTAGAATCTTAATAATTTATCTCTTAGTTTAATTCATTAATTTAATTTTAATTAGTCAAATTGATTCCTATATGACATACTAATACGACAGACCTTACTTTCATTTAATTCTATCATTCACTATTAACATTGGACATTTTATTTAGTTGATATAATAATATGTATAATTGATATATCATGTGATTAATGTTAGATGACTATGACAAATAGTTGGTTGACATGACCGCGACACGGTTCTACTCAGAACATCGTCGGCCATATGTCACAATTGTGTTAAATTTTTTTTGAAAAATTGTTAAGTCGGATAGATCTTGAAAAAAAATCTATCGATTTTTTTTTCCCGGGTGTACAGGGAATTGTTACGGTATATGATATTAACGCCGTCTGCTAAAGGTTATCAGACGTGCAATTGTAAAAGGTTAAGGCATTTAATATATTGCGATAGATGTTTCAATTACTGAACGCTCCATACACGATCGATCATGACGTGTATAGCGTTGTTTAGGACACAGTCGGTAACTAAGAAACGCTACCCTTTGTTACTTGACCGCCAAGCTGAATAGCTGCGTTTTTCTAACCTTCCAATTCAATGGCATGATATAGCCATTTATATATGCATTTTTTGATGGATCAGGGTCAGTCCTAGAACTCTATATGAGAGGGAAATTTATGGAGGTTAGTATTTAACTAGAATTCTCAGAAGGAGAAGAATAATCGTCAAGTTCGTATGAATATATTCAGACTCGCAGTCTCACTGTCGGCAGGTAGCCATGTCTAGCTGCGCGTGCATATAGCTGTGATGTTCTGACGACAATACTGCATTGTATCCTCAAACGGACATTGACACATAACCAGCAGTCTACGTTATTGATTAATTTATGCATGACTTATATGGACTTATGCTCTACTCCTATTTGAAATGATCATCCTGTGTGTACAACTGTGAATTAAATGTACGGACTCAATGAAATGACTTATCAAATCAATCGTATTCCAAGGTTCAATTATTGTTCGGAATCTTCCACCCCCGCATTCACTTAATCTTCCATCGAAGGCACGATGCACTATCTCTGAATGAAAAAACTAACATATCAATGAAAAAACAATGGCCAGAAATTTATAATTGTTTTATTCATATCACATGGAACATTGTTCATAGCAAACCACCTCCATGTAACAAACACCAACAGAGTGGAGTAAAGGAACAATTGTCAAATTGCCCAAGAAGGGCGACCTTGCAGACTGCAACAACTGGAGAGGAATTACCCTCCTCTCAGTTCCCAGCAAAATACTAGGCAGGATAATCATCCAGAGAATTTCAAAAGCAGTTGACCATAAACTGAGGAAAGAACAAGCGGGCTTCAGAAAGAACAGAAGATGTGCAGATCATATATTTGCCCTCAGGAACATTATAGAGCAGTGCTCAGAATGGCAGAGACAGCTGTACATTAACTTTGTTGATTTTGAAAAGGCTTTCGACAGCATACACAGGGACAGCCTATGGAAAATTCTGAGGGCTTATGGAATTCCCAGCCGCATTGTTTCCATTATAAAAAGCCTCTATTCTAACTTTACGTGCAGTGTTGGATCGAGTAATGTAACTTTCGAAGTGAAAACAGGAGTACGACAGGGATGCCCCTTATCAACAACATTATTTTTGACAGTCATAGATTGGGTGATGCGCCAGACAACAGAGGGCAGTCCAAGGGGAATTAGATGGACAACGTTTTCTACACTGGAAGATTTGGAATATGCAGATGACATTGCACTGCTCGCGCATTCACACCAACACATTCAAGACAAAACTGATAGACTGAATAATTATGGCCAGCAGGTTGGCCTGAACATCAATCTGAAGAAGACAGAGGTCATGACACTAAATGTGGGCAATCCTGAGCCAATAACAGTAAGGAACCAGAAGTTAGAACAGACAGACACATTTACTTACCTAGGAAGCATAGTAACACCTGACGGCGGAACAAGCAAGGACATTAACAACAGAATGAATAAAGCGAGAACAGCCTTTGCTATTCTCAACAACATTTGGAAGTCTTCCCAGTACAGCACAAACACCAAATTAAGACTGTATGAGAGCTGCGTACTTTCTGTGCTTCTCTATGGTGCGGAATGTTGGAGAGTAACAGAGAAGGAAATGTCGAAACTGTCCTCCTTCCACACAATCTGCCTAAGGAAAATTCTCCGAATCTTTTGGCCAAACACCATCAGCAACCAAGAACTACTTATTCGGAGTAACCAGGAGGACATGCACACCATCATAGCTGGCAGACGCTGGAGTTGGGTTGGCCATGTCCTCAGAAGGGACCCTGATACCATCGCAAGAACAGCTATGCTATGGACCCCCGAGGGAAAGCGAAAGAGAGGCCGACCAAAAACAACTTGGCGGAGAACTGTGGAAGCTGAGATGCAAAGAATGAACCACAGTTGGGGCACTGTACGAAGGATGGCCGCCGACCGAGCAAAGTGGAATCAATTTGTTGCTGCCCTACAAGATGCCACCAGGCGTGATGGCCGCTGACTGCTTTGACGGTTGGCGGTTATGGATCTAAGAAGAAGAAGAAGATGTTTATTTATATATCCTAAATTTGTTGTCTATTTTTGTCTACAGCACAGGCAGCGTTTTAATGTGGGATATTTCAGAATCAAGAATTTTAACCTGTAGCACGCTGCCGGCGAGATATCTTGACGAACGCAACCTATGTTCTGCCAGCTGGAGTCGAGATATCTCGCCTTGCGGCTGTCATCGTTTCTAGCACATGACTTGTGTACACGTGATTTTCAGCCCCGGATGTTAAGTTAAAATTTTATTTGCAAGAGAGTTAGCTTCCGTTTCCGATCTTAAAAAAGTGATGGGTGTATCCGCGTTTATTTTTTGTAAATTTTTTAAATCGAAATGAATCGGCATCAGACGCGCGGCCATTTCGCTCTAATTTTATTGCATTCTGACGCCATGCGGTGGGGATGAAATTTTTGTCTTTATAAGCGCTGAAATCGGTTCTCAGAATATGTTTGATGGCTGAGATGGAAACGAAAGTAAAATGGCCTTTCAAGTATGTATAATTTTCGGGGTTAGGATTAGGAATATCGGAAAAAATAGGATTACGGCCGAATGTCACGGCTGGCTAGGGAGTTTGTTGCTTTGCTACTGATGATGGGTGTAACGAAAAGATCGTCATTTGATTTGTATTGCTCTATTGGTCAAATGACTTTCATTGAGATGCAAGGGATATGGACGCTTCGTTCGTTGGTCATTTTTTTAATTTTTTTTTTTAATTTTGAAATTAAAAAAAACATTTTTTTTAATTTTTTTCGTTTTTTTTCATCTTTCCTTTCCTCTCTTCCTATCACATCTAACATGTACACAAACAAATTTTATATCATCAGATTCACCATTCATTTATTTACATAAATTCCAAAAATGATAGCAGTTGACCAAGAAACACAAAAACTATAGACATTACAAGTCGCCCACTATAAAAACGGGGGGTTGTGAAAAAGAATGCAGCTGTAGGGCAAGTTTTCTGAAATTTTATGCAGCGTGCTAAAGGAACATTTACTCTTACTATATCCAAGTGCTTCAGTAACTAGAAGATAAAGCAAATACAGAGGCAATATAACAAAATATATTGAATAAGACGTAGAGAAGTTCTGGGAAAAAAGGGAATGGACAGCAACAGAAACCATTTATAGATAAAAGAAATTTTTAACAAAAGGAAGAAAGCAGATTTCAGTAGCCTGAAAACCCAGAAGTTCCAGAGCCAGGGCTCATAAAATATGCATAGAAGCTAACAAGGAAGTAATAAATATCAGAAGAGACAAGAATTCACAAATTGGTGAATTGGTATGAAAGCGGAGGAAGATGCAGTCAGAAGAAATATTATGGAATATGACCAGCAGTACAAAGAAGCTAACATAAATATAAGCAGTCAATTGGTCTTATCACAGGCAAAGAGTAAAAAATTGCTTAGCAGCATTAAAGAGTGAACAGATTATGCATAAATAATTTTATTATCAGTACCAGGGAAAATATTAAACACAAACATCCTTGAGTGCTTAAATATTGACAGTTGAGGAGGTATGAGCAAGCACATTTTTGTCAAATCAAATCTTGGAAAGACCTATAAATACACTATGCATAATAGTAGAACAGAGCTTGGAAATGAATTCACCACTTTATTTTGGATTTGTGGATTATTGTTAAGAGATGGAGAAATTTCCCGAATTCTTTCGTTGTCTAGAGTCTATTTGTGTTATTAAAGAAGTGAGAATTCATTCATCTTGCTTTGGTTTATATTGTTGAATATTCTGGCAACCACCCGTCTTGTATACACCTTTCCATGTCAAAATCTCAAGTACTGCATAAAGTTAATAACTGTGTAAATGAACCTGGAGAGATTGAATAAACTACTGTGCTTGGACGATTTGGCAACAGTTTAATAATGATTAAGTACACACTAACAAGTTCACAATTACGAACATGGCATGTATGCTCCCTCTCTGTGTTACAGTCGTGCTTAAACCTATTTCGACTTTCTAAACATGTCACTTGACTTCTCCATTCGACATCTCTTTATAATATCATTTATTAATCACTATTTCTAGCGGGGTATTTAGTGTCCCATCATAACAAAAGTTCATTATAATTTTTCCATCCACGTTGAGGAATTTAAGCGTCCCAGTATCTCAAGTATTCACAAATCAAATCCACATCAGTCCATAAGCTTCGGGGTATGTTGCTTCCCGGTATAACAATTTTTCCATTAATTTTATTCCTTTTTCTTCGGGGGAAATATAATCCTTGTGACCTCGGGGAATGAGACCTCCCGGCATAACAACTGTAAAATTATCTGTTCATATAATTTTAGTTTAACATACTTCTTTGTCTTGGGAATTATCATCCCGTATTGAATTTAATTATAATCCTGGCATTTTCTCACGCCTATCATTTAAGCATACAGCTTACCATTATCCTTAGAAATATTTATTGAATACACAATCCAATACTCTGGCTGATACACAAGCCATTTTAGGCACACATCTTGACGCTATGACGTCACATCCAACTCTCTCTCATACGTCATACCTAGATACTCATCTCACAGTGACCGCTTTCATGTATCTCTTGCATTCAGTTGAGGTACGACATGGTGTGACAAAAATCCGGTACTAATAATAAGTTGCCGTGATAAAAATCACATCATGAAGTGGCCTCAACATTACCTCACGCTCCCGAGCGTTTACTTCAGGAAATGCGCAAGATCCTGTAGGGCACAACTACAAGCAACCTTATGTACCGAGACAACATGCATACAAGCAATCTAATGAGAAGTATCAGGTATTTAGACAGATATACATAAAACTGTGAAGAGCAATTATTAAATAAACAAAATTGCAATAAAATTTTAGTCCATATATCCGGACGAAATAGCAAGTCCAGAAGACACAATATGATGCCCAAACAAACTGGAACCATACACCTGGATCCAAAGTTCCATGTGAAATACATCAGTCATGGTGAGCTGCAAACCGTGACAAGTCCGCCAACCAGTTGTCCTCACCGCATATATGTTTGATTTCAGATGAAAACTGTTGCAGTAGCAGAAACCATCTGTAGATACGTGAGTTTTTAAACGCCTTTGGTTTCATTGACATCAAAGGATGATGATCGACTTCAACGTAAAATTTTTGTCCAAGCAAATATCGCGAAAGTTTTGAGATTGTCCACACAAGAGCGAGGAGCTCTCTTTCACCCACCGAGTACTTCTTTTCCACCACAGACAACTTCCGGCTCACAAAGAAGCAAGGATGGAGTACATCGTCGACAAGTTGCATCAAACTGCCACCGATTCCCATCTGAGAAGCGTCTGTGCGAATATAGAATGGTTCATGGATATTTGGCAGAATCAAAATAGGATGATTCGCGAATAGTATTTTAATTTTATCCAATGCTAACTGACAAGCATCTGACCACAGTACTTAAAGAGGAGCGCCTTTGCACGTCAACTCCGAAAGACAGTTGGATAGAGAAGTAAAGTGTACAGTTCAAGTTCAAAGAAGAATATATGATAGAATTATTATAGAAATTCTCAGAGATGTGACAACACATCCTGTCCAGAAAAAATGCACCCGAGAACGCAACTACCAAGTGCGTGGTGCAGTGTTTTGCACAAGTTGCACTTCTAAATGATGGTGTGCAAACAAAGAATCATTCTTGAATCTGACAGCCTTACGAGCATCATAGTACCTAAAAAAGCGAACAAATGCTAGTTGGTAAGAAGAAGGTTGAAGTTCGAACATACGAACAAATTCAACATTTCCGATATGCTGGAAAAATTTCCTAAGTGAATACCAAGTCGCACTAGAAGGTAAATTGCGCACCAAATCAGTGCGATTCAATGAAATATGATCTCAGTCAGGTCTGAACTGAGCCTGAGAATCATTGAACCTATCATGTGTCATGCGAGTTAAGCGCACGGATGTATTATTACGTACACATGGTTCCTTACATGTCGTAGTGGTGGAGGAATCATGTTTATACCTGTGATCATCCGAACGAGTATGATTATCAACAACTCCCAAATGAGCAGATTTCACATGTCGTAACTCATTACCATCAGGTCTAACCCGATGCTTGTCAATCTGACATGTCCCATCTTTCATGTCAACAGTTATAACACCACTAAAATGATCATGATTGTTATGAGTTTGTCTATCATCTCGAATCCTATTCTAACCCCGTTGGTCATTATAGTGCACCTTCTTAATAAAATCATCATGTGGTGGGTATTTTCCCATAAGAACATAACTTTCATCAGCCTTACAATCCAACCTCATCACAGTTAGACCTGTTATGAGAGGAAACCCCTGCCTAAGAAACTTGTCGAGGAAAAGAATATTTGCCTCGGTAGGATTTTTTAAAAACCCCACTGGGAACAATCAAATATTATAATAACCATGGAAAAAACAAACACCCAATAATATAGTTTTGACTAAAGAGTACACCCCCCAGAATACTCTTGACTTGAGACCACCATCGACATTAACACTGTCAGGTACCATAGCATCAATGATAGATGTAGAAGGTCTCACATGAGTAGCATTGTCATAAGCCATAATGGGCATCCCATTATTTTTTCCCATGGATGTAGTTGGTTCCATCGTATCATCAATTCGTGACTCAATGGAGTCAAAATATACATCTGATGACTCTTCACAGTCATGGAAATCATCACAGGATTCCTTACTAATGGGAAGGAGACATTTTCTACCATCACCATCATCATTACCCAAAATAGTGTTACCTTGACTATTAACATGTAATAGAGCATGTACATGTCCAAGAGCTTGAGCTCTGGCAGTATTAACATGTCGTTTTTTCTACCACCTCAAAATATTATCTTTAGTATAATCAGATAGTTTCAGGATATAGATTAACATCATCCCTTTTTCTGGTATTAAAAACAGTTATACTATAAACATGAATATACCGTACGGGTATCTAAGCATACTGCTGCAGTGGAATAACCGTCCACTGTACCCCCACATGTAATACATTGGATATGATCTCCAGTGTAATCCGTAGGGTCCACCAATGAACCTCGAACACTTGCAATGGCAGTTGTAGTGTCCTCAAGAATAGAATTGGATGTACATAAAATACCCATCAGGCTGAAGTAGAAAATTACAGTTAGAATAACTAGCACTGTTTTACACGCACCTACCATAAGCACTATCATTCTCCAATAAAGTATTATCATCCATATGCATAACATCATTACAATCTGTGATGCGCAGAATGATGTATCAACTGCACATCAAGACATTTGTCTTGAAAATAAGCACCATTGTCACGATGGACAACCGTACGTGCATCCTTATTTGAATAAAAATAAACTAGTGCTTCCCTAAGATTGACATCGTTGATAGGAAAAAGACGTACATATTTTACGTCCGCAGTGAATTGAAAAAAATTCACCTAGTGCCTGCCATGTAGTATCTGGTGGCAGATTTCGCACTAGCAAGGTGCGTGAATAAGCACCTCTGGTCACATGAGACCCATGGACATTTCTCTTGTATTTCATATCTTTATTGTAGGGTGGATCATACTGACTGGACTGAGTATGACAACAATTTCCATTTATGCACATAGGTTTTAAGCATTTTACTACCGATGCACTGGTATTGTGACCAGGTACGTGTTTACCATATTTATTAACCTTATCATCAACGATAAGTGTAACACCATGACCCTTATTAGTACCTTTAGTGTCATCTTTTACAATCTGATCAATACTCTTAAGAGTAGATAAACTGTGAGTATGATGTGTACACAAAGGATGATGAACAGTACCAACATCAGCATTAACCGTCTTTTGAGAGCAAAGCTGGTTATAGCGATCCTCATCAAAATAAATAGAACCAACATGGACAACGTCGGTCACATTAGGCTCCCCTGAACACAATGGTCTGTCCTTTTACGACTCAGGTTCTGCTCATGTGTAATATTCTCAACAATGATGTTAGGCCTCTCAGGCCCAGATGCAACCTGATTCTGTTGTTTCAGGGATACATTTTTTCTTGTGGGCATAGTAAGATCTGTTAAATCATTTTTCATACCGTTTTCACTGCTGCTGGCATGCCGCCAAGACCTACTCTCAGAAGAGGCAGCATTAATGTGACCAGAATCACTGGTATCAGAGTGATGTCGAGGGAAGTTGTACCTGCCTCGACAAGATCTTTTCACTCTTTCAGGATGCGATGACCTGATCCAATCACCCTTAGTGGCCCTGACATTTTGTACCTTAGTTTTCACATAACTAGTGTTTGAACATAAATCGTTGTTTACCGCACCATCAAGTAAAAAATCAACTCTCTTTCTAGCTTTTGCAATTTCTACATCTTTGAGTGCAATTTCTTCACTCTGCCTCTTATTTACCTCCACCAGTCTGACACTATTACTTCTCTCCTGATCAAGTAATGCTTCACATTTAGCCAACATATCATGAGTCGAACTTTTTTGTTGACCTTGAAGGGCTTTTAGTTTTTGATTCTCAATATCAAGTGCTGCCACTTTACTCTCCCACTTCATCTCCCACATGGCTCTCGTATTTCTCGCCACCTTCTTTAACCTCTTTTTAATAACCTCCTCCATATGTGGCTGTAATCGGGCAACTTGAACGTCAAGACCCTTAATTTGAGCAACTTGCGCTTGAATTTGGGCTTCCAAAGCCTCCTTTGCTTTATAAAAATTCTCTTTAATAGACACTATCTTATTAGATAACTCATCATCGTTTTTGGTAGATTTTCTCTGACAGGCTGCAACCTTATTCTGCAGTTCCTGCACCTCAGAGTCCAAATCTCTATTCTTCTTCAAGGCAGTCTCCAATGACTCCTTACAATTTGTAAAATCCACCTTTAATGATCTCAAGTCAAATCTATCCATATCAGATTGCAACTTTAAAGCTCTCACCTCTTCATTTAACTCGTCAATTAATCTCTCCTTGTCTTCAATGATTCCCAACAACTCATTTTCTCTCCAATACCATTCTCCTTCCATTGAGAACTCATCACCTCCTTCATTCTCTACCTTCACCAAATTCTCCATACTAAAACTCTGAAGAGCTGGTCCCTGGAATCCAGACTTCTTACCCTGCCTGAGAAAATACTCTAATATAGACATCTTGTGTTCTAAGTTGATTCAACATGTGTCAAATCTCCCCTTAATATCACTTAATTAAGTACAATAAATTATGGCATTGACTGAATATATCTTATGAAGGAATATACCAAGAATGAGAGACGAGCACAGTGAAAAAGAATGGCACAAATCAATGAAGATGATAATGAATTGACCTGTCAAATTACAGCACATTACAAGACAATTATAAAGGAAATAAAAGAAACAAAGACATGTTGACAAGCAACAACAACTTTGAATAATTACTTGTAAAATGAACGAGACAGAAAAGAACGCCCAATAACAGCAAATCGTCAAATTTCACACTGAGACAAGAGTGATAGAAAAACAGCTGTGCAAACAATGACCCAATATGTAAATTAGTGCATGAAAATATATGACGCAGACTTGACGAAACAATCTATACAAATATTGATGTAACATTCTTAAGTTCAACACCAAGACAATCCCAAGAAGCAATAAATAATTTGTGTCATCTCTCGGTTAAAATAGGTCTCCAAATAAATGCCTCTAAAACTAAAGCTATGAACTTTTCTAACGAGACCTTTGATATCATCTTGAACGGGGAAAAACTACAGAAAGTTGAAAGTTTCAATTATTTAGGAAGTAAAATGACTCAGGATGGTGACACAACAAGAGAAATCCATACTAGAATTGCTTTGGCAGCTAGCGCCTTCAATAGATTATCTAACATTTGGAAATTACGATCATTGAATATACATACCAAGCTTCGTCTGTTTAATTCAAATGTTATCTCAGTGTTAACATACGGCTGTGAGAGTTGGAAAATAACAAAATCATTGGAGAACAAGCTGAATACATTCGAGAACAAATGTCTTAGAAAACTCATGAACATCAGTTGGAAAGAATTCAAGACTAATCGACAAATAAGAGAAGACTCTAGGCAGAAATATGTCTCCGACTATATAAGGAAAAGACGATGGTCATATATCGGTCATGTCCTACGAATGCAAAACAACAGAATACCACTACAGGCGCTCACTTGGGTTCCTGAGGGTAAGAGGAAAAAAGGAAGACCAAAAGAAACACTCAGAAGAACAATAATAAGAGAAGGAAGAACGTTGGGCCTAAATAATGTGCAAGAGCTAAGAGGAGTGGCGTCACAACGAACAACCTGGAGAGCACTGGTTTCTGCCTTATGCGCCGTGTTTGGTGCTTAAAGAATTTATTATTATACAGTCAAAGACTAAAATTCCACTGATATTTTCTTTGACTGGACAACCAACAATATCCTAATAGGACATCGTCATTTGCAAGATTTCCGAAGAAAATTTACAAATAGCGAGCGCCACCACCTCCCGTTTAATTTATACAGATAAACATGTAGGACTAAACGAAGAAAACATAGAAGAATGGATGTTGACTGGCAAAGGTACCGAAATGATCAAATACTGTCACGCATCAGATAAATATAAAAACTACTTATCTTTCTTGTTGAACTCAGAACCTCTGCAGATAAGGAATCAGTGTGTTCGTGCTTCAATTTGATCTCAGAAACACATAACTGGATGAAAATCTCGCCTGACTCCAAGTTGAACAAATTGAATGTTAGCCGGCTGTGATGACGTCACTAAGTAAAAAGTGACAGATTGTCCTTAAATGTTCCACATCCAAATGCGTGATTTGCCAGTATTGAAATATTGAATGTAAAGAATCCTAGTCCAAACTGAATCAATTTGATGTCGAAGTGTTGGCTCTTGATAGTCCTCAAGGTCAGGTCAACGATCTTTGATGCCTCTACAAGGAGCAGCCATTACATGTCATCTTCCATCGTGAAATTATAGTGAATGTACAGTCTTTTTTGACGAATTATGATCGTACAGTTCTTAAAATGTCCAAAGTCCTGTGTACAAGTTCCGTGCAGTAGTCCAGCTTCAGTTGACTTCAGATTCATAGTAGGAAAAACTAGTTTCTTGATGTCTCAAGATGTAGTCGAAGGTGTAGTCCACATAGACAAGCTTGCCAGTTATAAGACGGGCCCCAAGTTATTTCTCCTCTGTTAAGGGATGGAGAAATTTCCCGAATTCTTTCGTTGTCTAGAGTCTATTTGTACTATTAAAGAAGTGAGAATTCATTCATCTTGCTTTAGTTTATATTGTTGAATATTCTGGCAACCACCCTTCTTGTATACACCTTTCCATGACAAAATCTCAAGTCCTGCATAAAGTTAATAACTGTGTAAATGACCCTGGAGAGATTGAATAAACTACTGTGCTTGGACGATTTGGCAACAGTTTAATAACGAGTAAGTACACACTAACAAGTTCACAATTATGAACATGGCATGTATGCTCCCTCTCTGTGTTACAGTTGTGCTTAAACCTATTTCGACTTTCTAAGCATGTCACTTGACTTCTCCATTCAACATCTCTTTATAATATCATTTATTAATCACTATTTCCAGCGGGGTATTTAGCGTCCCGTCATAACAAAAGCTCATTATAATTTTTCCATCCACATTGGGGAATTTAAGCGTCCCAGTATGTCAAGTATTCACAAATCAAATCCACATCAATCCATAAGCTTCGGGGTATGTCGCTTCCCGGTATAACAATTTTTCCATTTAATTTTATTCCTTTTTCTTCGGGGGAAATATAATCCTTGTGACCTCGGGGAATGAGACCTCCCGGCATAACAACTGTAAAATTATCATATAATTTTAGTTTAACATACTTCTTTGTCTTGGGAATTATCATCCCGTATTGAATTTAATTATAATCCTGGCATTTTCTCACGCCTATCATTTAAGCATACAGCTTACCATTATCCTTAGAAATATTTATTGAATACACAATCCAATACTCTGGCTGATACACAAGCCATTTTAGGCACACATCTTGACGCTATGACATCACATCCAACTCTCTCTCATACGTCATACCTAGATACTCATCTCACAGTGACCGCTTTCATGTATCTCTTGCATTCAGTTGAGGTACGACATGGTGTGACAAAAATCCGGTACTAATAATAAGTTGCCGCGATAAAAATCACATCATGAAGTGGCCTCAACAATTATGAATAGGCCTTTGACATAGTAGACAGAGAGTAAGTTTGAAAACTGATCAGGTACATTGGAGTTCCCCTTATGTGCATTAAACTAATAATAAGAAAAACATGACAGCATTGAGTGCTGTTTTCTTTGTGAAGGACAACTTAGTGAGATAAGAACTGAAGTTTTACAGGGATGCCTGTTGCCGTAATTTCTCTTCTGACTATTGATTTGATAATGAAAACATCATCAGCAACTAGAAATGGAATTCAGTGGACTCTAACAAATCAATTCAGAGACTTACATTGTATTGCTAATGACCTTGCACTTCTATCCTATAACCCAAAGCAGATGCAAGACACATTGGGAATACTGGATGAGAGGTCATTGCAGTTGGGCCTGGAAATCCACAAAGAACAGGAAAAGTTTATGAAAATAAATTGTGGTAAATGACAGGCAGATAGACCTGGGAAAAATACTCCTACAAGATGTGGGATTTGTGCAGCTACATTGACAATATTGGAGGAATTGACATTGATATCAGAATAGGAATACAGCAAGCAAGGGGCTTTCATTGGAATATTTGGAAATCAGAAGCGAAGTTCTGCACAGAAATGAGAATTTTCAGCTTGTGTATCAATGCTGTCCTATTGTATGGCTCTGAAACATGGAGAACACAGAAGTGACAACCAAGACTTACATGCTTTCCTAAATTGGTGCTGTACTAAATAGATGGATTAAAATGGCATAACAAGATTACCAGTGCAGAACTGATGGAAAGAAGCAGACAAATACCAATGGAACAAGAAGTAATGAAAAGACCTTATGTTGGAGATATAGACACGTGGAGGAAACCAGCTTATAACATTACATGACAGTCCTTATTCTGGAATCCTCAAGGTAAAAAGGGATTGATTTTTTTTTTTAAATATAGAGATGAACTTTGAAGATGGTCATAAAAAGGATAATCATTAAATGGAAAAAAGCTTGAATTTCCAGAACAGGATACTTGACCTGAACTGATTGAAGCTCTTACTTCATAGGGAGGTGAAGGTTATTGAATAAATACTTTCAGAGGGACCTACATTAAAAGTTTATGTTTGAATTATCCATTTTTAAGTAGATATTGCTACTGAGGCTTATATATATCTCATACGGTTAATAATGAAGCAGCCAATTATGTTGTCTTAACATGAGAGTTTAATGACTGTTTCAGCTGTTTTTGTTGCAAGATTTACATTAGTAATAATTAATTATGCAATTTAATCTTACTAATTACATTATCTGTCTTTTATTTACAGACTGAAAAGGTTAAAAATCAGGTGAGCACTTAACATGTGTATTGTGAACATATGAGCATATATACTAATTATATATATTTGATTGAATACCATCTGCAATTATAAAACTCTTCACTTTGCTGCTAGTCTGCTTATGCTTTGCATGGTTATGCAGACTTGAAAATGAATGTTTGTTTGTTGCATTTTGCTGACCTCTTATCAAATGCATGGCTTTGTTTTAACATTGTATGTAAACTTTTTTACCCCCTTTTAAAGTGAAACATATGTGTTTTGTTTTTCATCTTAATATTTGTTTCAGTGCATTGAGAGTCTGTTGGACATTCAAGGAAAAATGCAAACTGCTTTATCTGGAAAGAAGAAGGCCACATTATTGTATGAAAAATGTAAGTAGTGTGTAATTGTTTTTCATATTCTTCAGCTTTCTGGGCCTAAAGAGTTCTCTAAATAAGTCATTTCTTAAGCTACAAGTGTAATTATTCCAGCATAGATGTAAAGTAATTTTTTTAATTTTTTTTTTTTTTTTTTGGCCAAAAGTCAGGAAAAGACATTGACTGATGATATAGACCAGAAATTCAACACCATTTCAACAATATATAAGGAAAGCAGCAAATCATGCTTGGGATTCCAGGAAAGGAAGAAGCAAGACTGGATAACACCAGAAACATTAAACACCATAACGATGAGAAAGGAAATGAAAAGAAAGAAAACAGAAGCGAAGTCCCCCAGGTTAAAGCAACTATATAGCAAACAGTACAGTCAGCTGGACAAAGAAGTTAAACGCCAAACCCGAGCCAACAAAAGGAATTTCCTAGACGATCTTGCAAGACAGGCAGAAGAGGCAGCACTGAGAAATGAACATAGTACAGTATACAAAATAACTAAAATCATCAGAGGAAAACGAGGTGCAAACAATATTACATTAGTAAGAGATAAGCAAGGAAATATCATCACGACAGCAGAGGGACAGGAAACAAGATGGGCAGAGCATTTCAGAGAAACTCTGAACAAGGAACCACCAGAGACACAATTGAATGTTCCTGAGGCTGAAAATGATCTAGATGTTAATACAGACATTCCACGAAAAGAAGAAATCATCACAGCAATCAAAGGGTTAAAGAATGGAAAAGCTCCTGGCCTTGATAACTTAAATGCAGAGGTATTTAAGCCAGACCCTGACCTAGCAGCAGAACTATTAGAACCACTATTTGCACCAGTCTGGAAAACAGGGACAAACCAACGGAGTGGAACAAAGGAATAATTGTCAAACTGCCCAAGAAGGGAGATCTTGCAGACTGCAATAATTGGAGAGGAATAACTCTTCTCTCAGTTCCCAGCAAAATACTAGGCAGGATAATTATACAGAGAATTTCAAAAGCAGTAGACCACAAACAGGAAAGAACAGAAGATGTATAGATCATATATTTGCCCTCAGGAACATTATAGAGTGGTGCTCAAAATGGCAAAGACAGCTGTACATTAATTTCGTTGATTTTGAAAAGGCTTTTGACAGTATACATAGGGACAGTTTATGAAAAATACTGAGGGCTTATGGAATTCCAAGCTGCATAGTGTCAATCATAAAAAGCCTCTATGCCAACTTTACGTGTAGCATTGGGCAGAGCAACCTAACCTTTGAGGTGAAGACAGGAGTATGACAGGGATGCCCCTTATCAACCACTCTATTTTTAACAGTCATTGACTGGGTGATGCGCCAGACAACAGAGGGCAGTCCAAGAGGAATAAGATGGACTACATTTTCTACACTGGAAGATCTGGAATATGCAGATGACATTGCACTACTAGCACATTCACATCAACACATCCAGGAAAAAACGGATAGACTTAATAAGTATAGCCAGCAGGTGGGCTTGAACATCAATCTAAAGAAGACAGAGGTCATGATGCTCAATGTGAGCAACCCTGAGCCCATATCAGTAAGGAATCAGCAACTGGAACAGACAGACAACTTCACATACCTAGGATGCATAGTAACACCAGACGGCGGAGCAAGCAAAGACATCAACAACAGAATGAACAAAGCAAGAACAACCTTTTTTAGTCTAAACAACATCTGGAAGTCCTCTCAGTACAGCACAAGCACAAAATTAAGATTATATCAGAACTGTGTGCTTTCTGTGCTTCTCTATGGTGCGGAATGCTGGAGAGTTACAGAGAAGGAAATGTCGAAACTGTCCTCTTTTTACACAACATGCCTAAGAAATATTCACCGATCTTTTGGCCGAATACCGTCAACAACCAAGATCTGCTTACTCGGAGCAAGCAAGAGGACATGCACACCATCATAGCTGGCAGACGCTGGAGCTGGGTTGGCCATGTCCTCAGAAGAGACCCCGATGCCATCACAAGAACAGCTATGCTATGGACCCCTAAAGGAAAACGAAAGAGATGCCGACCAAAAGCAACTTGGCGGAGGACTATGGAGGCTGAGATGCAAAGAATGAACCAGAGTTGGGGGCACTGTACGAAGGATGGCCACCGACCGAGCAAAGTGGAATCAATTTGTTGTTGCCCTACAAGACGCCACCAGGGGTGATGGCCACTGACTGCTTTGACGGTCGGTGGCTAAGGATCAAAGAAAAGAAGATGTAAAGTAGCAACTTCTAATTTTTCATCTTAAAGACCTATGTTTTTGCAATGGTATGACAAGATCATTTTATTTATTAAATTAATGATCTTCAGGGGAACTCCATAATGCCTCAACAGTTTCCAAAGTGATTCTCTGTCTACACTGTCAAATGCCTTTTCGTAGTCCACAAATCCAATGTATAGTGGTGAATTCCATTCCAGACATATGAAGACATGACATGCAGAGTTCTTCACGAAGGACAGCTTACAGAACCGTTTGGGATAAGAACAGGAGTGTGACAGGGATGCCTCTTGTCTCCATTTCTTTTCTTGCTGGCAATAGATTGGGTTATGAGATCATCGGCAACACACAACAGAAATGGAATCCAGTGGACTCTGACTAAGCAGTTGGATGATCTGGATTTTGCTGATGACTTGGCACTTCTGTCCCATAGCCGTAATCAGATGCAGGACAAATTGAAAACACTCGATGAGAGGTCACAGCAATTGGGTCTGAAAATACACAGGGAAAAGACAAAAATAATGCGAATAAATGCAGGTAATGATAACAGGGTTGAACTTGAAGAAACACCAATACAAGATGTAGAATCATACACATATCTTGGCAGTAATATAGACAAAGTTGGAGGGACAGACAGCGATATCAAAATAAGAATACAAAAGGCAAGAGGAGCTTTCATTGCATTGGGAAATATATGGAGATCAAGAGAAATAGGATCCAACACGAAAATAAGAATCTTCAACTCAAATGTGAAGTCAGTCCTATTGTATGGCTCAGAGACATGGAGAACAACAAAGACAACAACCAAAAAGCTACAGACTTTCATAAATGGGTGCTTGCGTAGAATAGAGGGATTAAAATGGTATGACAAGGTTACCAACGTGGAACTGATGACAAGAACTAGACAAGTGCCAGTGGAACAAGAAATGAGAAGAAGACGATGGCGATGGATAGGACACACACTGAGGAAACCTGTTGATAGCATTACAAGGCAGTCCTTGTTCTGGAACCCCCAGGGCAAGAGAGGCAGAGGAAGACCAAGAAGTACACGGAGAAGAGAGTTGGAAACAGAGGTGAAAATGATGAGGAGAACATGGAAAGAACTTGAGATGATGGCACGTGACAGGAGGACTTGGCATGTCTTTGTTGAAGGCCTATGCTCCTTTGGGAGTGGAGGGTTATGAATGAATGACAAGATCACCAATATGGAACAAGACAAGAACCACAGAAATGCCAATTGAACAAGAAATGAGAAGACGCCGCTGGCAATCAATAGGACACACATTGAGGAAACCTGTTGATAGCAGTGCGAGGCAGCCTTATACTGGAAACCCTAGGGTAAGAAAAGCGAAGGGATATCATAAAACAAGGAGAAGACAACCGGAAACAGAAATGAAATGGCCAAACAAGACATGTAAAGACCTAGAATGGATGGCACAGAACAGGAGGACTTGGCATGAATTAATTGAAGGCCTATACTGCTTGGGAAGCTGAAGGGTGATGAATAAATAAATGAAATATTTTTCCCATCATGACCCACACATCTGACCTGGCCAGGGGGTGCTGAGCTCAGGCAGAAGTTATGGAGCTGCCACGTTGACCTGGAAAAGACTGTGGACTTCATCCTGGCAACAGGCCTGCAGATTTAGCATGAATATGAACTGAACGCTGAAGAAGAAGAAGAAAGATTTTTGTTTAGTTGATTGTTATTAGTTTGTCAGCTCTCTGTATTGACTTGTTTTTGTGTACATTTCATGCACATTATTTGTCTTTCTTTCAATTCTCAGTGACATAGAATTTGTTTACTTACTGGGTAATTTCTGTTACTTTAAGTCATTAATTCACCAGCAGCTTTGTTTTTCTTTCAAATTTTTTCATCCTATGTTTTTCAGTGCATTTTATTCCATAATTTATTTGAAATCATTACTTGCTGTTTTCTATGCTACTGATTGTACTGTGTAAATTTCAGCTTTAGGGTTTATAAATTTCTGATGTATGTTTAGTGCCAGAGCTAAAAATGTACCTGGACCATACCTACACTGATGAAATGATGCTGTCTGAAGATGCACGCATAGAAACAGTTCTTGCAGGTATTTTGTTTAAGAAAAATAAAGACTTTTAAATTAAATTACGGGGGGGGGGGGGGGGGTTTTTGCATTATTCTGCACTAAAATCCAGTTTAAAGGCATGTCATATAACATCCTTGAAACTTGTATTAACGACTTAGACACAGAATTTGCAGTGGAGAAATATATTTGGATTAGCTTCTTTGAATCTCCTTTATGTTTTCAACTAGATCTTTTTTATAAAATTTAGTTTTATATATATGTATATGATTATGTTGAATTAAGTTTCCAGAATAACTCTGTTTCATACATGCCACACGCTATGGTTTACCCATAATCTGTACGGGGTGTTTGCTTTTTCAGATGTGTACGGCCCGTACAAACGTCTGTACGGGTTTTTTCGCCTAATTATTGAACATAGATATAAATCGATCATCTTGTGCCACTACCATAGCCATAATTTGCGTCATTTTTAATGTTATTTGCAAGAGAGTTAGCTTCCGTTTCCGATCTTTAGTAATGGGAGTATCCGCGTTTATTTTCTGTGAATTTTTAAAATCGCAATCAATCGGCATCGAACACGCAGCCATTTTCGCTCTAATTTTAATGGATTCTGACTCCGATGCGATGACAAGGAGATCTTTGTCTTTATTAGCGCTAATATCGGTTCTCAGAATATGGGTGATGGCAGAGATGGAAACGAAAGTAGAATGTCATTGCTAGTATGTATAATTTTAGGGGTTAGGATTAGGTTTATCGGAAAGGTTTAGGATTATGGCCGAATCTCACTGCTGACGAGGGCGTTTGTTGCTTTGCTACTGATGATGGGTGTAACGAAAAGATCGTCATTTGATTTGTATTGGTCAAATGACTTTCATTGAGATGCAAAGGAAAAGGACTCTTCGTTTGTTGGTTTTTTTTTTTTAAATTAAAAAAAAAAAATTTTTAATTATAAAAAAAATTTTTTTATCATTTTTTTCATCTTTCCATACCTCTCTTCCTATCACATCTAACATGTACACAAACAAATTTTATATCATCAGATTCATCATTCATTTATTTCTATACAGTCCAAAAATTAAAGCAATTGACCAAAAAACTATAGAATTTACAAGTCATCCACTATAAAAAAAGGGGGTGTTGTGAAAAAGAATGCAGCTGCAGGGTACATTTTTTTTGGAAAACAATGCAACGTGCTAAAGGATAAGGTTCTATCAAACACAGGATTTCCTGGTCTGTTAGTGATAATTAAACGCAGAAATAGACTAAATGATGACATGATCACATCATTTTTACAATGCAAAATAAACTCAGAAAAATTTTGTTTGAGTTTTAAAATAAATGAAGACCTGTTTTAAAAGGCAAAGTCCCCATGCCTCTATGATGCACAAATCACAAATTTTGTACACAAATTAACTCTTTTGATACGTTTTTTCTGTCTTTTTTTTTTTTTTACAGGTTTTGCTGGTCTTTGTACAGGGTTTATGAATTATTTGTACAGGTTTTTCATCTTTGAGGTGTGGCATGTATGCTGTTTTACCAGAGAAGTTTCCTAATGCTTTTTTTTTTTTTTTTTTGAAATGCTACCTTTTGCCACAAACTTTCACTTGGCAGTTGTTTTCTTATGCTTTATTATTTTTTTTTTTGACGAAGAAACACCCCTGCAGAATGTAGAATCATGCATATATCTTGGCAGCAATATGGACAACGTAGGAAAGACGGACAGTGATATCAAAATAAAAACACTAGAGCTTTCATTGCATTAGGAAATATATGGAGAACAAGAGAAATCAAGTCCAACACAAAAATCAGAATCTTCATCTCAAATGTCAAGTCAGTCCTATTGTATGGCTCTGAAACATGTAGAACAAAAACAACAACCAACTAACTACAACAAACTTTTATAAATGGATGCTTGCATAGAAAAGGATTGAAGTGGTGGTATGACACGATGACAACGTGGAACTGATGACAGGAACCAGACAAGTGCCAGTGGAATAAGAGATGATAAGAAGACACTGGAGATGTATAGGACATACACTTAGGTGGAACTGATGACAGGAACCAGACAAGTGCCAGTGGAATAAGAGATGATAAGAAGACACTGGAGATGTATAAGAACAGAGGAAGAAGTAACTAATGCAATAAAAGATAAATCTAATACTGCCTCAGGGCAAGATATACTTAGTTATGAAATCCTTAAGAAAGTACCCAAAAGAACTATAAACATAATAACTTCACTTTATAACAAAATCTGGAACTTAGGAAAGATACCAAAAGCATGGAAAGTAGCTATGATAGTACCCATTCTAAAACCCAATAAGGAAGCCCATGATGTAAGTTCATATAGGCCTATCTCCTTAACATCACAACTAGGTAAAATACTGGAAACTGTTGTGAATAAAAGAGTTAAATTCTACCTAGAAAAAAACCAGTTATATAGCCCAAACCAGTCAGGGTTTAGAGCAGACAGAAGTACAGTAGACCAGCTTGTAAGATTAGAACATGATGTAAAGCTAGGATTCAAGAGGAAAGAGAAAACAGTGGCAGTCTTTCTAGATGTAGCTAGAGCATATGATGAATGCTGGCGAGATGGAGCTCTTTACAAAATGAAAAAGATTGGCATTACTGGTAAAACCTATAGGTATCTAGAAAACTTTTTACAGGACAGGTATTTTGCTGTACAGGTGAATAATGATAGGTCAGAAATATATGAACAACAGAATGGGATTCCTCAAGGATCAGTGATCTCTCCTTCAATTTTCACTATAGCTGTAAATGATTTAGCAGATGAATTTAATGACATAAAGAATGCAGTATCACAATTTGCAGATGACTGTGCCATTTGGCGATCTGGAAAAAACTTGGACCATGTTTACAAAAAACTTCAAAATCAAATAGACAAAGTTTCAGAGTGGATGAAAAGTTGGGGCTTCCAAATTAATGTAAACAAAACAGTAGGTATGATTTTCAGCAAAGGAAATTTAAAAAAAAATAACAAAATCAATATAACCATTAAAGGACAGAAAATATGTACCTCCTCAACAACTAGATTTCTGGGCATAACTTTAGATAAACAACTAAATTATAATAAACATATAGACAATTTGGTAGAAAGCTGTAGGGGACCCCTAAATATACTAAGGATTGTAAAAGGTAATGGATGGGGGGCCAGCAATAAAATAATGCTTATGTTCTACAAGTCCTTCATCAGGGGGAAACTGGATTATGCCAGCATAGTCTATGACTCAGCTGCAGCTTCTAACAAAGCAAAACTGGACAGGATTCAAAATGCAGCCATGAGAACCATTACAGGTGCATTTATATCGACACCAGTAGAAGCTCTAGAAGTAGCTCTCGGCATACCTCCCCTTGGTCTAAGACGGAAAGAACTGAGATTAAATTATTGGAGTAAAGTAGCACAAGAAGTGACCCACCCAGCACATAAAGCATTTGTCAAAAACCAACCAAGTGTATGGGACGTTCCCTTAAATAAAGATAGATATCCAACAGGGTGGAGAACTATAGAAGACCTAATGCAGTTCAAAGAACTATCAAACACAATTGAAAATAGTAATAAATACAGAAGCAAAATACCACCATGGGAACTAAAAACACCAATCATAGACTACTCACTTACTGAAAAGATCAAACAAAACATAGAAGATAAGGAAGCCAAAATGATAAGTAGAAAGTTCATAGAGCAACTAACTAAACAAAGTCTGGCCATCTACACTGATGGATCCAAGGGTGATAGTGGGCAACTAGGTGCCGGAGTTGTAATACCACAATGGGGAATAAAAAAGAGCTACAGTATAACGGAAGGGGCATCGATTTTCACTGCTGAGATGGTAGCAATTCTTAAAAGTCTAGAAATAATCGAAGATAACCCACCAGAAGCTGTTACGATATTTACAGACTCACTATCATCACTACAAGCACTAGAACACTCAGGTAAATGTAGCCGGCCAGACATAAAGGAAGAAATTCTAGCAATTAATACATCACTAGAGAACAGAGGATGTAGTGTGAGGCTAGTGTGGGTTCCAGCACACATAGGTATAGCTGGCAACGAGTTGGCAAACCAGAATGCCAAGAAGGGAAGAACAAGTAAAAACAATATAAAAGCAGGACTGGGAAGGTCAGAGATCAAGAGCCAAGTGAAGGAAACTGTAAACGAGGAATGGAAGACAACATGGAAAGAAAGTAGAAAAGGCAGACACGCGTTCAAACTGCTGAAAGAACCAACAAGGACATGCCAGGTCAGAGAAGAATTAAAGATACCATCGAACAAAAAACTGTGGCGTCTCCGACTCGGTGCAGCATACTTCATGGTAGAAGAACCACACTGCCAAGAATGTCAGGAAGAGAATGACATAGACCACTACCTGATCCACTGTAAAAAGTATGAACAACAAAGGCTTGAATTAAAAACTTACTATAGAAATCACAATATAGACTTAACAGGTGATAAGGTTTTAAGTATAGATGCCCCAAGAGATGCCCAATCAATACTTAAAAGATATATACATAAAACAAAGGAAAAAATATAAGGCTAGAACTTCAGGAAAATCATCCAACTAAATAGAAATTAAGCAGCAAGAACTAACAAAGCATTAACAAAAAATAGCTACTCATAGGACAAGGAAAGACAAGATATTAAAAAAAGGGACAACAACTCAAAAAGAACAAATACTAATACAAATTAAAACCAAGTGTAAAGGACAATAGTTATCTAGAAACAATACAAAAGAGAAAATAAAATTGACAAATAATAATATAAATAAAAATCAGCAACTGCAAAAGACAACAGTTATTTAAATTGAATACAAAATTAGTAAATAAAATGACACTAAATACCCCAATTATAACCAACTTTCAGGTTGAACAGGGTAGAACAAGATGGAACGAGAAGACGCAACAATGATCAGATGTTGAGTGCCCGATCTCCACCCATCAATTCATCAAAACAACAACAAAACAATAAGACATACACTTAGGTGGAACTGATGACAGGAACCAGACAAGTGCCAGTGGAATAAAAGATGATAAGAAGACACTAGAGATGTATAGGACATACACTTAGGTGGAACTGATGACAGGAACCAGACAAGTGCCAGTGGAATAAGAGATGATAAGAAGACACTGGAGATGTGTAGGACATACACTTAGGTGGAACTGATGACAGGAACCAGACAAGTGCCAGTGGAATAAAAGATGATAAGAAGACACTAGAGATGTGTAAGACATACACTTAGATGGAACTGATGACAGGAACCAAACAAGTGCCAGTGGAATAAGAGATGATAAGAAGACACTGGAGATGTGTAGGACATACACTTAGGTGGAACTGATGACAGGAACCAGACAAGTGCCAGTGGAATAAGAGATGATAAGAAGACACTGGAGATGTGTAAGACATACACTTAGATGGAACTGATGACAGGAACCAAACAAGTGCCAGTGGAATAAGAGATGATAAGAAGACACTGGAGATGTGTAGGACATACAGTTAGGTGGAACTGATGACAGGAACCAGACAAGTGCCAGTGGAATACAATGGAGAGTAGGACATACAGGTGGAACTGATGACAGGAACCAGACAAGTGCCAGGGGAATAAGAGATGATAAGAAGACACTGGAGATGTGTAGGACATACACTTAGGTGGAACTGATGACAGGAACCAGACAAGTGCCAGTGGAATAAGAGATGATAAGAAGACACTGGAGATGTATAGGACATACACTTAGGTGGAACTGATGACAGGAACCAGACAAGTGCCAGTGGAATAAGAGATGATAAGAAGACACTGGAGATGTGTAGGACATACACTTAGGTGGAACTGATGACAGGAACCAGACAAGTGCCAGTGGAATAAGAGATGATAAGAAGACACTGGAGATGTATAGGACATACACTTAGGTGGAACTGATGACAGGAACCAGACAAGTGCCAGTGGAATAAGAGATGATAAGAAGACACTGGAGATGTGTAGGACATACACTTAGGTGGAACTGATGACAGGAACCAGACAAGTGCTAGTGGAATAAGAGATGATAAGAAGACACTGGAGATGTGTAGGGCATACACTTAGGTGGAACTGATGACAGGAACCAGACAAGTGCCAGTGGAATAAGAAGACACTGGAGATGTATAGGACGTACGATGAGATAAACCATTTGATTGCATTACAAGGCAGTCCTTGCTCTGGACTCCCAAGGGTAAAAGAGGCAGAAGTAGACTGAAAAACACATGGAGAAGAGAACTGAAGATATCAATTAAAATGATGAGGAAGACATGAAAAGACCTGGAGCTGATGGCACATGACAGGAAGACTTGGACTGATGGCACGTGACAGGAAGACTTGGACTGATGGCACATGACAGGAAGACTTGGACTGATGGCACGTGACAGGAAGACTTGGACTGATGGCACGTGACAGGAAGACTTGGATCTGATGGCATGTGATAGGAAGACTTGGACTGATGTCACGTGACAGGAAGACTTGGAGCTGATGGCACATGACAGGAAGACTTGGACTGATGGCATGTGACAAGAAGACTTGGACTGATGGTACGTGACAGGAAGACTTGGACTGATGGCACATGACAGGAAGACTTGGACTGATGGCACGTGACAGGAAGACTTGGAGCTGATGGCACGTGACAGGAAGACAGTTTATGTTTCGAACGCTTATGCATCATGGAGGGATTGAAGGGTGATGAATGACTTGTTTTTTTTTTTTTGCTGTAGTGACATTTTTTTATTGTGCTTATTCTCCTTTGTTTTTTGGTGTTTGTATATGATTTTTTTTTCTGATGTCACTGAGTTAAGAATTTGGAGTTGTCATATAAGAAGAAGAATGTACCATTTATTACTTGCTTTATAATATTACTTGCTGGTCTCTCGCGGCAGAGGTGCTGAATTCGAGTCGTCCTATGGAAACGCTCCAGTCTACCCAGTTGTTAATGAGTATGTGACTCTGATCTTTGAGTTACGGAAGGAAAAGGCAGCGAGAAAGGGAACTGATCACCCCACCTCTCAATGCTGGACCAAGTATTGTGAAGTCTCTAACACTATCTGCTATGGGACTATCTTTACTTTTTTTAATAATAAGTTTGTTTTGCCTGACAGAAAGGTGGTTTTTTTTCCCTGTGTTTCACAGAAGCAGACTTTCTGGAACAGCAGACTTCACTTTTGCAGAAACTGTCTGAAAATCAAGCACACATAAACAGTGAACACATTCAAGGTATTAAGTCAAACTGTGAGCTAATGTCAGATATCATAGCACATTTCATTTGTAGATTTATAAATGGAAAGGAACACATTTCAGCCTGCACAAAGAGCCAGCAACCTGAGTTCAGAAGAATCCTTACAAGAGAGGCTCATGACCTGATCTGATGGAAACTATGTCTTGAAACAACAAAGGCAAAAACAGGATAAGGATGTTTGAGACAAGATTACTGTGAAAATCTGTTATGGTAGCACAAGTGGCAAAGGAAATTAATAATAGCCCCTTCAGTCATAACTGACTATGGGAATGCGCCCCTGAGGTGACAGCCCTCGGCTGCTTATTTTCCTGGTGCTCCTTTCGACGTTTTCTCCTCACCTCTGCTTCTTGTGTGAGCCTCTCTTCGCCCAATCTGAGGTGGCGCCGTAAATAGCATCGCCACTTAGTGCGATCGGCAGCTTCATCCTCCCATGTTGCTGGATCCATGTCCAGTGCCCTCATATCTCTCTTGCACATATCTTTGAACCTCAGCTGTGGTCGCCCAACTGTTCTCTTGCCATCTGCTAATTGTCCGTAGAAGATATCTTTTGGGATGCGACCATCTTCCATGCGGCGAACATGGCCAAGCCAGCGAAGTCTGCGCTGTCTAAGAAGCGTATACATACTTTGAAGGCCAGCACGTGACAACACCTCGACATTTGTCACTTTATCTTTCCACGAGATGCAGAGGATGCGGCGTAGACACCGCAAATGGAAGGTATTGAGCCTTCTTTCTTGCTTAGCATAGGTCGTCCAGGTTTCGCTGCCATATAGGAGTGTGCTGGTGACGCAAGCATTATATACCGCAGCTTTGGTCTTCATTGTGAGTTTAGAGTTTCCCCAAACATGCGATGTGAGGCGGGCAAAGGTAGCTGCAGCTTTGCCAATGCGGCTGTCGATTTCTGTATCCAGTGAGAGTTTGTCATTGATGGTAGACCCTAGGTGTGTGAAGTGGTGCACCACTGCCAATTCATAGTTATCGATAGTGATAACTGGTGCAGCATCCACATCCTGACTCAGCACATTCGTTTTCTTTAGACTTATTGTGAGGCCAAAGTCCTTGCATGCTTTAGAGAAGCGATTCATCAAGCTCTGAAGCTCCTGTTGGCTTTGAGTGACGACTGCAGCATCATCAGCGAACAACAAGTCTCTTATAGTGACCCTTCTGATTTTTGTTTTTGCCCTCAGCCTTGAAAGATTAAACAGACGGCCATCTGACCTAGTGTGAAGGCATATTCCTTCAGTTGCATCTCTGAATGCATGTTTCAAGAGTAAGGCAAAGAAGATTCCGAAGAGGGTCGGAGCCAGAACACAGCCTTGTTTAACGCCACTTCGTATATCAAAGGGCTGTGACGTGCTTCCAGCATATTGGACTGTTCCCTTCATGCCGTCATGGAATGACTTTATCATTTCCAGCATTTTAGAAGGGCAGCCTATTTTCAGGAGGATTTTAAAGAGTCCATCCCTACTAACCAAGTCGAATGCTTTTGTGAGGTCTATAAAGGCGATATATAATGGTCTTTTCTGCTCTCTTGATTTTTCCTGAAGCTGGCGGAGAGAGAAGATCATGTCTGTTGTTGATCTGCCAGCTCGGAATCCACACTGTGACTCTGGATATATGCGCTCAGCTAACTTGTGTAGTCGCATTAAGATGACTTTGGCAAAAACCTTACCAACAATACTAAGAAGAGAGATGCCTCTGTAGTTATTGCAATCACTTCTGTCTCCTTTATTTTTATACAGTGTTACAATCTTGGCATCTCGCATGTCTTGAGGAATAGTTGTCTCTTCCCAGCACTGGCACAGCATCCTATGCAGGGGATGTAATAGCGTGCTCTTACAGCATTTGATTAAATCAGGAGGAATCCCATCACTGCCTGGTGCTTTGCCAGAGGCCAAGCTATCAATGGCCTTGCTGAGTTCCTCTAATGTTGGTTCGGCATCCAGCTCCTCCATAGTTGGCAGACTGTTGACACCATCAAGGGCTGCAGGCGTAACAGTATTGTCTCTAGTGTAAAGCTCAAAGTAGTGCTCGACCCACCTCTCCATCTGCTTACCCTTATCGGTTAGCTTCTCTCCGCTGATGGTTTTTAGCGGTGCCGTCTTACTTTTATGGGGGCCAAGTGCTTTCTTTATACCGTCATACATTTGTCTAATGTTGCCTGTTTGCGCTGCGATCTGGATGCTCTCACTGAGCTGGAGCCAGTAGTCATTTGCACAGCGTCGAGCAGTTTGTTGAACTTTGCTTCTTGTAGCCCTCAGGATCTGTAGGGTTCTGGCACTCGGTGAACGTTTGTATTCATTCATAGCACTGCGCTTAGCTTCAATGACAGGTGCCATCACATCTGATGAAGCATCAAACCAGTCATTTGACTTTGCTGTTTTCTTACCAAAGGTGGAAAGTGCAGTACTTTGAATGGTGTTTCGTAGATGCTCCCAGTTCTCTGTAATAGTATCACCATGCTGAGGGTTACTGAGCACTTTCTCGAAGGTCGCAGTGAATTGAGCGATCATGAAAGGGTCTGACATCTTGCTGGTATCAATGCGTGGTTTCCCTTCATGTCTGACACGATAGAGTTTTCTTGGTTGTGCTCTGATTTTGCAGCAAACCAAGGAGTGATCTGTATCACAGTCTGCACTATGGTACGAGCGCGTGGAGAGCACAGACCTGAGGAGTGGCCTTCTGACGAGAATCAGGTCAAGTTGGTGCCAGTGCTTGGATCGTGGGTGTCTCCATGACACCTTATGCTGGGGTTTTGTCTGAAAGTAGGTGTTGGTCACGCAGAGGTCATGGTGGACGCACAACTCTAAGAGCCGTTGTCCATTTTCATTCATCTTGCCAATACCAAACCTGCCCAGACATGAAGGCCATGAAACATTATCGGCACCCACTCTAGCGTTAAAGTCACCAAGGAGAACAAGCTGTTCTTGCCTAGGTATGCTTTTGATAATTGCTGTTAGATTCTCGTAGAACTCATCTTTAGCTTCTGAGGCAGAGTACAGAGTAGGAGCATACACACTGACAAGGGTGATGGGACCTGTGCTAGTTTGCAGGCGGAGCGTTAACAGGCGTTCTGATCCATTCTCGCCTGGTTCAACTATTTTAGTTAGCGATTTTTTGACCACAAAACCTACTCCGTGTTCTCTAGCTTTATTAAGATCTTTCCCTTGCCAATAAAATGTGTAGTCCTTCTCGCTCACCGTTCCAGAGCCCACCAGGCGCGTTTCCTGAAGTGCAGCTATATCCACCTGAAGTCGTTTAAGCTCATCATTAATTATGGCTGTCTTCCTTACATCGTTTACATCCTGTAGGTTTTCGGATAGTCCAGTCAACATAGTCCGGACGTTCCAGCATCCCAATCGAAACTTGGTTGCAAAGGAAATTAGATGTTATGATTTATGTCCTCATGACCATGTAGCAGTGTTATAACAAGAATTATCTTGCGCACAGTCAGATTTGCAAGGTCTCAAGGCATAAATGTAAAGAGTGGTATGTATTTCTTATATTGTTTGCGAGATGTTGTTTTACTGAAGTTGTGATCTGCAACTCAATGTTGCAGAAGAAGCACCCAATTGGCTAAGCACTTAGAGCGTTTGTCTCTTCCAGCAAAGTTACCAGGTTCAGGGATCGAAACTTGGTTGCATTACGCTCCAGTCTACCCATCTCTAAATGGGTACCTGACTCTGATCTTCAGTTAGGGAAGACGAAGGCAGCATGGAAGGGAACAGGCCACCCCACCTCATAAGCTGGACCTAGCTTAGTGAAGTCTGTAACACTCCATTCTCCTATGGCAGTTTCTGCTATGGGATTCTATTTGTTTTTTTAATTGTGGAAGAGAAACGGACTACAGTCAATACAACTGAGGACAAAAGAAGAAAGCAAGTAAATGTTAATATGACATACCTTCAGGAGACAACCAGTCAGTAGAACTAGACCCTTGTTTGGATCCCATAGAGAAAGAAGAGAATGACAAAGATATCCTAGAGAAGAATATCAGAAGAGGTAATCTGAGGAACCATAATCTCATTTTCAATGCTGAAGAAGAGTTCTCAGAATAGACATTAATGGAGAGCAACAGTTGCAGTCGTGCATTCCGCTAGGAAGGAAATGGATTGGTAATGATGATTCTCTCAAGCTATGCTGCAAAATAAGGGAGCCAAAGTGATTTGGATAATAACATTTTTAAATTCCAAATTATTAGACTTTGTGATAATTTAAAAAAAAAAAATAATCTTCAGCTCAGAAGGGACGCCAGTCCTATCGTATGGCCTGAAATGTGTAGAACAACAAAAACAACCAAGAAGTTCCAGAATTTCATAAATGGGTGCTTGCATAGAGTAGGAGAATTGAAATGGTACAGTTCACCGGTGTGGAATGGAAGACAAGAACCAATAGAACAAGAGATGAGAGGGAGATTCTGGCAATGGATTGGACACACATTGAGGAAACCTGCTGATAACATTAGCAGGCAGTCTTTGTTCTGGAATGCCCAGGGTAAGAGTAGAAGTAGACCTAGAAATATGTGGAGAAGAAAATTAGAGAGAGAAATACAAATTATGAGGAAGACATGGAAAGACCTTGAGCTGATGGCACAAGACAGTACGACTTGGCATGTAAAGCCTTTTTCTTACTGGGGTAGCTGAAAGGTATTGAATAAGTGAATGATACTTATAGCAGTGTCAGGGATGGTTTTTCTGGCAGCAAAAATAAGCCAGTGTGTTTCGTTTTGTGAGAAAGAAGCAGGTCTATGTGCATTTGATAAAGATGCTGGGAAATAAGTGTTGTTAAATTTATCTTAGTAACACCATTAGTTAAATGTCAAACTTGATGATAGATTTGCTTTTTGTTTTGTTCTGAAATCAAACAGCTGTTCCTAAACTTGCTGACAAATTACAGATGCTAAGCAGACTTCAGATTGATCAACAGGTAAGTCAGCTGTTTTTGTTTTTGTTTGGAAAGGAAATTGAATGATAAGTGTGTTATAATAAATACAATTCTGACAATAATTGAATTGAGATGGATTTGACATGGTGCAAAATGACAGGCCTAGAGGAAAACAGCTGATGGGATGGTGTGGAGCTCTCTCTCTTCCAAGCCTCTACACCTCACAGTAGAAGAGGAACGACTAAAGAAGCAAAATGACAGTAATGGCATTAACAAAAATTTATTTAAATCACTTGGAAGAGACCAGAACAAGGAATATTTCAAGAGGAAGGTGGGCAGACATTGGAAAAGCTGGTCTGTCAAGAATTTGGAAATGAGAAATTGTGATTACTTATGCTTGGAATGGAAAATGAAAGTGCTTGTTTATTTATTTATTTTTTTAAAATTAATTTCTGATTTTAAATTTAAACGAACAAAAAAAAACATGAAATGAGTTTGATAAATGGTTAACTGGTGTGACATTACTTCTTAGTATTTTTTAGAAGTTTAGGACAGCTTATTTCTGTTTTGCATTACTTCAGAATTAAAGATATTTTTTTACACCTTCAGTATCAGAGCTAGAAATTTACTATGTGTTTATCTTTCTGCCTCTTTTTGACTACTTTAACTTCAAAACTATTGTTAATGGAGAAATTTAAAATTGTAAATAAATTCACACTTCCCTATCTATCACAGGATGAGGTTGCCCACTTGTCAGACGAGACACGTCAGTTACTAAATGCTTACAATAATATAGTATCCTTTCATATTGCTCTTCTGATTTCTTTAGTTTAAACCTTTAGGTGCAAATGCCATCTTTAAACTAATTTTTGTTTACCTATAATCCTTTGCGGAATATAAAGTTTTACTATATTTTATTGTGCATGAATACTGTTTACTGTAGATCGTTGTATGTATGAAATTACTTGATCTTTGTGAACGTGAACTGCGTTTCTCATTTCATGTTTAAATAAAGACTCCGAAGAAAATTGGTATATACATGCTTTACTTGTAGCACGTCCTTAGTGGAGTGATGCTCTAGAAATAATAGTAATTTATACAGTCCCTAAAGTCTTTATGCAACTTTAAAATATATAATAACTTTGTATGTACACATGACAGAAGCACACTATAAACATTATATAAAAACATAATTTATGCATTTTAAAAAGTTAGTGTTATCAATTTTGAGTTAATTTTTATTGTTTAGACCTTGAAACAGATTTTGAAAATGGCGACAGTAAAGAAAAGGTTAACTATGTGTTGAAAAACCAGACTGAATGGTGTGTCACGAAAGATGGCAGTTATGTTGAAACCTAAATATGCAAACTGTATTATGTTCAGACTTGATAAATTAAGTTTTTAAATGCAGTTTAGAGTGTAGTTCTGTCATGTGTACTTAAGTTATTAAAGTTGCACAAGGACTTTAGGGACATTCTGTATGTCTTGCCAATAGAGAAAGTATTCTAATGATTGATTCATTATTCTTTGTTTTCATAAGGTTGAACAATATTCTTCTTTGTAATTCCTTGACTGTTCCCAGGTAACTCTTTTGTCCAAGCAGTTTCTGATGTGGGATGCAAAACTCGCCCAGCTTGAAATACAGGCACTGAACAAAAAATGACCCAGCTCTAATATTTAGCTTCATTTCTTAAATGTTATTGAAGCATATTAAAAACATGAATCATATATGCTCATATTTATGTTTAATTCACTCTGTCCATTTGTTTTTAAAGTGAGCATTTAAGTAAGGAACTTTACATTATTTATATATAAAGTGTAAATATATGGGAATGTTTCTTGTGGGTTATGTGTTAAATTCTGAAGCATTTTATTTTCACTACCTGAAAAAAATCTGTTTTGTGAATGAACATATGCATATTGTTTTGTTCCTTAACGACTGTGGAACTGCTACTGCTGTTGGTTCCCTCACAGGCAGACAGTGCCATAGTGCTTCATGTACTTTTACAGTGGTTCCTGTAGCAGTTGTTTTTATATGACGAGGTTGCTAGCCTCATGCACAACCCCACCTTAGTAGCCTCTTACAACGTTCTTAACGCAATTTCCCCACTCATCCTACTTTATGAAACATCATTTGTTTTTCTTTCTTCCCATAGCCATAGTAATTGGGACCCTTATTAGTGTCAATCTTTTTGCACTTATTTTGTTTGTACTTTAACTGAAAGCCATTTAATGATGTGTTTACATGTATGGTCTTGCTTTCCAGCGTCTCTAAATTTTTTTCTATTATTTTTCCTCATACACCTCTCCAAGCATTGTCTTTTTGTTTAGGTTTCATTGACTTCTAGACTGTTCGGTAAAATGAAAAAAATAAAGAAAATTGACTAGTATAAATTCTTACTTGTTTGCTTGTCTGTGATGTGATGTGTGGCAGTAAAGATTTAATGCAGCATAAATAGGACAATGTCAAATGAACACCTCCCAAAGAGGCTGCTGTATGGCGAGGTGAGGGAGGGAAAGCGTACAAGAGGATGACCAAAGAAACGCTTCAAAGACAGCCTGAGGGAGTCACTGAAGAGCTGCCAGATTAATACAACCACCTGGGAGCAACTGGCACAGGATCGCATAGCCTGGAAAGGCACTATCAAAATGGGTGTCGCAGTCAGCTAGGCCAACCATGTGAGGGTAGCCCAGAAAAAACGTGCATGGATGTGCAGCCTGTATTGTGTTTGGGCCTTGTATGTCGGTCATGCAACAGAACTTTTCTTGCCCGAATTGGCTTGATCAGCCATATGCACACCCACTCAACCTCTTAGAACGAACTGTATTATGAGAGATGTCGATGGTCCTGATCGAATAAGATGGACAAATCATCCAAATAGGACGATACACATTGTAACTGAAAATGATAGGAGAGGAAAGAAACAAAAGGAATGGAAGTGGTTTTATTGTGAACATTCCGGATGCCAAATCTGGAAATTATCCTAGAAGAGAAATGGTGAGTTAGCAATCAAGACACCTTTCAGCCTTCTCTGGGTCATATCACAAGTCCTTTACCAGAGGACGTTCTTCTTTCTTGGATGGTCAAGTTTTATTTTCCTCTGTTGACTTATCCACATTTGTTGAAGTTTTTGTGGCTTAAATTGTCTACAAAATGGTGTAGCCAGTGCCATGCCCAACCCTCCTTAGTTGCTTTTTATGACGTGTGAAAGGTTACAGTTCCAGTTATGCGGAATTTTTTTGGCTGCTCATGTCTAATTCAGTTTCATTATGGCATTTTGTTCCTTGTATAAGTTTGTGATAGCTGTGTTTGCAGTTTTCATCTGATTTATTTTTAGTTGCCATCCTGTGTCCTTTTATCTAGTTTTTGTAAGGCTTCCTGCATCCTGCTGTTCGCTGTTTTGAAATTTTATTCTGGAATAAATACTGGTCAAATTAACTCATCATCATCAGTTGCCATCTCCACAATGAAGGTTGGCTGTAATGGATCTCCAACGTCTTCTGTCTCTTGTCTTGGTGGTACACTCTGATACACTCTTTCCCGTCCATCTCTTGATGTTATCTTCCCACTTATAGCACTGTCTTCCCCTTGCACGTTTGCCTTCAACTCTCCCTTCTGTTATGGTCTTCTGCAAGGTGTTATGCCTTTTTATGTGGCCAAAGTATTTTAGCTGCCGAACTTTGGCCTCTCTCATTAGTTCTCTTTTCATACCTAGATTTTCTAGGACCTCCTTATTTGTTTTCATCTCTTTCCATGAGATACGCCCCATTCTTCTATATATCCACATTTCAAGAGCCTCAATTCTTTCTTCCAAATGCTTATTCATCGTCCATGTTTCTGCACCATACAGAAATGCAGAATATATATAACACTTTATGATTCTCAGTTTTAATTTATGAGATAACTGGATGTCAGTATATGTTTCATGTTGTTGAATGTAGCTTTGGCCATTCCTATTCTCTTCTTGATTTCTGTTTCACATCTGCCATCTTCTGTTATTATATAACCAAGATATACGTAGCTCTTGACTTGTTCCAGGATTTTCCCATTTACGCTTATCTTTAATGTGGGTTTATCGTCTGTTTTGCTAATTATCATAGTTTTAGTTTTCTCAATATTAATGTCGAGTCCATATTCATGACTTATACTGTTCACTTGCTTCACTAGTTCTTGTAACTCCTGTTCGCTTTCAGCTAACAACACGGTATCATCTGCATATCTAAGATTGTTTATTGATCTTCCACTGATGTTCAGTCCTGGTATTTCCTGTATCTGTTTGAAAATTTTTTCGGTGTATAAATTAAATAGGCAGGGGGACAGCACACAACCTTGTCTGACACCTCTTTTTATGTCTATGTATGGTGAATAATTCCTTCCCGATCTTACTGTGGCAGTTTGCTCCCAATAAAGGTTACTGAGTATTCTTATATCTTTTCCATCAATACCTATGTCTTTGAGGCATTCAATTATTTTCTCATGATGGATTCTGTCAAATTAACTAGAAATTGTCAAATGAAGGATTGCCATGTGCCATTCCAAGTCAATGTTAATACACAATTAACATACCATTTTGCTGTATCCCAACAAACCTCATCTATTAATCAGCCATATTCATTTGGGTAATTTATACTGACATCTAAAACAAGAAGTGTACGTGATTAATTTTGTAAGTAAGCACATACACAGTGAATGTACATCCTTCAATTTTTCCAGTTGTCACAATACTTTTAAAGGCTCCTGTCAGTGAAGATTGACAGGTCTTTCCTTATGATATACTTCTTTGCTCAAACATTCTTCAGTTGTCATCTCAGATGTCAATGCGGTTCTTCAATATTTTCCTGATTGGACCACATGACTGTACCTACCCGTGATTTTATTACTGGCTTGTCTATGGCAAAGACTCGAGCTCAACTTATGTGCAGTAAAATGGTTTAATGCAACATTTCAGGCCTCTATTTCCTTATCTTTATCAACAAGAATTCACTGCATAAAACAGGACATTTCAGTTTTTTTTTTTTTTTTTTGAATGCTGTTTTTGTTTACTTGTTCTGGACAGATTGATCACTGCATATTCTTGTATGATCTTGGTGATAAATCTTGTGCTGTCTGTGTCCCCTAGGTATTTGAATTTATGTAGTTGCTTTAGTGCAGGGATTCTTAATCTTTCTTGTGCCACAGACCCTGGTGAAGGCTACAGGTTCCTTCTTAGAAAAAATGTACACAGACACATAATTAAAATTTGTGCGTACAAATACATTTTATTTTATAAAGACAAATCGTTATGCTTACATAGTCATACTGAAATATAAAAACATTGTGTAATAAGAACATATTTTTTTAAAGGTAAATTGTCACAGAGAGTTTATTGATCGTAAATTGCCTATATCTTCTTCTTTTTCTTTCACCCGTATCCTCTATTTTTTTAATTATCACTCTTTACCTTTCTCCTGTATTTTTCACATCCATTCGTTTGCGAGTAATAATATTTTTCCCATTATCACTTTCGCCAGTTTCGTTTCTCATTTAGAAACGCATTTCAGTGCTGATTAAACTGAGAACGCAGTTATGACGTAACGTGTCAGCGCCTACCCGAGATGCAGAGTGTTAGAATGCATTCTGTCAGACAGGGGAGCAGACAGCTGTCTACAGTTTCGGCTAAGTTTCTGGGCCTGAAGTGTGAGAATTCACTCCGTCAGACATGATGAGGAGACATTTGTCTGGTAGTTTGCATCTGACATGTAGTTTCCAAGGTAGATTCTCAGTGTCAGGTGATAAGACACTCACGCTCCACGGCCAGAGTTGGCATAAGGTGCGAGAAAGCAAAGTGTCAGTTATGGTTCTCAGGATGAGTTTCTCGGGGTAGGTGCAAAAACTGCCCCTGCAGTGCAGACAATTTGTCTACATTTGCATCTGACACGTAGCGCTTCGGCATTTCTTAGACGGAGGTGTCAGAGACGCAAGGTGGCAGTTACGGCATGCGTTTAGGTGTTAAACGTAAGCGTTAAAGACGGAAAACGGGAGAGTACTTCGTTTTGCGAAATTAAACGTTTACCTCTTTGTCTGGAAATAGATATTAACCAGAGTTTGAGGGAGCTGCGCTAGCGTAGTGGTTACAACACCGCTCTGGTGACCGGGTGATTCAGGATCAAACCCGGGCGACGGCATTTGAGGATTTTTCGTCGACCGGGATTTGGACTGGATTAACTCGAGACCTGGCAAGGACATTTGAAGAAGTGTCGTCGACCAGGGACTGGCGGCTCCTGAGCCGACCCAGCTCTAATGGGTACCTCCGAAAACGGCGAGTATCTGCCTGAATGGCGAGGGACACTTGTCTCTGTACAAGAAAATAGGATACTCACATAAAAATCAATGTCAGGTTAGACAATAAAAATAACATGAGATTTCGCCTCAAGTATTAGCGGGCGTACGGAAAAAAAAAAAAAACCAGAGTTTGAAACTTTCTTTTCATTCTCCAACTTGCAGTAGACAAAATCACTCGTGCTAGTGAATGAAGCTTGTATAGCGAAGTCATTAGTTTCTCGTCAAATTTTGCCGAGCTTCTAAATACCTATCTAGTGAATTATCCTAGTTGTTGTGAAACTGTAATTCTGTTTGGAGGTAAAATATCATATATAACATCTAGTATTTTGTGAAGTGTTTAAAGTGTTAAATCGCTTATTTTATTTCACTAGTTAGATTTGGTGCAGAGCGCTTAATTTATATAGTCTGTATTATTTTATAGTGACGAGTTACAGTGGAAAACTTACTTACTTACTTACTTAGTCGTTCCCCTTCTACCGTGAGGTGTAGAGGTTTGGAAGAGAGAGCGCCAGACCATTCTATCAGCTGTCTTCTTCCTGGCCTGGTTTCATTCTAGTCCTCGGTCCTTCAAAGATTGTCTAATGTTGTCCTCCCAGCGGACTCTGGGTCGTCCTGGAGGTCTGGATCCCTGGCTCTTTGTTTCCCATGCTTGTCGTGGTAGCCGATCTTCTCCCATTCTGCAGACATGGCCAAACCATCTTAGTTGGGACTGTTCTATTTGGGTCTGCAGCGGATGGGATTTTAGGCCTTGACGGATCGTCTGGTTGCGGACCATGTCTCTTCTTGTTACTTCAACCACTTTCCTCAGATACCTCATTTCTGAGGTTTGGATCTGGCTTTTGTGGGTTGTAGTCATTGCCCATGACTCGCATCCATATGTCAAGACTGGGACATAGGTGGAGCGGTATACAGCCATCTTCGTTTTCTTACCAACCTCTTTCTTGCTGAGGAATCCACGATTTATGGCCTGAAAAAGTCTCCCAGCCGCTGCTTTTCGAGTGGCCAACTCTTCTTTGATGCCTCCCTTTCGGTCTATAATAGCTCCGAGATATTTAAAGTGGTCGACCTGCTCCAGGACCTGTTCTCCCAACTTAATCTGATGTTTTCTTTCTTCTCGTGATATCACCATGGATTTTGTTTTAGAGCTGCTTATGACCATCCCTCTCTTCTCCAGCTCTTCCTTCCAGACTTGCAGGTTGGATTGGAGATGTGCCTCTGATTTAGCAATCAGGGCAACATCATCAGCAAATGCCAGCTCCGAAATATAGACCTGTCTCATCTTCCAGTACCCCACTGAATACTTTCTTGTTCTCTCCTTACATGCCTTGATGACATCGTCCATAAGGAGTATGAAGAGGTAAGGTGATAGGATATCACCTTGTCTTACACCAGTGGTGGTCCTGAACTCTTCTGACTTATGGTTTGCTGTCCTCACATAATTTCTGCAAGACTTGTAGAAGCTCTGTATAGCATGAATCAGAGGTGCTGGAATATTCTTCCTTGCCAAACAGTCCCAAAGTTTGCTCCAGGGGACCCTGTCAAACGCCTTTTCCAGATCTATGAAACAAAGATGGATCTCACTCTTATACTCAAGGGCCTTTTCACTCAGCTGTCTGAGTGTGAAGATTAGGTCTTGAGTACTTCGGTTTGCTCGGAATCCGCACTGGACCTCATCCAATTGTGGCTCAGCTAGGCGTCGGAGTCTCTGCTCTAGGATTCTAGAGTAGATTTTACCAGGGACACTGAGAAGGGATATGCCTCTATGGTTTCCACATTGTCGATTGTCACCCTTTTTGAAAATTGGTGTTATGATGGCAATCTCCCAATCCTTTGGTATGGTCTTGTTGCACCATGCTGCCTGTAGGACCTTTAAGAGTAATAGGTCGCCTGATGCTCCCATGTACTTAACCATTTCTGGTGTTATACCATCATGCCCTGCTGCTTTGCCCATCTTGATTTTCTCTAGTGCTGCCCTCAGTTCTTCCATCTTTATGTCATCTTCACCATCATTGGTTTCCTCTTCTGTGCTAGTGGTTATCATTTCTGATGCTTCATCATGCTCACCATCCAGGAGTTCTGAGAAATATTCTTTCCATCTTTCCATTACTTCCTTCGGGGCAGTAAGCAATTTGCCTTGCTTGTCCTTTATAAATTTGAGAGGGCATTGTTTTTCTTTCCTCATGTTCTTTAGGGTCTTATAGAACAATTTCTGGTTTTCTTGTGCATCTTTTTCTAGCTTTTCTCCAAATTCTTCCCAGGACTTCTGTTTTGCTGCTAGCACTTTGTTCTTTGCTTCTGTTCTGAGTGTCACATATTCTCTATATTTTTCCATTTGTCCTGTTGTGTTTTTAGCTCCTAAGTATTGTTTCCATGCCATTTTCTTCTCTCTTATTTTCTCTTTGACTTCCTCTGTCCACCAAGGTGTCCTCTTTCTCTGGTTCCCAAGTCGGACTTCACCGCATGCTTCTGCAGCAGCTGTCTTTATGATATCCTTGAATTTATTCCAGAGGGTTTCCAAGTCATCAGGTCGTTCTTCTGTGTTGCTCACTGCTGTAGCAATAAGCCCCTGATATCTGGTCTTAATTTCTGGCTCTCTCAGCTTGTAGGTCCTAATGCTCATTTCTCCTGCTCGTTTACTTGGTTTCTTGCGTGATGTTGGGCAGTTCCTAGGCTGAGCAACTCTTTCAGTTGTTCGTTTGATTGTTAGCAGGTAGTGATCACTTCCAATCTCTGGCCCCCTCCAGACTCTTGCATCTCGGACATATCTGAATGAGCTTCTCCGAACAATGGCATAGTCGATCACTGACTTCTCATTCTTGGTTGGTTCACATCTAGTGTATGCATGTATGCGCTTATGGGGGAACTTTGTGTTTGTAATGATCAGATTCTGCTCACTGCAGAATCTAAGGAGTCGCTTTCCATTGTCATTGAGAGTATCTTCTCCATATCTTCCGATAACTCCACCCCATCTAGCATGGTCATTTCCAACTCTGGCATTAAAATCTCCGAGCATAATAACTTCATCTAGGCAGTCATCCACTGTCCTTTGAAGCAGCTCGAAGAATTCCTCCTTGACCTCTGCTCTCTCATCCTCATTTGGCCCATACACTATGACCAGGTTGACTATGGTTTCTCCTTCTTTTAGTTTTACAACCATAATGCGCTCCGAGACAAAGTTCCATCCCTTGATACTATCTTTTTGATTTTGGGCCACAATGCAACCCACGCCCCCTTTAGCTCTTTCAGATATGGGTACACCACTGTAGAGCAACGTGTTGCCATCGAGATCCATGACTCCTTGTCCTTTTTTCTTCGTTTCCGTTATAGCCAGGATTTCTAGTTTTGCTTTCCTCATCTCTTCCACCAGCTCCTCTTCCTTCCCATTTATACTTCTTGTGTTCCAAGTTCCATAAGTCGTAGTCCGTTCCAGTTCGTCGCCTTTAGAATCAGTCCGGTTTTCTCTCTTGTAGTTCGCGTAATCATGATTTAAAGCAAACAGGTGATTGGCCTGTTGTGCCTTTGCATGGTGGAGGGGCTGCCTCCTTACGGCCTCCATGCAGGCTGCCCTCCTCCTTTTTCATCCGGGCTTGGGACCGGCATTGGCGGAGTTCAGTGGAAAACAGAAATTATATTTCTAGCTTAAACTCAGTCGGCTATTAAGGAATTTAATTTAACTGCTAATAATCAGACGAGAATAAACTTTCTAAACTAACTCTATTAATACTAGATGCTTCATGAGTGGTGACGGAACATGTAGGTATTCCTAATTCATGAGGATTGATGATTTTTATATATATAACTTATTTCACGGGAAAATTTAAATGATAAGACAAGCTATGCTTGCAGTTTAAATTATCAGTTATAGTATGTATAATTATTTGATATGTGTTCTTTCCATTTATATGTAGTGAAACTGTGGTACCCAAAACTTTGCCAGCGCTAAGTACGTATGAGTGATAGCTGTGAAGAACTAAAACATTTACCTTAGAGTGGCTTGGTGCAAAATCTTTATGAGTACTTTAATGGTTAAATGAGATAATGGGCCTCTTGCGCCTGATTTTGATTCTTCCTGAGAAAAACCTTAAGAAGTGCAGCCTGGTGGCAAGTAAACTATTACAAACAGTAACATTTTTTTCCGCAATTTTTGTCAACTTGTGGTGTGACCAAGAAGGCTACCTTTGATCGAAAGTTACAAACCTGACTTTTTTCCCTAAGAAGTGGAAACCTCGTGATTGTGACACAGTGAACCCGCTTACACTAATCTTACCTGAACTGATAAAGTGACACTAACTTAAAATCTGAATAAACTTATCGCCTGAAGAGAACGCTCCCCGGACAAATTGGATGAAACCAAGATCTGCAGAGCTGGGTATTCGCTTCACCAACCAATAAAACAGATTGTGTCATAGCGTGCGCCAGACGGTGAACAACGGCAAGTTATAGGGTAAGAAAGTGAGAAATGCACGACAGGGCCCTGATGAAAGAACCGAGTGAAAGTAGACTGAGGGATGTTCTTTGTTGATTCACTCACAATTGTAACATTTCTTTATGCAAGGTATTGCTAACTATATATCTATATATATTCCCTTATACTAGATCAGAGTATCCAGTCTGTTCATACCTTAAAGGAGAAGAATTTTAGACTAAATCATATGTACCTGTGACTCTTTGGGCTATCACTTTCTTCTAACGGGACGGTGAGCTATACATCGAGGGAGGGATCATACCAACTGGTCTATCATTCTTGTAGCATTTCTTGATTTTTGTTTATGATTTTTTTTTCTTTGTATATGCTTGATGTGACTTGATATGTTGTGAGAGAAGTTTAGTCTTGATAAATAAACTACTCATAAAATTTAGTCCAGCGTGTCGGTCAGTTCGTTTTCCCAAACTATTCATTTAATCATTGTCATAGTTTTCCCACGTCTGTACGTCTAACTGTCGTCGTATGTGTGGATGTATGTGAGTGGATATATATATATATATATTTCATATATATGTGTGTAGACTGTCTGACTCACTTTAAATCTGTCGTAGAAGATAGGTGAAAGAGAGAAGATTTTCTTGATTTCAGAGACAGCCTCTACCACATTTCTACCATCTCACTCGTGAAAATCTATTGCTATTACTACTTCTCACTGTGACTATCACTTATTCTAATCTATTCAGAAGGGACCAACCCAAGTCTTAATTCTCCTATCAAAAATCTACGACACAAATATCTTTGATTATTCTCCGAGTAAATATTTTGGCAACAATAATTATTAGGTTATGTACAGGTACTACCTAGAATTCATTCACGGACCACAGGTTAAGAAACCCTGCTTTAGTGTATTTTTAGTGCTGTCCCATTCAATTGTATGTATGTTTAGGTGGCAGCTGTAAAAAGGGTGAAAACACGTAACATAGGGGATCGAAAAAGTCAAAGGTGGCAGCTGTTGCAGGGAGATAACATAAACTTAATGAAAACATAATTAAAAAGACAGAACTTGACATTAAAATGACATGTACTGGAAGAAAGTATTAATGTTTTATTTTAATTGTGCCAAACTGGCATACTGCAAATTGCCTAAAAATAGGGACAACGGTGAAAAAGAAATCTTTATGTTTATATAAACGACAGAACCATTAAAATAAATACTTCAAAGAAGTTGTTTCTTGAGGGTGGGTTTTTTTTTAAAACAAATCACTCTACAGGCAGTGAATCAATACCCTTGACACACACATCTCTTCCCCCCCCCCCCCTCCCCCCCCCCTTTTTTCAGACTACAGATATGATTAACTTTGTGGCCTTGACCCTAATATAAGCATTAACTCTTTGACTCCGTAATTTTAATTCTTGATAGACTAAAAACAACGCTCAGAGAGTTGTTTTGGCACAGGTGTCAAATCTGAACAAACTCACTGAGCGTTATTCTGGAGTCAAAGAGTTAAGAAATAATAATATTTCATTTTACAGACTACACTTAATATATGATTAACTTAAAGTACATGACCCTAATATAAGCATAAGAAACAATAATATTGTGAGGAAAGTTTTCCAGTGAGAAATTTAGCAATAGCATGCATACGTCAGTCCTTGTTAATTCTACGAGAGATAAGAAAAATAAGTAGTTCACATCACTGCCCTGTTTAATTCCTGGGGGGTGTGTGTATCTTATGAGACAAAGATAGAACAGGACATCTGCTCCCTCAAGCATGTCACAGAAGGCAACTAATATGAGGTGTGTGTGGAGGTGGTAACCTCATTATATGAAATAAACTGTTATAGAAACAACTAATGCAGAAGTATTTGCATGCTTTTTGCAGGCTTCCTGCAAGGGGACCAGCTGCAGTGGTGGATCCATGCTCCACAGGGAACAAAAAGGAAAATGATGATTCACATCATTAAAGCTCAATTTTCATGTATGGACAGTAAGGGATATCAATTTCACTGATAGAAAAGTTAGGTGCACTAAAAATGCTGTGAAGTTCAGGACGTTAGGATATGCAGCCTGAGAGATAACAATATATTTTCATAAAGAGTTAACAACTAACAAATAAAATAAACTTCAATAGCAGTGAAATGATGTAACTGAAATAATTTATGATAAAAAATTATTAAACTAACCAGATCTACGAGGTCTTATGTTTGAACATATGCCTTTTAACATAACTGACAAACTTTGTGTTCAAGGCTGAATGGAGCACACCTCACAGAAACGTGGCAAAACTCCTAAAAATACACACACACATACATATATATATATATATAAAACATTCTTCATTTTCTTCTTCGTTACACTCTCAGATGTCTACTTGAATAATTCCAAAGAATGGAGTGATCAGCTTTAGGCTATTTCCATCTCCATAGAGTTTTTCCAAAAATGGTACTGGTGATGGCCACATGTGCTTTCTATGTTCCTCATATGTTTGGTATCTTTGAAGCAGATGTTCAGCAGTCATTTTATCAGTGCCACATTTACACTCATCGGTAGCTCCGATTTTTAGCTTGTTGAATAGATGACAAAAACCATTCTATATTACAATATGAATTAAGACATATGCGTTTTGTTCTCACTTTAATAAAGTCTGACAGCACGATGTAAAATTTGCAGTTAATTTATATCTCTAGGTATTTATACATATTTTAAAAATAACAGTAAGGCACTATAATATATATGTATACCACAAAGTAAAAACAATAATGCTTCAGCCCAGGACATTGACAATACAAAAGTTTAAATGAAAAAATAATTAAAGAGTAAATGATTTTTCATATTTTTGCATACAAATGACTTATTATAACGAGTGTAATTACAGCATATAAAAATTTGCAGCTGTGTATCTGCAGGAATGCATTTTCATTACCGGTATATCATTTCATTCATAACCCTCCGCTCTCCAAAGAGCATAGGCCTTCAACAAACACATGCCAAGTCCTCCTGTCACATGCCATCATCTCAAGTTCTTTCCACGTTCTCATCATTTTCACCTCTGTTTCCAGCTCTCTTCTCCATGTTGCTTCTTAGTCTACCTCTGCCTCTCTTGCCCTTGGGGTTCCAGAACAAGGACTGCCTTGTGATGCTATCAACAGGTTTCCTCAATGATTGTCCTAGCCATCTCCATCTTCTTCTTCTCATCTCTTGTTTGACTGGCACTTATCTGGTTCTTGTCATCAGTTCCACACTGGTAACCGTGTCATACCATTTTAATCTTTCTATTCTATGCAAGCACCCATTTATGAAAGTCTGTAGCTTTTTAGTTGTTGTTCACGTTTCAGAGCCATATAATAGTACTGACTTGACACTTGAGTTGAAGATTCTTATTTTTGCATGCATCCGATTTCTTCTGATCTCCATATACTTCCCAATGCAATGAAAGCTCCTCTTGCTTTTTGTATTCTTATTTTGATATCACTGTCTGTACCTCCAACTGGTATATAATACAGGTCTTTTATGTGAACAACCAAAATATTCTGAAAATCAAGTTTCTTTGGGCTACTTTTCTATCACAATTTGGGCGACATCTGAAAACTGAAAAATCGGTTTCTGAAACAAATCTGTTCCTGAGGACTTCAGATAAAATGATAGACCTGTAGCAACAAAAGTTTTTCATGGGCAAAGGTAGCAGTAATCCCACTGGAGTATGACAGATTCTAAAGGTGGACAAAGGTAGCAGTAATCCCACTGGAGTATGACAGATTCTAAAGGTGGGCAAAGGTAGCAGTAATCCCACTGGATTATGACAGATTCTAAAAATGGGCAAAGGTAGCAGTAATCCCACTGGATTATGACAGATTCTAAAGGTGGACAAAGGTAGCAGTAATCCCACTGGAGTATGACAGATTCTAAAGGTGGACAAAGGTAGCAGTAATCCCACTGAATTATGACAGATTCTAAAGGTGGGCAAAGGTAGCAGTAATCCCACTGGATTATGACAGATTCTAAAGGTGGACACAGGTAGCAGTAATCCCACTGGAGTATGACAGATTCTAAAGGTGGACAAAGGTAGCAGTAACCCCACTGGAGTATGACAGATTCTAAAGGTGGGCAAAGGTAGCAGTAATCCCACTGGATTATGACAGATTCTAAAGGTAGACAAAAGTAGCAGTAATCCCACTGGAGTATGAAAGATTCTAAAGGTAGCAGTAATCCCACTGAAGTATGACAGATTCTAAAGGTAGCAATAATCCCACTGGAGTATGATAGATTCCAAAGGTGTGCAAAGGTAGCAGTAATCCCACTGGAGTATGACAGATTCTAAAGGTGGGCAAAGGTAGCAGTAATCCCACTGGAGTATGATAGATTCTAAAGGTGGGCAAAGGTAGCAGTAATCCCACTGGAGTATGATAGATTCTAAAGGTGGGCAAAGGTAGCAGTAATCCCACTGGAGTATGATAGATTCTAAAGGTGGGCAAAGGTAGCAGTAATCCCACTGGAGTATGATAGATTCTAAAGGTGGGCAAAGGTAGCAGTAATCCCACTGGAGTATGATAGATTCTAAAGGTGGGCAAAGGTAGCAGTAATCCCACTGGAGTATGATAGATTCTAAAGGTGGGCAAAGGTAGCAGTAATCCCACTGGAGTATGATAGATTCTAAAGGTGGGCAAAGGTAGCAGTAATCCCACTGGAGTATGACAGATTCTAAAGGTGGGCAAAGGTAGCAGTAATCCCACTGGAGTATGATAGATTCTAAAGGTGGGCAAAGGTAGCAGTAATCCCACTGGAGTATGACAGATTCTAAAGGTGGGCAAAGGTAGCAGTAATCCCACTAGATTATGACAGATTCTAAAGGTGGACAAAGGTAGCAGTAATCCCACTGGAGTATGACAGATTCTAAAGGAAGCAATAATCCCACTGGAGTATGACAGATTCTAAAGGTGGGCAAAGGTAGCAGTAATCCCACTGGAGTATGACAGATTCTAAAGGTGGGCAAAGGTAGCAGTAATCCCATGGGAGTATGACAGATTCTAAAGGTGGGCAAAGGTAGCAGTAATCCCACTGGAGTATGATAGATTCTAAAGGTGGGCAAAGGTAGCAGTAATCCCGCTGGAGTATGACAGATTCTAAAGGTGGGCAAAGGTAGCAGTAATCCCACTGGAGTATGATAGATTCTAAAGGTGGGCAAAGGTAGCTGTAATCCCACTGGAGTATGACAGATTCTAAAGGCAGCTCTCATGTTCAAAGTATGACTTAAGGAAATTCAAATCAACTGGAAGAAGCAAACAATGAGATTTCTTGGACAATAATCAAAAGCTTTCAGTTAAAGACACAAATGTAGTGTTCTTGCTGTTAGCAGATTTTAAATGCTAAAAATAAATTTTTAAATAAACTATACTGTACAACTGACTGAGTATTCCAGATATCATGTAGAAATATACTAGCCATGCTAGCACAAGACACAAACTTTAACAAAGCAAATACAATGTTGTTTGACTGGTTTTTTCAAAGCAAAAACATTTCATTCAATACAGCACCAGATAAGTTTATTCTTCAAGAAATTTGTTACACAATTAAAACTTTTAAAACAAGCTGAATTCTTTCCAACTGATGTTTCATGAAGTTTTCTAAGACATTTGTTCTCGAATGTATTCAGCTTGTTACTCCAATGATTTTGTTATTTTCCAACTCTCACAGCCGTATGTTAACACTGAGATAACATTTGAATTAAACAGACGAAGGTTGGTATGTATATTCAATGATCGTAATTTCCAAATGTTAGATAATCTATTGAAGGCGCTAGCTGCCAAAGCAATTCTAGTATGGATTTCTCTTGTTGTGTCACCATCCTGAGTCATTTTACTGCCTAAATAATTGAAACTTTCAACTTTCTGTAGTTTTTTCCCGTTCAAGATGATATCAAAGGTCTCGTTAGAAAAGTTCATAGCTTTAGTTTTAGAGGCATTTATTTGGAGACCAATTTTAACCGAGAGATGACACAAATTATTTATTGCTTCTTGGGATTGTCTTGGTGTTGAACTTAAGAATGCTACATCATCTGCGAAATCCAGGTCCCCCAGGAATTTTCCATTTGTCCATTTTATACCCAATTGTTCATTGTGGGTATAGTTTCTCATAACCCAATCAATAGCTATTCCAAAAAGTAGTGGTGACATAATACAGCCTTGTTTCACCCCTGTTTCTACTGTAAACCATTCTGTATTCCCATTATTTGTTCTAACACAACATCTTGCATTGTCATATAGCGCTTTGATTATATTCACATATTTTGTTGGAAAAACCATAGATTGTAAGTATCTTCCACAATGATGGGCGGTGTAGGCTATCAAAGGCTTTTTGAAAATCGACGAAGGTGATAATAAGTGGCGATTGCATTTCCACTGATTCTTCTATAATTGTTCTTAGTGTGAATATTTGATCAATACATGATCGTTTCGGCCTGAAGCCCGCTTGTTCTTCTCTGATCTTTTCGTCAGCATGCAATTTAAGTCTTTCTAACATCATGCAACATAATAATTTTCCAGGTACTGATAATAGAGATATACCACGCCAGTTATTACAGTCTGATAGATCACCTTTCTTCGGTAACTTCACAATAATACTGTCTTTCCATTGTTGTGGTGGTTGTTCTTCTCTCCATACTTCATTTATAATATCTAAAATTCTCAAGAGGTTGTTGTCATTAACTGCTTTAATCATTTCCCCTGAAATTTCGTCAACTCCAGCAGCTTTAAAATTTTTTAATCTTTTAACGGCTTGTTTGATCTCGTCCAGCGTGAATTCATCGCAAGTTATTGGCAAAGTGGTTGTGGATGTTATATATATATATATAATGTTGACTAGGAGTATGAAAAAATAAAGTGATGAAACTTGAATGAATATCAATAATATTTGTAAATAACTGTTATAAAAGGCAAAAATACTTTGCACCGAGTTTTTTTCAAAATACATCTTGGACACGTTAAAATTAACAACACTGAAAGAAAAATGCATGGAATGTAATATCTATAACAACACTCCAAACCGGGCTTAAACCGAGTATTCCAAAGAAAGAGCTTCCCTCGTACAAACATTTAGCAATATAAACAACATGAATCTAGATAGCAAAATGTATAAAGACATTAAAATGAAAATGGAATAAATGCACTCTGAGCAGGTAACCTTTTAATTAAAAAAAAAAAAAAACATTTTCTCACTTTCTGCTATTCAGCAGTAACGTGGAGACTAAAATCCATTTAACTTTGCTGTAAAAATATACAATGTTGGCTTGCAACATCTGTTGCAGTTGGTTCACTTGCTGGATTTGGAGCAGAGCCCAGAGCTGCAGCATGGAGCAGTGGAGCAACAAGCTTTTGCCAGCAGCAGGAGTGGTTTTTTTTCAATTTCAATCCAAAATTAATTATACTAAATGTAAAGAAATTCAATAATATATTTAATAGCTGTGTTTTATTCTAAACTTGAATTAATTTTTCCATAACTTTGTACACTAAAAAAAATTAAAAAAATAGAGAGAACTGTACACCCGCAGGATGGTAGATAAGCTAGCTCTCGACTTAAAATAAGAACACATTTGCATTATTTAAATGTTGGCACAACTGGACTTTTGTAAATGAGAATGTCATTTTATTTAAAAATGTACAATTTATAAAAAAAAATCAGTTTTCATAAAGTTTCAAATTTTTGTGTATCATTTATTTAAAAAAAAATAATAGTAATTAATTTGTTGGGGGAAAATGCAAACTCACAATGAAGGCGAAAGCTGTGGTATATAATGTCTGTGTGACCAGCACGCTTCTTTATGGCAGCGAGACATGGACAACCTATGCTAAGCAAAAAGAAGGCTCAATACCTTAATTCTACGGTGTCAACACCACATTCTTAGTATTTCGTGGAAGGACAAAGAGACAAACGTTGAAGTGCTGTCACATGCTGGTCTTCAAAGCATGTATACACTGCTTAGACAGTACAGACTTGGCCATGTCAGCTGCATGGAAGATGGTTGCATCCTCTAAGATATTTTCTATGGACAAATGGCAGAAGGCAAAGGAACAGCCGAGGGACTGGACCTGAGCGTCAAAGATATGTGCAAGAGAGATGTAAAGGCTGTAGTAAAATGTTCGAGAATAATCGCTCATTTCAGTAAGATTTTAGTCATAAAATGATAATAAATAAACCCGCTCTATTGTGTCTGACGGTGATGCTCTCACACGCCAGCAACGCTGCCTTTTGTGCAGTGCTAAAGCCTATAGAACGATTCCACGGTAAAAATCTAACACGCGTTTTGGTTTCGGTTTCGGTTTCGAAAACGTACTACCAACATTTAACATTTTGCCAGATCTGCTGCATACATTTTGCAGCCTAGACTTATAATTAACGATTTTGCAGAAGTGTGCCGCAAAATAACTATCTGAATTAACGTATTCTGTCAACTTTAACGCAAAAATAAGTAGTAATCCTTACATTTTTTGGTAGTGTTACTCGATACAATACAAATTATTAACGCCAACACCCCGCTTCGCTTGATAGTCCGCCATGCATATATACACGCTGGAACAAAGCCAACAGAGGCAAAACACGCAGACAATTTTATTTCTCCTCGCGGTAATGTTTTTGACGTCATAAAAACAAGTTAGTTATTTGAAAAATACATGCTAGCGAGATGGCGAGAGGGGAAGATGGCCGTCTTGTGTAAAATATTTATTTGACGATGACCGGTGACAAAATTGAAAATCTAAAACCATAATGAAACTGAACATAAAAATTATATGGTAGTGTAGCTTAGAGTTTACTGAGCAAGAATGTGTTTTAAATAATATGATAGTCCCAGTATTAGACAAGTTATTGAGAAAATACTAAATGTCTACGAACGCACGACCAGACAGACTGTTGTTCCTGCTTGTTTTTTTTCATAACGTTAGTGGGGACACCGGCTTAGAAGAGAGGCATTAAGGAAATTCAAATTCGCTTGGGTAACAAGAGTATAGGAGTAGAGGGGAGCGGTAGGAAAATTGTTACCAAAAACTAACATCGTTTTGTATTGGCATAACTAAAGCAGACTGGCCAATCGACTACCAGACGCAGAGTATGTTTGGAATTATTTTTGTTTTTCAAAAACTGCATTTGAATTCTGGTAGTCGCAAGCTTTCGATAGGCCAGTGCTACTAAATATTAGCAAAAAGCTTTCACTATTAATTGCCAGTTGAACAGTATTTTTTATTCAGATACGCTGAGAACAGCTGTGATAAATTTAAAAGTAAATTAAATAACTAAAAAAGTATTTCACAGTCTGGACGGAGCAGAAGAAACTGAGGCCATTTCTTTGCAAAGTCAGCGTCATTTGTTTATATTTCTTGATTTGTGGTAAGAATGCTTTATGAATTTAATATGTTTAATCCCCTTACCAAAGTTAGATACTGCTATTGGGAAAAAAGTGAAGGACGTGCCGGGAGCAGACATTGTTGAGTCCTCACGTTGAAATGTATCTTACTAATGTATGTTGTCATGATTATGTTTGAATATTATTGTATTAGAGTATATTAGTAAGCCTCCGTGTTCAAGGAACACTGTTCAACATGCCTGAAGCATTTATATTTAAAAAGAAAAAGATGAGAAAAATATATAAAAGGAAATGTGGTTACCCCACATTATATTATTGAGGAAAACTATGTAAACGTACAGTGGCGTATCTGCCATAGGGACCTGAGGGGTGGTCACAGCAAGGTGGGAGTCATGAAACATTAGGGGTGAGTGCACCTGAAATGCACGCGAGGCTGACCCCATACCCACGTATGAACTTAAATAAAAGAATAAGTGATCAGATGTAAAAGGCCAGGGTGTCCTTTTGTTGCAGAGGTTTTGTTTCCTGTTGCCAGCTGGTGACAGGAAACCTGAGGAGTGACGATAACGCCAAGAAGTCTCCGAAATTTCATGTATGCTTTCAAGAGATAACAGCAGGAGCTTGGGCGTGTGATGTGATATCGATATTTCTGCAACTACACAATATCTTATCTTTCAACAAGAAACCCCAGGTGATATGTTAAGGACCTGGGTATATCTGACAGTTTCGTGTTAAATAAACACTATTATTTCAAATCATACTCAGGAAGTTGATAGGGTATGATGATAATACAGCCCCTCATACACAGTGACTCTCCCTCTTAGAAGAATAAATTTAAGTTGTGAACATTTCAACAGGAAAGACATATATTAACATTGTAGTTATTTGGGCAGATTGTCCACACAATTTTAGTTAATCTTTTATATAAACTATCTTGTCCTCATTTTCAAAGACCTGTCCAAACGATATGACTGGACAGGCAAAATAAATTGTATAAAAAATTATAAAATTTAAAGAAAAACTTAACCACAGGTTTTATTCACTTCCTCATAGAAACTTAAAGTGTTTTTGTGTTGTGTACCATCATTTCTTTTCTCCCCTAGACACTAGGTACATCATACACCAGACACTAGAGCCAAAATAGTGACCGTATGAGATCTAGGGAGGTAACGTTAGGTTCCCTGCACATAATTCATCATCATCATTTATAGAGTCAGGGGCCTACATGTGCTTGACCTCACACGGTTAATACATACACGGGAGCCGCGCTAGCGTAGTGGTTACCACACCGCTCTAGCGACCGGGTGATCCAGGATCAAACCCGGGTGACGGCATGTGAGGATTTTTCGTCGACCGGGAATTGGACTGGATCAACTCGAGACCTAGCGAGGACATTTGAAGGAGTGTCGTCGACCAGGGACTGGCGGCTCCTGAGCCGACCCAGCTGTATTAGGTACCTCCGAAATCGGCGAGTATTTGCCTGAATGGCGAGGGACACCTGTCTCTACAAGAAAAAAGGGATACTCACGTAAAATCAATGTCAGGTTAGACAATAATAATAACCTGAGATTTTGCCTCGAGTATTAGCGGGCGTACGAAAAAAAAATACATACACGTATTTCATTCTTTTAGGATACCATCATAATCTCCCCAGCAAAATCTAACTTTGCTACATAAATTGGTAGGCTTGTCCGGGCATTTGAATTTCTCCTAGTAATAAATACATTGGGGTCTGGGTCTTAGCATAAACAACATTCTATTGTCCCAGGGAATCCCCATAATCATTATTGCCCAAGATTTGGGAAGTCAAGAAACTGTCAGAACTCAGATTTAATTAGATAAAATTTATACTTATTTAGAAAGTTAGTTAGAACATTTTGCATTTATCAGAATGGCAGATCTGGCCAAGTTTCGATCTGCGGCTGTTCAGACTGCAAAAGAAATGAATATGGAGGGTCAAATCTTAATTGACTATGTCACCTCAGAATGTGATAAATTTATTACTAGGGAAGAACATAGGTTAGCTGAGGAAAGGAAAATGCAATTAGAAGATGCTAGGGAGACTAAGAAATTAGAGGCTGATAGGGAGGCTGAGATTAGGAGGCTGCAGTTGGAGGAGAAGAAACTTGAGGCTGAGGCAAAGAAACTTGAGGCTGAGAAAGAAGAAAGGAGATTGGAGGCGGAACGAGAGAAAGAAGAAAGGAGATTGGAGGCGGAAAGGGAAGATAAAAGATTACAAAGAGAACATGAGATACGACTAAGGGAGTTAGAGCTGCAAGGCCATGCTCCTGAAAATGGAACTAGCCCATCCACTTCCGACTCAGCTGCAAGCCAGGGGGCCTCCTCATCAGCCATGGGGTTCCATTTAGATTACTTTGTGGAAAAGGATGATGACATTGAGTCGTATTTAAGCAGATACGAAATATTAGCCACTACTTATGGGTTAGAAAGAGAAAAATGGGGTGTAAAGTTGTCTCAGGGTCTTCGGGGAACAGCTTATGAAGTGTTTTCCAAAATGAGCAGGGATGACCAAGACAACTATGACATGTTGAAGCATTCTCTTCTGTTAAGATACGAAAAGAACGGAGAGTTTTATAGAAAGAAATTTAGGAATGCCAGGCTACTGTCGGGTGAGACCTATCACCAGTTCTCCGCCCGGTTGGAGACGTATATGGAGAAATGGGCTTCTTTGGGTAAAACCCAAGATCTCAAAGAGATGATACTCATTGAACAGATGAGAGAGTCCATGGCTCCACACATGAGAAAATTTCTCATGGAACAGGGCGCGGAGAGGCTGGGTGAGATCATAAATGTCGCTGAGAGGTATCAGGCAGCCCAGGCAGAGGTAGCTGATATCAAGTAAAAACCAGTAGATCAGTATAAGGCTCCTCAAAACCATAATAAATTTGATAACAGAAACAAGCAGAACTTTGACAGGCCTCGGAATGATTTTAAAAATAAAACCTCACATTTCAATGACAGAAAGAATGATGAAAGAAAGCATTTTAACCAAGGAAAGAGGTGGTGTAAACATTGTAGGAAGGACAACCATAACACCGAATTCTGTAAAAGTAAACCTTCTGGATGTGCTGCTATGAGAAGGGGGAACCAGGAAGTAAAGGACAAACCTGCTGGACAGCAGGAACCTTATCACCCCCCAGTTTGTGAGGATGTTGTATGCAATGAGGTCACCATAAGGTGTCTCTATGATACAGGTCTAGATTTTGATGCTGTCGTGAGCGCGCACTTGGTGAACCCAGATCAGTATACCACAGAAACAGTGGAGATACAAGGGGCGACCAATGACCTACCACTCATGAAACTTCCCATTGCAAGGATAACAGTGAAAACTCGCTATGTGGAAGGGATAATCAGAGCAGCAATGATAGACGCACCCATCTACCCTCTGATATTGGGGTGTCGTTATGTCTACTTGGGAAATCCCAAGAGACCGGTGGTTTTGGCAGCAGTCCAGACTCGATCACAATCCAGAAAGGAAGAAGATGAACCTATAAATACTCATCCAGAGGAGATGAGAAAGGCACAGGCTGAAGATAGGTCACTGAAGCCGTGCTATAAGAAACTCCCAAAGAGCCATACTCCTCCTAATAAAGGAGAATTCTATATGAAAAATAAATTGTATATAGGAAGGCCGGCACTGGTTCAGCTGGTCACGGGCAGCTGGTCCTTCCCAGTTCATATAGGGAAAAGGTAATGGAGTTAGGTCATGCTATCCCCTTCAGTGGTCACATGGGGATTAGCGCAACAGGATAGCGTATAGCTTGTCATTATTTCTGGCCAGGGATAACGGAAGACATAAAGAGATATGTAAAATCCTGTCCCGAATGCCAGAGAGTAGCTCCAAAGCATTGGACTGCTCCAGCAACTCTTGGGGAAATGCCCATTGTGGGAACCCCTTTTGAGAGAGTTGCAGTGGATATTGTGGGACCTCTCACTCGGACCAAGAGAAGGAACAGTTACATCCTTACTCTGGTAGACACTTGTTCTATGTGGGGAGAGGCGGTAGCCCTGTCATCAATCGATTCGAAACATGTGGCAGAGGCATTACTTACGATATTCACAAGGTTAGGATTCCCGCATCAAATCTTGACTGATAATAGCTCTCAGTTCAAGGGGAAACTAACAGAAGAGGTTTTCAGGTTGTTCCAAGCCAAGCACTTTCATTGTAGTCCGTATCACCCCCAAGGGAACGGCCAGGTAGAGACGTTCAATGGGACTCTCATTTCTATCCTGAGAAAGCTGGTACATGAGAAACCTGATACGTGGGACCACTACTTGCCCGCCGCATTGTTTGCGTACCGGGAAGTACCACATAATTCAACCGGAATGGCACCCGCAACACTGTTATTTGGGAGGCCAATAAAAGGTCCGTTGGAAGCTTTGTTAAGGACCTGAACAGATGAGAAGGCAGAGGAGACTGTTACCTCATCTTATCAATATGTGAACGAACTGGCCACTCGTTTAAAAACTAGTTGGAAACTGGCAAATGATAATTTGAGACAAGCCAGGAAAAAGCATGCTGCTTATTATAATAAAAAAGCTAAGGATAGGGAACTTGCTGTATGGGAGAAGGTGCTTCTTCTATTGCCAGGCAGCAACAATAAACTTCAGATCGGATGGCAAGGGCCATACACAGTTTTGAAAAGGTATCCAGAACAAATTATAAGATAGACAAAAAGGGAAAGGAAAAAGTCTATCATGTGAACCTTTTGAAGAAATATCTGGACAGACAAATCCAGGAAGGAACACACCTATTGGCCTTGTCTATTGCAACCGAAATGAAAAATGACCCTCTCTCCTCATTCGAATATCCACTGAAACCCAGTGAAACGTTTGCCCAGGTGAAGATCAGTAATCACCTGACAAAAGGACAGAGGGAGAAGGTTCAACAGGTCCTTGAGAAACATACAGATGTGTTAACGGATAAACCGGGGCACACCAATTTGTTGGAATATGATATGAAACTACTAGACCCAGCATCTATCTGTATGAGGCCCTATTCTATTCCTTTCGCTAAGGAAAAAGCTTTGAAAGAGGAGATTGATTATTTGTTACAAGAAGGGATTATTTCTCACAGTGAGTCTCCTTATAGTTCCTGTGTGGTTTTGTTGCGGAAACCATCGGGAGAACATAGACTGTGCATAGATTACAGGAAACTGAATGCTGTCACAGAAGGTCAGGTGGATCCATTACCTGATACTACTCAACTATTTGCCAGGCTGAACAAGGCAAAATATTTTTCTAAGGTGGATCTTAGCAAAGGCTATTACCAAATTCCAGTAAAGCCTGAGGTTCGACCTTATTTAGCATTTAGCACCTCGGAAGGTCATTATGAGTTCAACATGTTACCGTTTGGGTTGAAAAATGCCCCGAGTGTGTTTTCAAGGATGATGCGAAAATTATTGGATCCCCTGAAAAATCCATGTATTTCGAACTTTATGGACGATATCCTCATTGATACGAAACATTTGAGGAACACGTTACCTCTTTGAATATGCTGTTTGATAGACTCAGAGAGGCTAACTTAACCGCTAGGCCAACAAAATGTTGTATTGGTTGCAAAGAGTTGGAATTCTTGGGACATACTGTACATCAGGGTAGCATGACCCCTGATCCCAAGAATCTGGAAAAATTGAAAAGAGCACCTAGACCACAAACAAAGAAAGATGTGCGATCTTTCGTGTCATTGTGTGGTTTCTACCAAAAGTACATCAAAAATTTTAACTCTATATGTGCTCCTCTGACGGATTTAACTTGCAAAGGTCAACCTGACACAATAAATTGGTCAGCACAGTGTGAATTGGCTTACCAGGAGTTAAAAGAGAAACTTACAAGCAGGCCAGTATTGCAATTGCCTGACTTGAATCAAGAATTTATCGTGAGAAGTGACGCAAGCAATGTGGGCCTAGGCGCTACATTGTTGCAAATGTCCTCCTCACAGGATGGGGAATTGAACCCAGTCGCTTATGCAAGCCGCAAGTTGAACAAGGCGGAAAAAAATTATTCAACAAGTGAAAAGGAATGTCTAGCTTTGATATGGGCTATAAAAAAATTCCAGATTTATTTATATGGCAGGACATTTGTGGTCCAAACGGATCATTCACCACTCGTATTCCTGTCACAGGCCAAGCATGAACATTCCAGATTATTGAGATGGTCCTTGTTATTGCAGCCATACTCATTTCTGATAGAATATATTCCCGGCCCTCGGAACGTAGGTGCAGACTTTTTAAGTAGACATCCTTATGATGAAGATCAGAAAAACGCTTAAGACTTCATGGAGCTAAGTTATCTCGCAGATTATAACCTGCTAATGATTGCATGTTTTAGGATGGGAGGTGTGTAGTAAAATGTTTGAGAATAATCGCTCATTTCAGTAATATTTTAGTCATAAAATGATAATAAATAAACCCGCTCTATTGTGTCTGACGGTGATGCTCTCACACACCAGCAACGCTGCCTTTTGTGCAGTGCTAAAGCCTATAGAACGATTCCACGGTAAAAATCTAACACGCGTTTTGGTTTCGGTTTCGGTTTCGAAAACGTACTAAAAACATTTAACATTTTGCCAGATCTGCTGCATACATTTTGCAGCCTAGACTTATAATTAACGATTTTGCAGAACTGTGCCGCAAAATAACTATCTGAATTAACGTATTCTGTCAACTTTAACGCAAAAATAAGTAGTAATCCTTACATTTTTGGTAGTGTTACACGATACAATACAAATTATTAACGCCAATTCTTAACCCGCCACGCCAACACCCCGCTTCGCTGGATAGTCCGCCATGCATATATACACACTGGAACAAAGCCAACAGAGGCAAAACACGCAGACAATTTTATTTCTCCTGGCGGTAATGTTTCTGACGTCACAAAAACAAGTTAGTTATTTGAAAAATACATGCTAGCGAGATGGCGAGAGGGGAAGATGGCCGTCTTGTGTAAAATATTTATTTGACGATGACCGGTGACAAAATTGAAAATCTAAAACCATAATGAAACTGAACATAAAAATTATATGGTAGTGTAGCTTAGAGTTTACTGAGCAAGAATGTGTTTTAAATAATATGATAGTCCCAGTATTAGACAAGTTATTGAGAAAATACTAAATGTCTACGAACGCACGACCAGACAGACTGTTGTTCCTGCTTGTTTTTTTCATAACGTTAGTGGGGACACCGGCTTAGAAGAGAGGCATTGAGGAAATTCAAATTCGCTTGGGTAACAAGAGTATAGGAGGAGAGGGGAGCAGTAGGAAAATTGTTACCAAAAACTAACATCGTTTTGTATTGGCATAACTAAAGCAGACTGGCCAATCGACTACCAGACGCAGAGTATGTTTGGAATTATTTTTGTTTTTCAAAAACTGCATTTGAATTCTGGTAGTCGCAAGCTTTCGATTGGCCAGTGCTACTAAATATTAGCAAAAAGCTTTCACTATTCATTGCCAGTTGAACAGTATTTTTTTATTCAGATACGCTGAGAACAGCTGTGATAAATTTAAAAGTAAATTAAATAACTAAATAAGTATTTCACAGTCTGGACGGAGCAGAAGAAACTGAGGCCATTTCTTTGCAAAGTCAGCGTCATTTGTTTATATTTCTTGATTTGTGGTAAGAATGCTTTATGAATTTAATATGTTTAATCCCCTTAATAAAGTTAGATACTGCTATTGGGAAAAAAGTGAAGGACGTGCCGGGAGCAGACATTGTTGAGACCTCACGTTGAAATGTATCTAACTAATGTATGTTGTCATGATTATGTTTGAATATTATTGTATTAGAGTATATTAGTAAGCCTCCGTGTTCAAGGAACACTGTTCAACATGCCTGAAGCATTTATATTTAAAAAGAAAAAGATGAGAAAAATATATAAAAGGAAATGTGGTTACCCCACATTATATTATTGAGGAAAACTATGTAAACGTACAGTGGCGTATCTGCCATAGGGACCTGAGGGGTGGTCACAGCAAGGTGGGAGTCATGAAACATTAGGGGTGAGTGCACCTGAAATGCACGCGAGGCTGACCCCATACCCACGTATGAACTTAAATAAAAGAATAAGTGATCAGATGTAAAAGGCCAGGGTGTCCTTTTGTTGCAGAGGTTTTGTTTCCTGTTGCCAGCTGGTGACAGGAAATCTGAGGAGTAACGATAACGCCAAGAAGTCTCCGAAATTTCATGTATGCTTTCAAGAGATAACAGCAGGAGCTTGGGCGTGTGATGTGATATCGATATTTCTGCAACTACACAATATCTTATCTTTCAACAAGAAACCCCAGGTGATATGTTAAGGACCTGGGTATATCTGACAGTTTCGTGTTAAATAAACACTATTATTTCAAATCATACTCAGGAAGTTGATATGGTATGATAATAATACAGCCCCTCATACACAGTGACTCTCCCTCTTAGAAGAATAAATTTAAGTTGTGAACATTTCAACAGGAAAGACATATATTAACATTGTAGTTATTTGGGCAGATTGTCCACACAATTTTAGTTAATCTTTTATGTAAACTATATTGTCCTCATTTTCAAAGACCTGTCCAAACGATATGACTGGACAGGCAAAATAAATTGTATAAAAAATTATCAAATTTAAAGAAAAACTTAACCACAGGTTTTATTCACTTCCTCATAGAAACTTAAAGTGTTTTTGTGTTGTGTACCATCATTTCATTTCTCCCCTAGACACTAGGTACATCATACACCAGACACTAGAGCCAAAATAGTGACCGTGTGAGATCTAGGGAGGTAACGTTAGGTACCCTGCACATAATTCATCATCATCATTTATAGAGTCAGGGGCCTACATGTGCATGACCTCACACGGTTAATACATACACGGGAGCCGCGCTAGCTTAGTGGTTACCACACCGCTCTAGCGACCGGGTGATCCAGGATCAAACCCGGGTGACGGCATGTGAGGATTTTTCGTCGACCGGGAATTGGACTGGATTAACTCGAGACCTAGCGAGGACATTTGAAGGAGTGTCGTCGACCAGGGACTGGCGGCTCCTGAGCCGACCCAGCTGTATTGGGTACCTCCAAAATCTGCGAGTATTTGCCTGAATGGCGAGGGACACCTGTCTCTGTACAAGAAAAAAGGGATACTCACGTAAAATCAATGTCAGGTTAGACAATAATAATAACCTGAGATTTCGCCTCAAGTGTTAGCGGGCGTACGAAAAAAAAAATACATGCACGTATTTCATTCTTTTAGGATACCATCATAACCTCCCCAGCAAAATCTAACTTTGCTACATAAATTGGTAGGCTTGTCAGGGCATTTGAATTTCTCCTAGTACTAAATACATTGGGGTCTGGGTCTTAGCATAAACAACATTCTATTGTCCCAGGGAATCCCCATAATCATTATTGCCCAAGATTTGGGAAGTCAAGAAACTGTCAGAACCCAGATTTAATTAGATAAAATTTATACTTATTTAGAAAGTTAGTTAGAACATTTTGCATTTATCAGAATGGCAGATCTGGCCAAGTTTCGATCTGCGGCTGTTCAGACTGCAAAAGAAATGAATATGGAGGGTCAAATCTTAATTGACTATGTCACCTCAGAATGTGATAAATTTATTACTAGGGAAGAACATAGGTTAGCCGAGGAAAGGAAAATGCAATTAGAAGATGCTAGGGAGACTAAGAAATTAGAGGCTGATAGGGAGGCTGAGATTAGGAGGCTGCAGTTGGAGGAGAAGAAACTTGAGGCTGAGGCAAAGAAACTTGAGGCTGAGAAAGAAGAAAGGAGATTGGAGGCGGAACGAGAGAAAGAAGAAAGGAGATTGGAGGCGGAAAGGGAAGATAAAAGATTACAAAGAGAACATGAGATACGACTAAGGGAGTTAGAGCTGCAAGGCCATGCTCCTGAAAATGGAACTAGCCCATCCACTTCCGACTCAGCTGCAAGCCAGGGGGCCTCCTCATCAGCCATGGGGTTCCATTTAGATTACTTTGTGGAAAAGGATGATGACATTGAGTCGTATTTAAGCAGATACGAAATATTAGCCACTACTTATGGGTTAGAAAGAGAAAAATGGGGTGTAAAGTTGTCTCAGGGTCTTCGGGGAACAGCTTATGAAGTGTTTTCCAAAATGAGCAGGGATGACCAAGACAACTATGACATGTTGAAGCAGGCTCTTCTGTTAAGATACGAAAAGAACGGAGAGTTTTATAGAAAGAAAGTTAGGAATGCCAGGCTACTGTCGGGTGAGACCTATCACCAGTTCTCCGCCCGGTTGGAGACGTATATGGAGAAATGGGCTTCTTTGGGGAAAACCCAAGATCTCAAAGAGATGATACTCATTGAACAGATGAGAGAGTCCATGGCTCCAGACATGAGAAAATTTCTCATGGAACAGGGCGCGGAGAGGCTGGGTGAGATCATAAATGTCGCTGAGAGGTATCAGGCAGCCCAGGCAGAGGTAGCTGATATCAAGAAAAAACCAGTAGATCAGTATAAGGCTCCTCAAAACCATAATAAATTTGATAACAGAAACAAGCAGAACTTTGACAGGCCTCGGAATGATTTTAAAAATAAAACCTCACATTTCAATGACAGAAAGAATGATGAAAGAAAGCATTTTAACCAAGGAAAGAGGTGGTGTAAACATTGTAGGAAGGACAACCATAACACCGAATTCTGTAAAAGTAAACCTTCTGGATGTGCTGCTATGAGAAGGGGGAACCAGGAAGTAAAGGACAAACCTGCTGGACAGCAGGAACCTTATCACCCCCCAGTTTGTGAGGATGTTGTATGCAATGAGGTCACCATAAGGTGTCTCTATGAAACAGGTCTAGATTTTGATGCTGTCGTGAGCGCGCACTTGGTGAACCCAGATCAGTATACCACAGAAACAGTGGAGATACAAGGGGCGACCAATGACCTACCACTCATGAAACTTCCCATTGCAAGGATAACAGTGAAAACTCGCTATGTGGAAGGGATAATCAGAGCAGCAATGATAGACGCACCCATCTACCCTATGATATTGGGGTGTCGTTATGTCTACTTGGGAAATCCCAAGAGACCGGTGGTTTTGGCAGCAGTCCAGACTCGATCACAATCCAGAAAGGAAGAAGATGAACCTATAAATACTCATCCAGAGGAGATGAGAAAGGCACAGGCTGAAGATAGGTCACTGAAGCCGTGCTATAAGAAACTCCCAAAGAGCCATACTCCTCCTAATAAAGGAGAATTCTATATGAAAAATAAATTGCTATATAGGAAGGCCGGCACTGGTTCAGCTGGTCACGGGCAGCTGGTCCTTCCCAGTTCATATAGGGAAAAGGTAATGGAGTTAGGTCATGCTATCCCCTTCAGTGGTCACATGGGGATTAGCGCAACAGGACAGCGTATAGCTTGTCATTATTTCTGGCCAGGGATAACGGAAGACATAAAGAGATATGTAAAATCCTGTCCCGAATGCCAGAGAGTAGCTCCAAAGCATTGGACTGCTCCAGCAACTCTTGGGGAAATGCCCATTGTGGGAACCCCTTTTGAGAGAGTTGCAGTGGATATTGTGGGACCTCTCACTCGGACCAAGAGAAGGAACAGTTACATCCTTACTCTGGTAGACACTTGTTCTATGTGGGGAGAGGCGGTAGCCCTGTCATCAATCGATTCGAAACATGTGGCAGAGGCATTACTTACGATATTCACAAGGTTAGGATTCCCGCATCAAATCTTGACTGATAATAGCTCTCAGTTCAAGGGGAAACTAACAGAAGAGGTTTTCAGGTTGTTCCAAGCCAAGCACTTTCATTGTAGTCCGTATCACCCCCCTAGGGATCGGCCAGGTAGAGACGTTCAATGGGACTCTCATTTCTATCCTGAGAAAGCTGGTACATGAGAAACCTGATACGTGGGACCACTACTTGCCCGCCGCATTGTTTGCGTACCGGGAAGTACCACATAATTCAACCGGAATGGCACCCGCAACACTGTTATTTGGGAGGCCAATAAAAGGTCCGTTGGAAGCTTTGTTAAGGACCTGAACAGATGAGAAGGCAGAGGAGACTGTTACCTCATCTTATCAATATGTGAACGAACTGGCCACTCGTTTAAAAACTAGTTGGAAACTGGCAAATGATAATTTGAGACAAGCCAGGAAAAAGCATGCTGCTTATTATAATAAAAAAGCTAAGGATAGGGAACTTGCTGTATGGGAGAAGGTGCTTCTTCTATTGCCAGGCAGCAACAATAAACTTCAGATCGGATGGCAAGGGCCATACACAGTTTTGGAAAAGGTATCCAGAACAAATTATAAGATAGACAAAAAGGGAAAGGAAAAAGTCTATCATGTGAACCTTTTGAAGAAATATCTGGACAGACAAATCCAGGAAGGAACACACACCTATTGGCCTTGTCTATTGCAACCGAAATGAAAAATGACCCTCTCTCCTCATTCGAATATCCACTGAAACCCAGTGAAACGTTTGCCCAGGTGAAGATCAGTAATCACCTGACAAAAGGACAGAGGGAGAAGGTTCAACAGGTCCTTGAGAAACATACAGATGTGTTAACGGATAAACCGGGGCACACCAATTTGTTGGAATATGATATGAAACTACTAGACCCAGCATCTATCTGTATGAGGCCCTATTCTATTCCTTTCGCTAAGGAAAAAGCTTTGAAAGAGGAGATTGATTATTTGTTACAAGAAGGGATTATTTCTCACAGTGAGTCTCCTTATAGTTCCTGTGTGGTTTTGTTGCGGAAACCATCGGGAGAACATAGACTGTGCATAGATTACAGGAAACTGAAAGCTGTCACAGAAGGTCAGGTGGATCCATTACCTGATACTACTCAACTATTTGCCAGGCTGAACAAGGCAAAATATTTTTCTAAGGTGGATCTTAGCAAAGGCTATTACCAAATTCCAGTAAAGCCTGAGGTTCGACCTTATTTAGCATTTAGCACCTCGGAAGGTCATTATGAGTTCAACATGTTACCGTTTGGGTTGAAAAATGCCCCGAGTGTGTTTTCAAGGATGATGCGAAAATTATTGGATCCCCTGAAAAATCCATGTATTTCGAACTTTATGGACGATATCCTCATTGCTACGAAACATTTGAGGAACACGTTACCTCTTTGAATATGCTGTTTGATAGACTCAGAGAGGCTAACTTAACCGCTAGGCCTGTGACAACTTGCCCAATCTTCTCTTCATTTTTTTTTATTATTTACGTGACATCATTTTTTCTCATCCTCAATGCATGATCGCAAAGTCCCGGGAATTGTCCCTTGCGGAAAATCTCCTAGCGTTCGGTATTTTCTCCTCGCTATTTTTAGATACGACGTCATGTTGACCAATGACCTCTGTAGCGAGAAACCCGTTTTAATTTAGGACTGCTTAAACTTGGGAGAACCAGTTTAGGCCACTTAGGAAAACATCACGTGACTTTTAACATTATTGATTGGAGCGTCTAAACGAGGCTAAGGTCACATGATGCACGCTACGGATCACGTGTCCAAGCGGAAATGTCCCGCTAAAAGTGCGCCAAACACGGCCATTTTTTCACTTGCCCAGGAAACCTTGAGAAAGCTAGACCTAAGCCAGATCGGCGAATTCTCGCATTAAAAGCACTGAAGCCACGTGTATAAATTGCGGGTTAGCGTCCATCTTTGAGTAGTCTATGGTGGAGCCTTGCACGACAGTCCAATCTCAGAGCAGAATACGGAGTCGAGCACAGAGAAGGCAAATCCGAACCATTCAAGACCTACCTGGGGCAACGTCAGGAGACCGGAGAACTAACCACGCTTCACTATCAGCCAGGGGCTGAAAAGATAAGTTCCTTGAAAAAGGGAACTCACTAAATCAATGCCATACTTTAGTCATCCATGATGAAACACACTTGATGTGAGACACATAGTACATACAGCAGACACTAATTCCATCGACAATACTATCATTCACCATCTATTCATTTTATTGCAATAAACCAATTGGGTGTATATACTGTACCCCATGCTTTGTTCCTTCCATTAGATGTTGAATATTGTCTATGTTTATCTTCCTTTATAAGGGAGGGGGGGCTCGTAAAATATAATATAATTTAAAGAATAATAATAATAGATAACTGAGAAAGGCACGACGGTAGCGAGAGACCAAATATCTCCTTACAATCTTTTCCAGACCTGTCGAGTTAGGAGAATTTACCCTCTTCGTCACCCTTCGGAAGTGGGAAAACCCAGCAGGGATTCCTTGAGCCAAATCTTCCACATCAGATCTATTATTTCCTCTAAATAATTCTCTTATCCTTTAAACGCTACGTGACAAGGCCAACAAAATGTTGTATTGGTTGCAAAGAGTTGGAATTCTTGGGACATACTGTACATCAGGGTAGCATGACCCCTGATCCCAAGAATCTGGAAAAATTGAAAAGAGCACCTAGACCACAAACAAAGAAAGATGTGCGATCTTTCGTGACATTGTGTGGTTTCTACCAAAAGTACATCAAAAATTTTAACTCTATATGTGCTCCTCTGACGGATTTAACTTGCAAAGGTCAACCTGATACAATAAATTGGTCAGCACAGTGTGAATTGGCTTACCAGGAGTTAAAAGAGAAACTTACAAGCAGGCCAGTATTGCAATTGCCTGACTTGAATCAAGAATTTATCGTGAGAAGTGACGCAAGCAATGTGGGCCTAGGCGCTACATTGTTGCAAATGTCCTCCTCACAGGATGGGGAATTGAACCCAGTCGCTTATGCAAGCCGCAAGTTGAACAAGGCGGAAAAAAAATTATTCAACAAGTGAAAAGGAATGTCTAGCTTTGATATGGGCTATAAAAAAATTCCAGATTTATTTATATGGCAGGACATTTGTGGTCCAAACGGATCATTCACCACTCGTATTCCTGTCACAGGCCAAGCATGAACATTCCAGATTATTCAGATGATCCTTGTTATTGCAGCCATACTTATTTCTGATAGAATATATTCCCGGCCCTCGGAACGTAGGTGCAGACTTTTTAAGTAGACATCCTTATGATGAAGATCAGAAAAACGCTTAAGACTTACTTCATGGAGCTAAGTTATCTCGCAGATTATAACCTGCTAATGATTGCATGTTTTAGGATGGGAGGTGTGTAGTAAAATGTTCGAGAATAATCGCTCATTTCAGTAAGATTTTAGTCATAAAATGATAATAAATAAACCCGCTCTATTGTGTCTGACGGTGATGCTCTCACACGCCAGCAACGCTGCCTTTTGTGCAGTGCTAAAGCCTATAGAACGATTCCATGGTAAAAATCTAACACGCGTTTTGGTTTCGGTTTCGGTTTCGAAAACGTACTACCAACATTTAACATTTTGCCAGATCTGCTGCATACATTTTGCAGCCTAGACTTATAATTAACGATTTTGCAGAAGTGTGCCCCAAAATAACTATCTGAATTAACGTATTCTGTCAACTTTAACGCAAAAATAAGTAGTAATCCTTACATTTTTTGGTAGTGTTACACGATACAATACAAATTATTAACGCCAATTCTTAACCCGCCACGCCAACACCCCGCTTCGCTTGATAGTCCGCCATGCATATATACATGCTGGAACAAAGCCAACAGAGGCAAAACACGCAGACAATTTTATTTCTCCTCGCGGTAATGTTTCTGACGTCACAAAAACAAGTTAGTTATTTGAAAAATACATGCTAGCGAGATGGCGAGAGGGGAAGATGGCCGTCTTGTGTAAAATATTTATTTGACGATGACCGGTGACAAAATTGAAAATCTAAAACCATAATGAAACTGAACATAAAAATTATATGGTAGTGTAGCTTAGAGTTTACTGAGCAAGAATGTGCTTTAAATAATATGATAGTCCCAGTATTAGACAAGTTATTGAGAAAATACTAAATGTCTACGAACGCACGACCAGACAGACTGTTGTTCCTGCTTGTTTTTTTCATAACGTTAGTGGGGACACTGGCTTAGAAGAGAGGCATTGAGGAAATTCAAATTCGCTTGGGTAACAAGAGTATAGGAGGAGAGGGGAGCAGTAGGAAAATTGTTACCAAAAACTAACATCGTTTTGTATTGGCATAACTAAAGCAGACTGGCCAATCGACTACCAGACGCAGAGTATGTTTGGAATTATTTTTGTTTTTCAAAAACTGCATTTGAATTCTGGTAGTCGCAAGCTTTCGATTGGCCAGTGCTACTAAATATTAGCAAAAAGCTTTCATTATTCATTGCCAGTTGAACAGTATTTTTTATTCAGATACGCTGAGAACAGCTGTGATAAATTTAAAAGTAAATTAAATAACTAAATAAGTATTTCACAGTCTGGACGGAGCAGAAGAAACTGAGGCCATTTCTTTGCAAAGTCAGCATCATTTGTTTATATTTCTTGATTTGTGGTAAGAATGCTTTATGAATTTAATATGTTTAATCCCCTTACCAAAGTTAGATACTGCTATTGGGAAAAAAATGAAGGACGTGCCGGGAGCAGACATTGTTGAGTCCTCACGTTGAAATGTATCTAACTAATGTATGTTGTCATGATTATGTTTGAATATTATTGTATTAGACTATATTAGTAAGCCTCCGTGTTCAAGGAACACTGTTCAACATGCCTGAAGCATTTATATTTAAAAAGAAAAAGATGAGAAAAATATATAAAAGGAAATGTGGTTACCACACATTATATTATTGAGGAAAACTATGTAAACGTACAGTGGCGTATCTGCCATAGGGACCTGAGGGGTGGTCACAGCAAGGTGGGAGTCATGAAACATTAGGGGTGAGTGCACCTGAAATGCACGCGAGGCTGACCCCATACCCACGTATGAACTTAAATAAAAGAATAAGTGATCAGATGTAAAAGGCCAGGGTGTCCTTTTGTTGCAGAGGTTTTGTTTCCTGTTGCCAGCTGGTGACAGGAAATCTGAGGAGTAACGATAACGCCAAGAAGTCTCCGAAATTTCATGTATGCTTTCAATAGATAACAGCAGGAGCTTGGGCGTGTGATGTGATATCGATATTTCTGCAACTACACAATATCTTATCTTTCAATAAGAAACCCCAGGTGATATGTTAAGGACCTGGGTATATCTGACAGTTTCGTGTTAAATAAACACTATTATTTCAAATCATACTCAGGAAGTTGATATGGTATGATAATAATACAGCCCCTCATACACAGTGACTCTCCCTCTTAGAAGAATAAATTTAAGTTGTGAACATTTCAACAGGAAAGACATATATTAACATTGTAGTTATTTGGGCAGATTGTCCACACAATTTTAGTTAATCTTTTATGTAAACTATATTGTCCTCATTTTCAAAGACCTGTCCAAACGATATGACTGGACAGGCAAAATAAATTGTATAAAAAATTATCAAATTTAAAGAAAAACTTAACCACAGGTTTTATTCACTTCCTCATAGAAACTTAAAGTGTTTTTGTGTTGTGTACCATCATTTCATTTCTACCCTAGACACTAGGTACATCATACACCAGACACTAGAGCCAAAATAGTGACCGTGTGAGATCTAGGGAGGTAACGTTAGGTTCCCTGCACATAATTCATCATCATCATTTATAGAGTCAGGGGCCTACATGTGCTTGACCTCACACGGTTAATACATACACGGGAGCCGCGCTAGCTTAGTGGTTACCACACCGCTCTAGCGACCGGGTGATCCAGGATCAAACCCGGGTGACGGCATGTGAAGATTTTTCGTCGACCGGGAATTGGACTGGATTAACTCGAGACCTAGCGAGGACATTTGAAGGAGTGTCGTCGACCAGGGACTGGCGGCTCCTGAGCCGACCCAGCTGTATTGGGTACCTCCAAAATCGGCGAGTATTTGCCTGAATGGCGAGGGACACCTGTCTCTGTACAAGAAAAAAGGGATACTCACGTAAAATCAATGTCAGGTTAGACAATAATAATAACCTGAGATTTCGCTTCGAGTATTAGCGGGCGTACGAAAAAAAAAATACATACACGTATTTCATTCTTTTAGGATACCATCATAACCTCCCCAGCAAAATCTAACTTTGCTACATAAATTGGTAGGCTTGTCCGGGCATTTGAATTTCTCCTAGTACTAAATACATTGGGGTCTGGGTCTTAGCATAAACAACATTCTATTGTCCCAGGGAATCCCCATAATCATTATTGCCCAAGATTTGGGAAGTCAAGAAACTGTCAGAACCCAGATTTAATTAGATAAAATTTATACTTATTTAGAAAGTTAGTTAGAACATTTTGCATTTATCAGAATGGCAGATCTGGCCACGTTTCGATCTGCGGCTGTTCAGACTGCAAAAGAAATGAATATGGAGGGTCAAATCTTAATTGACTATGTCACCTCAGAATGTGATAAATTTATTACTAGGGAAGAACATAGGTTAGCCGAGGAAAGGAAAATGCAATTAGAAGATGCTAGGGAGACTAAGAAATTAGAGGCTGATAGGGAGGCTGAGATTAGGAGGCGGCAGTTGGAGGAGAAGAAACTTGAGGCTGAGGCAAAGAAACTTGAGGCTGAGAAAGAAGAAAGGAGATTGGAGGTGGAACGAGAGAAAGAAGAAAGGAGATTGGAGGCGGAAAGGGAAGATGAAAGATTACAAAGAGAACATGAGATACGACTAAGGGAGTTAGAGCTGCAAGGCCATGCTCCTGAAAATGGAACTAGCCCATCCACTTCCGACTCAGCTGCAAGCCAGGGGGCCTCCTCATCAGCCATGGGGTTCCATTTAGATTACTTTGTGGAAAAGGATGATGACATTGAGTCGTATTTAAGCAGATACGAAATATTAGCCACTACTTATGGGTTAGAAAGAGAAAAATGGGGTGTAAAGTTGTCTCAGGGTCTTCGGGGAACAGCTTATGAAGTGTTTTCCAAAATGAGCAGGGATGACCAAGACAACTATGACATGTTGAAGCAGGCTCTTCTGTTAAGATACGAAAAGAACGGAGAGTTTTATAGAAAGAAATTTAGGAATGCCAGGTTACTGTCGGGTGAGACCTATCACCAGTTCTCCGCCCGGTTGGAGACGTATATGGAGAAATGGGCTTCTTTGGGGAAAACCCAAGATCTCAAAGAGATGATACTCATTGAACAGATGAGAGAGTCCATGGCTCCAGACATGAGAAAATTTCTCATGGAACAGGGCGCGGAGAGGCTGGGTGAGATTATAAATGTCGCTGAGAGGTATCAGGCAGCCCAGACAGAGGTAGCTGATATCAAGAAAAAACCAGTAGATCAGTATAAGGCTCCTCAAAACCATAATAAATTTGATAACAGAAACAAGCAGAACTTTGACAGGCCTCGGAATGATTTTAAAAATAAAACCTCCCATTTCAATGACAGAAAGAATGATGAAAGAAAGCATTTTAACCAAGGAAAGAGGTGGTGTAAACATTGTAGGAAGGACAACCATAACACCGAATTCTGTAAAAGTAAACCTTCTGGATGTGCTGCTATGAGAAGGGGGAACCAGGAAGTAAAGGACAAACCTGCTGGACAGCAGGAACCTTATCACCCCCCAGTTTGTGAGTGTTGAGGATTGCTTCATGTCTGCAGCATGGCGCATTCCTCAAATGATTATATCTCCGCGACTGATGTCGATGATTGTTTCATGCTTACAGACATTTGGATTTGTGCACGATCCGAATGACTGTATCATGGAACACCTCAAACGAATAGAGATATATCTCATCGACCGATGTCGATGATTGTTGCATGTGTGCAAGCATTTGAGTTTGGCCAACTCGGATTGCTGCACCGTGGAACATCGCAATTGAATATATATTAACGACGTAGTATGCATATCACTATGCATGACGCGGATGTCTTTATAACGTCATTTTACTTGTGGGTTTTGACCCGTACGGCAGTGTGTTTCGGAAGTGTGGCCATTGCCACTTATACTGTGTGGTATATCCACTTTGTAATTGTGTGGCTGGGAAGCCATTTGAGCAGTGTATTTCTTGAACCAAACGTAAGTCGTCGTATGAATAACGCAGTTTGCATAATTATGGCAGATTAGCCTGGCGTGGTATGCCAAAGGAACATTATGTTACTAGCAATAGTGTAAGACTAGTATAGATGGGTATTGTACAGCTAGCGGCAAGCGTAAGCCTAGTGTAACGGATATTAAACGACTAGCAGTAGACGTAAGCCTGGCATAATAAGTGTATTGCAGAACTAGCAGGATAGTTAAGTCTAGTTAGCCTCTAAATTTATGCCAAAGGACATTGGCCGTTAAAAGGAACTGACCTCTAACCAGAACTCTAGATAGAGATTGTGAACATGTGCTTATGAACTAATGAGAACTCTTACAGATCGTACATGAATGTGATGTGACTTTTGTTCCCATGTAGTTGGTGTCTGCTCATGGTATGAAATTACTAATTAAATATTTTGAGTCGTCAAAATCACAGTCTTATCAACTGTCGTATTCGGAGTTGAGTTAAATGCTATTTATCTTCAACTGATCATGACCAGTGATGATTAATGTCTTAACACGCTGCATCTCACACTGCCAATATAATCAATAAGACAAGAGATTAATACAGGTCAGTCAAGGGTCGAATATTTAATATGAAACATGTTCAGCACAGAATGTATCACAAGGGTTAAAGCAGACATTATCGATACCAACGGACAGTATTACGGAATCCTATAAAAGTGATAAGAACCCGAGGGACTTTGACTCTATAAACTGAATACGCATATAATAACTTGGTCATCTACAAATACTAGAAGTCATCGAAGCACCCAGAATATACTGGGGTCCCGGAAGAGCTCGTAACATACTGGTGTCAGAAAGTGTCTGGATTTCGTGAATACTGGATTCCCCCCCTTCAAGTATCGAAGAAAGTTAAACTGATGATGAACGTTTTAAAGGCAAAATCATTCTTTCAAGCCTAACCGGCAACTGAAATGCGCAGGACAGAAAGTGACGTCACTACATCGATGCCGTCAACGTTAGCAGACAACATTGCCTGAGAGAATCCGAATTTTCTTCCACCAAAGAGACTGATTCACGCAGATAGAACGGTAATCTTCCACTCAAGAACCTGAACCAGTGGAGAATGTATCTCTTCATCAAATTCATCTGAGGCTGCGACGCAGATCGATTGAAGAAACTACGTTCGAAGACCGAAGCAATACTTTCAAACGGTTACCCTGCTGCGAAGGTCAAGGTCTACCATCAATGGACCTCAGCTGTTGAAGACACTTGGATTAGAATTACATGCATTCATGTATTTCTCACAGGGACAACTAAACAGATAAGTTCTTGATTTTACTTGGGCGCTTGAACATTATCATATTGTCCTTGCATTACCTTTGGTCTACAGTTCATCATCACGTTACTTACTTTTTACTATCATCTGTGTTTCCCCATTCATGTTTTTCGTATATTCGTATATTCGTCGTGTTTAATATTGACTGGAATTTTCCCAGGAAAGCTTCAGTGAATGTTAACTTCTATTAGATTTACATGCTTATATTGCTGACTGAGGATCTGACTGATTATATTTTTTCTTTGGAGTCAGGATATAAATGTTTCTTCGGTTCGCAATATAACCATATTTTGTGTACTTAGCAGTTGCGTCAAGTGAATTACGTCCTCTTTATTTACATAACCTACTTTCAGTACTGTTGACAATTGTTGTCGTGTGTGATCTAAAACTTCTTTGTCTACACGTTCGTTTATGACGACTTGTCTTGTTATATTTTTGTGATGTAAATTCTTTTCTTTCTTTTACTGCTTACTGAGTATAAGTCTCCTTTATTTACTTTATAAGTGTAAAGTGTTGTCGTATAATTGAAAAATCATTTCATTGTAAATCATTTGATTGTTTTCACTGTCTTTGTCACATGTTCTCCGAACTTGTTTGTTATTGATTAATATATTCATGTACATATTATAGTGAGTTCTATAGTCCTGGTGTATATTATAGACTATTGAAGGTACTCAGAAACCTATTATCATGTCTACACTACAGGAATTCATTGATATTGGAAAAAGTTATGGAAAATCAGGAGCGGAACTACAAAGTTTTGCAGATACGAAATATGATGAATATTTATCGCGTCTGGAAAGAATGGAACAGCGTGAAATGACTAAACAAGCTGATGAGCTTAGGAGGTTTGAATTAACCCAAGAGAGGGAATTGAAAGAAAAAGAAATATCCATGAAAATGGAATTAGAACGATTGACTATAGCTCAACAAGAAAAAGACAGAGAATTTGAGAAAGATAAAATGGCTCAACGTGATAAAGAATTAGCTCAACAAGAAAAAGACAGAGAATTTGAGAAGGAAAGAATGGCACAACGAGATAAAGAAATGGAATTAAGGAGAATGGAACTTATGCAACTTGATCAAGCCCATAAAAATGCCATGGAAATGGAAACATTAAAACTTCATGCAGAAAAAGAAAAAGCTTTAGAATTAGCTAAAGTGCAGTCTGAACAGACTAAGACTGCGGCTGCTACAAATATTTTTATCCTAAGTTAAAAATGCCACATTTTGACCAATCTCGCGATTGTGTTGACTCTTTCATATCTAGATTCATCATCAAGGTCACAGCTCTGAACATACCCAAGGAAAGATGGAGCAGTCTTTTACTTGATTTTTTGACTGGTGACTCACTTAAATGTTTCATGAGTCTTGATGAAAAGAGCAGAAGCGATTTCGATGTCGTAAAAGAGGTATTACTAAGACGTTTCCAGTTAACTGAGTCTGGATTCAGAGATCACTTTCATGCTGCTAAACCAAGCAAGGATGCAGATTTTGGTGAATTCATTGCATCTATTAAACATTTCCTTAGCAGATGGATTGATCTATCTGGTATAAATAAAACATATGAAGGTGTTATAGATCTCATGCTGCGAGATAAAGTTTTATCCGCATGCAGCACTGAATTAGAAGCATTTTTTACAGGAAAGACATCCTAATTCTATCGATGAGTATGAAAAAACTCGGAAGACAGTATCAAACCGCACATCAGAATAAAGATCTTCATAGATCGACTATTCGAGATCCTATGCCTGTGTGCGCTGCACAACATGATCACAGACCTCGATCGAAGAGCTTTGATGGACGTTGTCGTTCAGATTATTATCAATCCGACAGAGGTTTTTATAACTTCCGTCGTCATCGCTCTCCTTCGAATTCATATCGACGAGGTTATAGAGGATATTCACCTCATGATCGTGGGTATCACAGAGGCAGGGATTATGATGGTTCACATCAAAAAGGATACTATAAACAGAGATCATCTTATGGTAGAGATGCCAGGAAAGATGACTCTACTGATTTTTATTATAGCAATAAAAAGTCAGTCAATAATAACAAAGGTAATGCCAGATCTCCGTCGAGAGACAAAAATAAACAGAGACATGCAAATAGTTGCAGTGTTAAAAAGGAAAATGGTAATGATGATAATGATCATGCGAACGCATGTATGGTAATGAATGATACATGTTATGAGTGTCAGTCGAAAAACAGATTAAAGTCTACAATTACACTTGATTGTGGTCATTGTATGCCAACAATGTCGGCATGTGTAAATGTCGGTTATCTTACATTTCATCCCGGAATATTGGATGGTAAGGTAGTAAGAGTTTTGCGTGACACTGGGTCTTCAACGATAGGCATTAAGCACTCGCTTATCGAGCCCTCTGCTTTTACAGGCAAATCAGTTAAGTGTGTCACATTTGGTGGGAATATAGAAACTTTCCCTGTGGCACGAGTATACATTGATACTCCTTTTTACACAGGCACTGTCTATGCCTGCGGCTTGAGAGCACCCATAACTGAAATTATAATAGGAAACATACCAGGAGTTAAAGATTGCACTCCCGAGGAGATTGCAATGTGGGTTGAATCTCACCCACAGGTGGCAAATGCTGTTGTAACGAGAGCACAACAGTTAGCTACGGACATGGCTACACCACCCCCTCCTATAATGGATACAATCACGTCTCTATTTGGCACTGTTACACCTTCTGTCTTTCCAGAAAATCAGAATAGTGACCCAACTTTACAAGGATTGTTTAGCCGAGCAGAACAAACAAAGATTACGTACACAAGAGGGGCTAAACAATGGTTCAAGATAAAGAAATCAATACTCACTAGATATTATGATGATGGCAAAACAATTATACATCTAGTGATAGTACCTAAAGAATACAGACCATTGGTCCTACAAAAGAACAGGTCATGACTCCCTATGGCAGGGCATATGGGGATCAAAAGAACATTGTTTCGTGTTACGTCACAATTTTATTGGCCTGGGGTTAATAAAGATACAAAGTTATACTGCAAATCATGTACAACATGCCAAGGTATAGCACGTAGGGCAGGTTCCATACGGCACCCTTACAGATTACAGACGTGCCTGAAAGGCCTTTCAAAAAGATTGCAGTAGATATAGTGGGTCCGTTATCAATTGTTTCAAATAATGGATTTCGTTATATTTTAACTTGCGTAGATCTTTGCACGCGTTGGCTTTAGGCCTTACGGTTGAAAACTATAACAACTGCATCCGTGTCTGATGCTTTATTTTCGATATTTTTGTCGAATCGGTTTTCCGGAGGATATATTGTCAGATCAAGGATCACAATTTACTTCCAACATTATGAGGGATTTAGAATCCATGCTATCTGTTTCACCACTCGTTTTGTAGTGTATTATAGTGCGTATAGGCCTCAATCAAACGGTGTGTGCGAGCGCTACAATAGCACTCTAAAACAGATGTTATCTAAGATAACTGAAGAATGCCCTCGTGAATGGGATCGGCTTCTGCCGGCGGCCCTCTTCGCTTTTCGTGAAGTGCCTCACGAGAGCACGGGATGGTCTCCGTTCGAATTGGTTTATGGTTCGAATCCTCGCGGACCAATGATGATACTCAAAGATTTGTTGATTGGAGCGTCAATTGATACAGCCACTCGAAACAGCTACGAGTTAGTGATTGATCTCCGACAACGAATCATCGATGCGTGCACGTATATGCATCCCAGAGTATAAAATCAGCCACTCAACGATCACGATTATTACATAATCAAAAGAGAATATTAAGGATCATTCAAACCAGGGGAAAAAAGTTTGGTTGTTAGTGCTACCTCATAACGATAACAAATCACAGATATCATGGCCAGGTCCATTTGATGTGATCAAACAAGTCACAGATGTTGACTACTCGGTAAAACGTTAGAGGTAAAAATCAAAAAACCTTCCATGTCAACATGCTAAAATTAGCAGGTGAAGGAGCACAGGAATGAATTCCTGGCACTAACTCGAGTGATGATTCTTCACATCATACGGCTTGTTGTTCAGTTGTTCAGGAAGAAGATACTACTTCGTCTATCCCTTTACAATTCCAACTACCTTCTTTGCAATCATCGGAATCTTGGAAAGACGTGACTATTTCTTCTTCACTGTCTTCATCTCAACAAGATAAAGTTCGGGATAATATCATTTCTTTCAATGATGATCTCTATGTCCTTCCAGCTCAAACATCGCTTCTATCCCATGATATTACTCTCACTGATTATAAACCTATCAAACGCAGACCCTATCCAATTTCTTTACACCCCAAAGATAGGGTGGGGAGAAAGAGTTAAAAGAGATGATACGTTTTAGGTGTGATATCTCCTTCGGAAATCACCATATGCATTCCCAATGGTGATAGTTAAAAAGAAGGATGATTCTTTACGTATTTGTATTGATTTTAGGCGATTGAATAAAATTACAATGTCATCAGACGGTGAGCCTATGCCTCTTTTAGATGATCTTTTATCAGAATTATCTAATGCTACCTTCTTTAGCAAACTAGATCTCTCTAAAGGCTACTGGCTAAATTCCTCTTGCCGAAAATGCCAAACCTTACACAGCTTTCACAACTCCTTTTGGGCTCTACCAATGGAATTATATGTGTTTTGGGTTAGTGAATGCGCCAGCGACGTTTGTGCGCATGATGCGCTGCCTTCTTGGCGATCGTAAAGATGTCATCACGTACATCGATGACATCTGCCTATTTCATGACTCGTGGGAAGACCATATTGATGGTTTAACTTCCCTTCTACATACGTTTACGTATGCATGGTTTTGACTGCGACAAAGACCTTCAAAGGTCCAAAATTGGTTGTCAGGAAATTTCTTTTCTTTTCTTGGTCATCGCAATAGGTAACACACAAACTGTATCCTGACGACAATACAGTCAAAAGAATTCTAGAGATTTCTACCCCTTCAACTAAGAAAACAAGTCGTAGAAGCCTTTTAGGCTTGATAAACTATTACCATAAGTTCATCCCCGCATTTTCGCACAACTATCTACACTTTGTCCGCACTGTTGACCAAAGGTAGTCCTAATAAGGTACATTGGGACAAAGATTGCGAAAGCGCTTTGGTAACAATTAAGAAATTATTTAGTAATGCACCAATTTTGTTATTACCGAATATACGTATTCCATTCATACTTCAATCAGATGTCTCGGAGTTACTCTATGGGTGGTTGTTTGCTGCAATGTTACAAGGAAACACTCCATCCATGTTTCTATGTGTCGAGAAAACTGACTCCAGCTGAACAGAAGTATGCGACAGGTGAACGTGAGCTCCTGTCTATGGTATGGTGCCTGGAGAAGCTGTCAAGATATCTCATCGGCACGCACTTTTACATTATGACAGTACCATAGTCCTCTTACTTACATATAACATCTAGCACTATGCGTAGCGCTAGAATTCACCGTTGGTATTTGTTGATTCAAGAATTTTCATTTACGATCCTGTCTATTTCTTGATCAGACGATAACTTGGCAGATCTTTTATCGCGCAACGTCTCTGAGAAGAAATTGAAATTAACTCTTTAGTCACCATGTTGACAAGTGCTATTATTAATATTATAAAATTTATTGTGTCTACTTAAAGATTATCATAGTTATAAGTAGGTAGTACTAATATTGATATGTTCGGGAGACGGGCGTCTTCTCCATCACTATCATCCGTGCCACAAGTGTCAACGTTTTGGAGGTGTGGGGGATGATGTTGCGGGTTGCTGCATGTCTGCAGCCTGGCGCATTCCTCAAATGATTTTATCTCCGCGACCGATGTCGCTCATTGTTTCATGCTTACAGACCTTTGGATTCGTGCTCGTTCCGAATGGCTGTATCATGGAACAACCCTCAAACGAATAGAGATATATCTCATCGACCAGATTGTCGATGATTGTTGCATGTGTGCAAGCATTTGAGTTTGGCCAACTCGGATTGCTGCACCGTGGAAACATCGCAATTGAATATATATTAACGACGTAGTATGCATAATCGTAATCACTATGCATGACACGGATGTCTTTATAACGTCATTCGACTTGTGGGTTTTGAACCCGTACGGGCAGTGTGTTTCCCGAAAGGGCATGTTCTTGAAGCCCTCTAAGTGTGGCCATTGCCACTTATACTGTGTGGTATACTCCACTTTGTAATTGTGTGGTGCTGGAAGCCATTTGAGCAGTGTATTTCTTTGAACCAACCGTCAGTCGCAGTATGAATAACGCAGTCTGCCTAATTCTGGCAGATTAGCCCGGCGTGGGATGCCAAAGGAACATTATGTTACTAGCAATAGTGTAAGACTAGTAGAGATGGATATTGTAGAGCCAGCGGCAAGCGTAAGCGTAGTGTAACGGATATTAAACGACGAGCAGGAGACGTAAGCCGAGCATAATAAGTGTATTGCGGACTAGTAGGATAGGTAAGTCTAGTTCGCCTCTGAATGTATGCCAAAGGGCATTGGCCGTTAAAAGGAACTGACCGCTAACCAGAACTCTAGAGAGAGATTGTGAACATGTGCTAATGAAATAATGAGAACTCTTACAGATCGTACATGATTGTGATGTGACTTTTGTTCCCATGTAGTTGGTGTCTGCTCATGGTATGAAATTACTAATTAAATATTTTGAGTCGTCAAAATCACAGTCTTATCAACTGTCGTATTCGGAGTTGAGTTAAATGCTGTTTTATCTTCAATCTGATCATGACCAAGTGATGATTAATGTCTTAATCACGCTGCATCTCACACTGCCAATATAAATCAATAAGACAAGGAGATTAATACAGGTTCAGTCAAGGGTCGAATATTGAATAATTATTAAGAAACATGTTCAGCACAGAATGTATCACAAGGGTGTAAAGCAGGACATTATCGATACCAACGGACAGTATTACGGAAATCCTATAAAAGTGAATAGAAGAACCGCGGGACTTTGACTCTATATAAATGTGATTAAACGCATATATAATAAACTTGGGTTTTCATTCCACAAAAATTACTAGGAATGTCATTTCGAAGCACACCCAGGAATATACTGGTGGGTCCGGAAGAGCTCGCATCCAGCGGAGGATGTTGTATGCAATGAGGTCACCATAATGTGTCTCTACGATACAGGTCTAACATTTTGATGCTGGTCTGAGCCGTGCACTTGGTTTGAACCCATGCACTTCAGTTTATACCACAGAAACAGTGGAGACTACAAGGGGGGCGAACAATGACCTACCACTATGAAACTTCCATTCAAGGATACTGTGAAAAACTCGCTATGTGGAAGGGATAATCAGGCAGCAGTGATTGACGCACCATCTACCCTATGATATTGGAGTGTCGTTATTATGTTCTACTTGGGAATTCCCAAGAGACCGGTGGTTTTGGCAGCGTCACAGACTCGATCAACAATCCAGAATGGGAAGAAGGATGAACCTTTAATATACTCATCCAGAGGGCAGGATGAGGGGAAAAGGGCACAGCTGAAGATAAAGTCACTGAAGCCGTGCTATAAGAAACTTTTTTTGTCCAAAGAGCCATAACTCTCCTAATAAAGACGAGGAATTCTTTATGATAAAATAAATTGATCTATTATAGGAAGGCCGGCACTGGTTCAGGTGGTCCACTGGGCACAGCGGGTCTTCCCTAGTTTCAGATAGGGAAAAAGGTACATGGAGTTAGGATTCATGCTATCCCCTTCAGTGGTACATGGGGATTAGCGCTACAATTAGACAGCGTATAGCTTGTCATTATTTACTGGCCAGGGATAACGGCAAAGACATAAAGAGATATGTTGAAAATCCTATTGTCCCAGAATGCCAGAGAGTTAGCTCCTAAGTTCATTGGACTGCTCCAGCAACTCTTGGGGAAATGCCTCATTGTGGGGAACCCACTTTAGAGAGATTTGCAGTGGATATTGTGGGACGCTCTCATCGGACAAGAGAACTGGAACAGTTATATCCTTACTCTGGTAGACACTTGTTCTATGTGGGGAGAGGCGGTTAGTTGCCTGTGTCATCCAATCGATCGAAACACTGCTGGCAGAGGCATTACTGACGATATCACAAGGTTAGATGGATTCCCGCATCATAATCTTGGACTGATAATGGCTCTCAGTTCAAGGGGAAAAACTAAAGCGAGAGGTTTTTCAGGTTGTACTCAAGCCAAGCACTTTCATTGTAGTCGTATCACCCCTTCTAAGGGAACGGCACAGGGTAGAGACGTTCAATGGGACTCTCATTCTATCCTGAGAAAGCTGGTGGCACATGAGAAAATCCTGATACGTGGGACCACTATTGCCCGCCTCATTGTTTGTCGTACGGGATAGTTCCACCTACATAATTAAACGGAATGGCTACCTTTGCAACACTGTTATATGGGTGAGGCCTAATAAAAAGGTCGTTGAAGCTTTGTTAAGGATCTGGACAGAAGTGAGAAGGCAGAGGAGACTGTTACCTATATCTTTTCAATATGTGAAGGAACCTGGACCACTCGTTTAAAAACTAGTTGGAAACTGGCAAATGATAATTTGAGACAAGCCAGAAAAAGATGCATGTTATTATAATAAAAAAGCTAAGGATTGGGGAACTTGCTGTTAGGCCAGAAGGTGCTTCTTTTCTATTGCCCGGCAGAGGTGAGGCAACAATTAAACTTTCAAAATCTGGATGGCATAGGCCATACACAGTTTTGGAAAAAAGGTCTATCTCAGAACAAATTATAGATAGGACAAAAAATTTGAGTGAAAGGAAAAAAAGGTCTATCATATGAACCTTTTGAAGAAATATATTGGACAGACAAATCCAGGAAGGAACACCCACACCTATTGGGCCTTGTCTATTGCAAACCGAAATGAAGCAAAATGAACGTCTCTCCCCATTTGAATATCCACTGAAAAACCAGTGAAACGTGTTTTCGCCCGAGGTTGAAGATTCAGTAATCCACCCTGGACAAAAGGACAGAGAGGGAGACAGAGGTTTCAAAGGTCCTGCAATGAAACATAACTGATGTGTTAACGGATAAACGGGGGACACCAATTTGTTTTGGAATGGAATCATTGATATTGAACAAAGTACTAGAACACTGAATCGATATCGGTGATGGCAGGAAACCGAGTGTCATGATCCTTTCGCTACCGAACCCCTTGAAAGTAGGTGACTCATTACAAATTCAAGACGGTGACGATTTCTCACCAGTGGGACCTCCGCCTCAGTGTGCCCCACCGCGTGGTTTTGGCTCCTCCTCACCCAATCTCCCTGATTTTGAACGCATAACTACCACCCGATCAGTGCAATCTAGATGTAGAGTAAACTGAATGCTAGCCCACACTGCTTGTCAGGTACCCCTCCCACTACTGATACTTACTCAGACCTAGTTTGTCAGGTGAACAAGGCAAACCCCCATTCATGCTTCTACGGGGATCTAGCCCCAGGCTCATTACTTCAAATTCTCAGCTAAAGCACTGACGTTCGATCTTAATATAGCATCTTACTGAACTTCTTGGTCTAGGTCTTCTCATGACTTCCCCCATCTCCCTCGTGCTCTCTCCCTTCAGTAAAAAAGCCACTCTTCTTTCTTTCCAGGATTGCTTCTGAAAAATCTCTGATGGATACCCTTGAAAAATCCAATGTATTCGAACTGTTGTCCGTTCTCTTACTATCCCTTGGACGTACTCTCATGTCTTCCACCTCCGGAAACTTTTAACTGTTTGAGTACCTCTCTTACTCCCTTCTTACTATACTCAGTCTAATACGTTCTATGAGAGGATATCTTATCGCTCGCAAGGCCTAACTCAATGTCCCTCCTCTGGTTTCCATACTCCCTTCTCTCTTTCTTGGGACATCGTCGCTGCTACTGTATCAGCGGTCGAATCGACTCGTCTCCCATCCCACCCGGATTCGGGACAATCAAAAAATCGTACAGAATCATTCCCGTTAGCCCACCAAGAATAAATTCCTCCTCGCGCAAGGCCACTTCGTGATGCAGTTGTGTGGCTGAGTACCAAGAGCCCCCTCAAACAATTTGCAAACCACGCTCCGTAGGTGCCCCTTTTCGCGACACCGAACCCTGTAATCCCTTTGTGCTTGTGGACAACTGATAACATATATCAGTTGGTCAATACAGTGGAGCAAAAACCCTAACCAGCCCTAGAGAAAGTTGGAGCTCTAAAGAGAATCGTACCTAGCAGGCCACTACCATTCGCTTTTGACCAGACTGTGCGAATCTAAGATACTATAGTGTAGACGGTGCAACGCATGCTTTGTGGCAGAACAGTGTCTGGCTTACTATCGCACAGGACAAAAACCATGTATCACACCATAATAAACACCAAGGGGGGTATGGAGGCTTTGTACCCACCTACTAGCGTCTTTATGACAAAAAGAACAGCATGGTTGTAATCAAGGGCGGGAATATCCCTTTAACCTCCCACCACTACGTTGTACCTGCAATGTCCAACCCCCCACCTTGATATCAGCCGTTAAAAACTTCTGTCTGACATCAAAAATAAAACCACTATACACCACCTATCGGCATACGTACTAACACACACTATCCTCACAATAACCTGTCCCAGAACAAAAGTACGCCTCGCGTTTCCCCGCACTCCGTGCCGTATTTATTGACATCGGTCTAACGTACATTGCCCGCCTTCTATGAGCATTTAGTCTGACACAATATATGATCCCCGGCCCCTCATCGGAAGTAGGTGCCAAGTCTCCTCTCACAAAAGAATCCACTTCGCACTTTCCTGCCACTCCCCACCTGATCTGTCACAAAACATCGGCCTTAACCAAATCTTATTTGGAGTCAACTTTCATTATCTAAACAGTATATAAGCTGCTTATGGATTGGGTGTCACTGAGGAAGGAGAGGTGTAAAAGGTAAATAGTTAGCCGTGTATATGAAGAATCAACTTTCAGTATGCATATGGGGACCATGGAAATCGATCTTAACATTATCCACCCGCAGACGTTCCTCCACCTCCTCGTGCCCTAATCGGTGTATGCTTGACAGTTCTGGCACGCGACCACTTCTCCTACCTTTTGTTCGCCCTAAACTTTCCCACAGAACGACTTCCGCGAGTAACAAATCTGATACACGCCGGTATTTTTGAGTTACGGTTTCGAGAACAGTACTCCCAACATCAATCATTTTGGCAGTTCGGGCTTGCACCCCCGTACATAATCACAAACCATGCCACTAGCGTATTGTGGTTATAACGATCACTGCAGTCGGGTGCAAACCCTACTATCTGAAACGTGGTCTTGACACAATTTAACGGCAACCACACCTCCTAAGTAGTCACGGTCCGCCATTTTAAGTGCGAATAACTTTACACGATTAGGTCCCATAAATACACACACCTAACCACAAAAAAATAGTCACCCCAACAAAAAACACAATTAAAATAATAACAAAAAAAAATCCCTCAAAAAACCCAAAAACACTTCGCTTGCATAGTCCCCCTATGCATATCTACCAGCTGGATTCAAAAACAAAAATTAAACCCCATTATAAAAAAAACGGACGGTATCCTAAACCCTGAAAGGGGGGGATGTGGCATGGTAGTCACAAAAAAACCCAGTGATTTGGGAAAACACCGCTAAGCCGCCCTGGGAAATAAACACAGCACAAATAAACCACAACAAGCCACCCTCCCTCACACAAAGGATAAAAAAATAAACGATGACCGAAAGTTACAAATCGTAAAATAAAACCCCCTTAACAACTGCGTCACAACCAAATTTATTAAATAAATACTATCTTGGTAGCCCTTGCAGATTTGGCCCCCCCAAGTATCTGACCACCTTTTAAATAATTAAACAAATCACCACGCCCCCAGGTTTGACCCAATTAGGGCAAGATTAAATTAAAAAAAATAAAACACTATTGGGTACGTTCCCTGAAACCCCTCAGTCAGCTACGTGCCTATCTGGGGTCCATTATTTCGAAAAAAGTCAAAAAAACCCTATAATCAAGTTAATCTTAGACTAAAAGGTTTTAATCCATAAAGCTTGCCACCCATTGTGTCATTACTCCAACCCGTCACCGCTGGTCCATGATGCCCAAATTAGTGGTGTTGTCTAATTTCCCTTTTTTATTCCATTCATTGTGTTTTTGACCAAACTTGATTTAGGGGATCAAAGGGTAGGTTTGAAAAGTTCCCCCGTAGGTCAACTATTTGACCCATGGGGTATATCAAAATAGGTTTTTTTAGCGGGAGTAATAGAAAAATATTACTTTTAAGGCTAAAGTTCCGAACAAACTCGGTCCAAGTTTTTCTGTAAGGGACACAAAGGAGTGGCATTGGTTTTAAAACAGAATGCTTATCGGTTCAATAACTTGCCTACATGGCGTAGTTTGTACTTCACCCAAAATTTTATAAAGGGAACTTCAACTGTGCGTCAGGGTGAACCGCCAGAATTCCTAAACTATGTTATGGTTTGAATGGATTTCATTTTCACATGGTAATACCGGCCAGGGTTTTTTTTTTTTTTGATGATAAACCTATTTAACAGAAGGTACAAACAACAAAAAACAAACTAAGTAAACCAAAAACAAAAAAATACCGGCCCGACCCGGTCAGAACGAGGCCTGTGCTTCCGGCTATTATATACCTAAAATAAACTAACAAGCCTGAATATTTGCGTTATACAACGTCGTGAGATGTAGGAGTTATGTGCCTTAGATTAGCTGCAAACTGATGATTGTTGCAGCCTGGAGTGGGTGCGATACAGTCTGGAACTAAGGGGGGCATCATGACGCGTTTAGTCATGAGAAATTCGCAGATGGTACACGCAAGGGCTACGCTGACGAAGCGACGACCCCCCCGCAGTTCTTAACTGTGAAGAACTTTTTTGCTATTTATTGATCGGGGACCATTGTTGCACGTCTATTCTGATGTTTACCTTGATTAGACTTTTGAATTGCCAAATGTTAACACCTATCGTGTGTCAGTCAGCATGACACTTGGTTACTCACTGACTGTTCCTGAGTTGATGTTCTTACATGTGTGAGCAATGTGTGTTCCCGTTCAACTAAATGTCTTGAACCATGCCTGCAGTGTCAAAGCATCCTTGATTACTGCATGTGAGAGTATGGTGGGTGTGCAGTGAGATCTACATCTAGGTCCTACGACCTAGAACGACAATATGGAGCGAAGTGCATTCGTCAGTACATCATCTTGCGTGATTATTTAGGCCCCACACTTACAAGCTTATCAGATCATTAAAGGGTTGCTCGCACTACGACCTGGTTGGCTTGTGTATCTAACATATATGGAATTATTTAGAAATAATCGTTTAATTTGTTAAATATAATTGGTTGCCATTGTTGTAATATTTTTTAGGGGTATTATATTAAAAGACCAAGTAAAAAAACAAGAAAAAAAACAACCACTGTTACCATTTTCTTGACCAGTTAAGACCTCTACATCGCAACGAAAACGTTTCGGCCTCATTTGATTGGACAGTTAGTACGTGGGGGCTCTTATGAGTACAATTTCTTGTCGCCAAAATGGGCCTTAGAAACTTACATTTTCTGATGGACCAGAATCTGTGGTGGGGGTTAAAAAGAACAGAGCGAGCATTTGACATTATTGTTGACATTTATGGATCCAGAAATTTACATTCCTGGTTGGCTGTTACATGTATGATGTCTCCAGTTTTGTCGAGAAAGTTACAAGAAGGACAAGTACACATTACACTTCTGATCTGTGGGTCGAAGCTACACACGGGACAGCCGTAACACACAGCGCTAATACTACACTTGCAAGTTTTGGCTACAACAGGACAGATATAGGTCATCAACGGTTGACACAAATAAACAGTACGAGCATTTATATTATAATGCTACATAAAGCATAACAAGACATGTACTGAAGTGAACTACTAGGCATTTGCTACGTGGACCATAACTGCATAGAAGGCGGGTTCCTATTGTAAACAGTACTGCTGGTTGTTACACGTTTCATTCAACAACAGACTTTTCTAGGTCAGAGCATTCAAGCTACATTGTTGGAGGTCAAGTGTCTGTAAACAGTACGTGAAATTGTAAACATTCAATGTGCAAGCCCTAATTTGAGAAGGTCATAGTAACTTTGGTTCGTGAATACCACTTTATGTTACAGTGGATTTGACGTTCAGTGCGCGTTTGACATTTCGTTTCTGTGTTCGCAAGGAGCAAGGAATTTATTTTAGTTTCAGCTGTTACTGAACTTGTTCTGCAACACATTGAAATTGATTTCTATATGTTTATGTCACTTCTACTGTTTTTTGTTGGTATATTTTTCTGCGGGTTTTTTTTTTTCGGTTGGGTGGGTCTTTACGGTAAATATGCCACTTGATCGTCGAGCTTACAGTAAGCGGTCTGTAGGTGCAAATTTTCTTAATTTGGAAATTTGCTAGTGACAATTGGTCGCTATTGATGTTAGCTGTGATGTAATTGTACTTAACGTTGTTTTTGTAATATTTTGTCTCTTTTTCAGCTTTGATTGTCGATCTGTTTCGTTTGCATTCTGTAGCTCCCTCCTTTCTCGCGTATTTCTCTACCCATTTTTGGTTTTATAAAAACAGTGGGTTGCCATTTGTAATTGTTTTTGTATTTTTTTGTCTTTGTTTATTTTTTTTTGGTTTGTAAATGTGTACTACATTACTGTCATGCACAGTCTACATACACATACTTGGTCATGTTTTGATATTATTGATAAGGTAGACTCTTCATATAGAGTTTGTTAAATAATATTATATAAGATATTTATACAAGTTCTTTGATAAATGACTTGTTATCTACAAAGATTGAGACAAGGTGAAATACATATTCAAGTTCTTTATAAAAAAGACTTGTGCCCATAGTGAGTGGGATATTAAGGGAATTTTTTTTTTGCCACAGGTACTCAAGTGATTTTTTGGGTACATTATAAACAAGAGGAACATACAAAGTCTTTGTCTAAGACTAAGACAGTAAAATAAAGTGAAGTGAGTATACAAGTCTATCATTTCAGACTTGTCTCCCCATTAAAGGTGGGATAAAAGATAATTTAATTTATTTTTTCTGCAAGTTTCTGATCTCAGTAGACAAGATGTCTACATTGGACTACTTTTATTACACAAGGGAGAGAGCCCTTGATAAGAGGACTGGTCAACAGTTAGAACAATGGCTGTTGCTCAGTATGACAAAGCATTAGCTGCATGAATGGAGAAAAAAAAACTGCTGGCTGAAGAACAAGAGATTACAGAAGAAAAGCTGCTGCGGAACAAAACAAGGCTTAGATCAGATGAAGCTGACTATTGCAGACTAAATCAAATGAAAGTTAGCAGATGCAGGTGCGAGGATAGGGAAATGTATGATAGCTCAAACAACAGTGTTAGACATAAAGAGATCTGAACAGAAGCAGAACAGACAATGAGGATTTCTGAACAAAAGAGGAGTAGACACAAGAAGCTGCTGCGGAACAAAGAGTTAGATCTAAAGAAATTGACCAAAAGAGCTGAGACAAAGGAAGTGAACAAAAGAGATTCTAGGACAATAGTAGCGGCTACGGAACAGAAGAGATTAGAGGAAAGCTCGAAGGCCTGCTAGCATGTGGAGATGAAAAGCTGAAAGCTGAGAGCTGTAATATTCAAGAAAAATGGAACATTGAGGAAAGAGAATCACCAGTAAGTATGTGGAATCTTGGATGAAAAAACTCGCTATTATCTTTGGAGGTTTAGGGGATGAAAAATTGAGAAATTAGGCGAGTACGGGTGCTCAGCTCAAACACTAACTTCGAGAGTACGATGCATATGGTGAGTAAGTCAAGTAGGATTAAAATTACCTCAGGTTCAAATCCATTAAAGGATTGACGTAAGCAGATCTATCTAGAATTAGCATTCTCAGATTTTTGTTGTCGATAGCGCATAACAATAAAAAAAAGCGAAAAAATTATGTTTATGAATCAACTGATGCCATTTTTTTACAGGGACACAGTTGACTACTCTATGAAAATAGACGAACATGTAGAGACTAATTATGGCTGTGTTGGACAGGGCAGCATTGGCTTAAAAAAAAAACCAATTAAAACAAGACGACTATCGTCTTCGTTGTATATGGGACATGTTTCCAAAAATGGATAATTTCCTCTGAGTTTGTTTACATTGATATACGTCGTGACATGTATACACGATGGTGTTGCAGTTCAGTAGCGAACAATTGAGAAAAGGCATTATGAAGGTCTATATATATTGCTCCAACCTGAACAGTTATTGTCGGTGATAATCGACGTCACATCCTCTTCAGCTCTTGCACATTATTTAGGCACAACGTTCTTCCTTCTCTTATTATTGTTCTTCTGAGTGTTTCTTTTGGTCTTCCTTTTTTCCTCTTACCCTCAGGAACCCAAGTGAGCGCCTGTAGTGGTATTCTGTTGTTTTGCATTCGTAGGACATGACCGATATATGACCATCGTCTTTTCCTTATATAGTCGGAGACATATTTCTGCCTAGAGTCTTCTCTTATTTGTCGATTAGTCTTGAATTCTTTCCAACTGATGTTCATGAGTTTTCTAAGACATTTGTTCTCGAATGTATTCAGCTTGTTCTCCAATGATTTTGTTATTTTCCAACTCTCACAGCCGTATGTTAACACTGAGATAACATTTGAATTAAACAGACGAAGCTGGGTATGTATATTCAATGATCGTAATTTCAAAATGTTAGATAATCTATCTGAAGGTAATAATATGCAAAAAATGTGATTTACGGTTCTGGTGGGTGTACATCGTCGGCCATAGTATAATCACGTGGTGATTAAATGTGATTAGTCGAAATAAATGTTACTGGGATAATGATAATGTCCAAAATACTATACGAGTGTGAAATGATAATCCCCGAGTGTAGACCTAATTGTTTAGCGGTTAGATGAATATTAACGTCCGGTCTTCCTAAAGGTTTACCAGACTTGCAATGTGTAAAAGGTGTTTAACAGGCAATTTAAGTATAGTTCGCGATAGAGGGTTTTCAATACTGAACGCTTTCAGACCACGATACCGTGATTATGACGTGTAATATAGAGTATAGTTTTAGGAACATCAGTCCGGTAACTAAGAGAAACGCTTACCCCTTTTCGACATTGACCGTCCAAGGCTGTTTAGAAGACTCAGTATGACTCGTTCCCGTTCCAGTGTATCGAAGCAATGTATTATTTTGCCCATACAGATATATCTTTTATGCAAGTACGGACATAAGGGTCAGTCCATGTGCTATTACGAAGATTGAAATGAATTAAAGGTCAGTACGAAAGATGAAAAAAAAAAAATTATGGAAGGATGAATTACAGTACATAGTCTTTGATTTTGCCAGACTCATAGACCCACTGTCGGCCGTTGGAAAAACCCCAACGCGCGCGTGCATACATACCTAAATGACAATCTGCATACAGTATATATGATTCCTTTTGGACAAGGTATTGATAGGATATACTACATATCTATATGCCATCATAATTTTCAAGTTAATAATATGTACTTTGAGTGGGGGGATTCTAACCATTGATTATGAAATCGTCTTGAACGTGTAAAAACTGGTATTAAATATTATATTGTTGGACTCAATGACTCCTGATTATCGTAAATCAATTGCGAATTAATAAGTTCAATATTACATTCGGCAAATTTCAAATGTTATGTACACAAGTATTTCATCCCACCCCGCTATTCGCGTAATAGCATACAAGGCACAGTTGTACATACGATCAAACTATTGAATGAAAACCATATAAGAACTCCTACCCTAAATCATGGCCAGAATTTTTTTCTAAACAACTTTATTGACATTCATCTATGGAACATTGTTGTCACACATTGACCATGTTCTTCACGGTAACAACAAGCGACATGATCACACCTTGTCAAACAGATGGTTGGTTCCGCCTGTGATCCCTTGGTGATCGAAAAAAAATTTCTACGAATATAATTTCGAACAATATGTTTACATCTGAAGGGACGATCACATGATGTGCTGAATTTTATGACCTAGGGTGACGCAGTAACTCAGTAATAATCCCTAACAACGTGACGTCCAACCCTGAAACGTCGTGGTAACAATGCTCATAAAGTTCAGGAGAAGAAACTGCAAGCCGAGTTTCTAGTATGCAAAGATCCGGTAGTACCAAGGTGAAAACATAAGCCATTGTGAAGCCGAATCAAAGACATGTCATATGGACTATCAGAGCAAACAGTCTCAGACCAGGGGACATTGACACCTAGCTGTTGACGACACCCATAGCACTGACAGAAGCAACGAAATCCTGATAAGTCACAATAAGATAACGTTTTTAGATGTGACTTTGTCGGGTCTCTCGATACTACATTTGGAAATCAGTTGTGAAACATTGTACTTTAGTCCCATAATTTCCTTCCAGTTTGATCTTAGGCATGTACTCTTCTTATCATGTAAAAGAGTCAGTTTTTTTTTGATACTGTCTATGTATTTTTTTGACGTAAATATATGTTAAATTTGTTTCCATATACGTTATGTATTTGGTTGTTAATTCGTGGGAGAGTTAGGGAACTGTAAATAACTGGGAAACTATGTTCCGCGAACTGGTTTTAGTGGCTGGACCACACAGTTAATATTGAAAATTCACTTAAGATTTCTAGGTACCGTTTCTTGGTCTAGGGACCAGATTAAACGATTGCACCTTTGGAAACCCCATTGAGACGTTTGAACATTGGACCTTGTTGTCCAAATATCTGCTATCTGGGTTTGTGACGATTTGCGTTTAGTCTGTTATGCTGATCCCTAGATAATTGTGTGTGTATGGTATTTATTCGTTATATCATCAGTTGTAAGATATTTTATTCAGTTCTGTGAGTACCTTGGTTCGTTACTATTTCGTAGTCCATTCCTCCTCTGACTATCATTTATTATTTTATTTGTTTAAATTTTCGGTCCTCGTTAATGGAGTCCTGTGACGTCCTGTCATTGATTTTCGCAGTCATTTTTTTTTTTTTGTGTACTTGAAATATTCAGTTGACCTCGGTCAGACCGATGCCCTTCATTTGGTCTGTGACATTTCCGCTTATTTTATTTAGTTCATAAATTCATTTTTAATTGTGAAAATGTCTTGTTTGCGTCATTAATTGTACATTGTTTTGTACGCCTTTAGTTGCATCATTGTTTTGTCTGTCCTCATGATATATATATAATAATACTACATTAATAATATGCTATTATATGCAATAATACACTTGTAATTTAATTTAATTAATTTTTTTCTGAAATTTAAGGTTAATAGTGGGACATTGCATAATTATGCAGTGATAGTCCAAGAAAGTAGCACTACAATTTATATCATAGATGCACTAGGGCATCTAATAAGTATATATATATATATTGACAAAATAAATAATCTTATAGCTACCTTTGAGGTAATAGACCCATTGTATATTAATTAATATACACTTCTGGTACTAAGGGAGTGAATTAGTACATTGTACAATATAATTATTATAAATTATACTCAACATTATTTAACATTGAAATTTATTGTGTGATATTATTACATTATATTTAACAGATATCATAACTATTTATGATATAGTATTATTTAGATACAATATTGTTACAAAATATTGTCTATTAGTTGAACTTAGACATTAAGTTCAGTACTATTGTGATTACTTATATTGAATATTTCTAAGTTGAGTAAGTATAATAATTACTCTGAAGCTACTATTGACTATTTTAATCAGTAATTATTGATAATTACTTACAGATAAAAAGTCAAAATGCTTACTATAGACCATTTTCGTTAAAATTGGTCGTGATTATGGTTATAAATCTCAAGAACTTCGTCAGTTTGCTGAGTCAGAACTTGAACTGGAAAAAAAAATATGAAAGAAAAGAAAGAAGAGAGGAAAAAAAGGCTGCATTAAAGAAAGAGGAAGAGGAACAAAAGGCTGCATTAAAGAAAGAGGAAGCAGAACGTGAGATGAAGCAAATGGCCAAGGAGAAAGAACTGAGAGAGTTTGCTCAACGCGTAAGAGAAGAGCAAATAACAATCGCCAAACAGGAAGAAGAGAATAAATTGAAACGAGAGGAAATTATTTTACAACAAGAAATGGAATTGGCGCGTATTAAATTGGAGACAGCAAGATTACAAGCACAAAGTGCTGATGCACACCAGAATAATAACGCACAAAATGGATCATCATCATTCCAGCCAACTCTAAACATTTTCTACAACTTTAAATTACCCATTTTCAACTTGAAACGTCGACGATACCTTCTTCATCGTTCCTGGCACGTTTTGAACAGAACTTGCAAATCTAACCATTTGGACTGAAGAGTCATGGGTACTACTCAAATTAAATGAATTTTCTTGGTTGGAGAACCACTTGACAGCTTCTCAAAATGCTGACCCATCAATAGCTAATAACTACGGTGCTATTAAGTCCTTGCTTTTACGAAGGTTTCACCTGGACGAGGAACACTGTAGGTTGAAATTTAAGGGAATTTTACCTGAATCTCCAAGGGATTTTGCAGGATTCATTGCGAACATACGCAATACATTTAATAGATGGGTTGAACTGGCAGAAGTCAACAAATCATACGACAAATTAGTTGATTTACTACTGCGGGATAAGGTATTATCTTCAGTTAGCCAGCCATTTTTTGCATATTTGCAGGAGCGTAAACCAGGTACTCTGGATGAGTTAGAAAAAATTTCTTTAACCTACTGTTCGGCACATCCGAATGCAACCATTTCTAACTCCTCATTAAGAGAACCTCTACCTGTGGCGTCTAATATGGCCTACAATCATAATAACAAACAAAGACATCACAGTGTAGACAGAAGCAGGTTCCAAAGAAATCACAATGTTAACTTTCAGAAGGGACATAATAATGATTTCAACAATAAAAATGAGTTCAACAGAGGTAGATCACGAGATAGAAATTATTCACCTCAAACAAACTACCACAATGGTCAACATAACACACATTATAATCGATCACATACTCCCAATAATAATAGTAACTGGAATGGTAATAATCATGGCTCGAGACATCGAGATAATAGTTACTATAGAGGGCGACGAGATAATTCTAACAATTATACTCGGAATCGATCTCATTCTCGGGGATCATCTCATTACAACCATAATACAGGGGCGGCAGTTACAAATAATACTACCCCTATAGCTCAGGTCCCACTTGACAATAATACAACACAGTCTTCTGCTGCATGTTTTGCTATTAATTATAATGTGGCAAATAGTTGCCAGCAATGCAATCTTATTTTTCAGAAGGCGAAAGAAACAGTGCTTAACTGCGGACATATTATACACAGGTAGGTCTTGCAGTCAACGATGGAACAGGCCTACTAATTTTTAACAGGGGATTAGTTAATGGATCCGTCGTCTCAGTGTTGAGGGATTCGGGATCCACAACGATTGGTGTACGACAGTCGCTGGTACATCCTAGCTGTGCAACGGGGGAATATGTCCGTTGCAAGGCCTTTGGTGGAACAATAGAGTTTTACCCCACAGCTATTATTCATGTCAACACTCCTTTCTTCACAGGAAACGTAAAAGTATGTATGCTAAAAAAGCTATTAGCTGATTTGATGGTTGGTCGTATACACGGCAGTAAAGATTGTACTCCAGATGAGATTATAGAATGGGAGAAACATAACCTATGCACTGGAAACGCCGTGACGACTAGAGCGCAGACTCAACTCATGGAGAATAGGTTGATGAGAGTAATAAATGGATTTGCAGACAAACCAAGAGGAATTTAGTTTGTAGTCAATTCTACCTGTATTGATGGACCAGATGAAACATTTGTCAACAAAACTAAAAAGTGAGGATAAATCTTTAAAAAAATTAAATTTCTTAAGCGTCTGGTTGATAACCCCAGTTGACAATCTATACTCAGGTAATAATAACAAACATTGTTTTGTTATTAAAAATGACATAGTGATTAGATGTTTTAATGACAAATCACAAATGAAACAACAAGTTATGGTCCCATATACTTTTAGACGGTACATTCTTCAACATGCACATGACTCACATTGTGCTGGACATATGGGATATACTAGAACACGATCTCGAGTACTGTCTTCATTCTTTTGGCCAGGGGTGTCAAGAGATATTTCGCAGTATGTACGTTCCTGTACTACATGCCAAGAAGTGAAAGCACGTGGAGCTTTTCACACGGCGCCTATTCAGGCTTGCGATATCTCAGTGAGACCTTTTGACAAGATGGCAATAGACATTATTGGTCCATTGCTACCATCGGCCAGAGGACATAGATTCGTCCTTACGTGCATTGATTTGTGCACACGATGGCCAGAAGCTATCCCATTAAAGCCCACCACTACCACAGATGTAGCTGATGCACTACATCTCATCTTTTCTAGAATAGGGTTTCCTAGAAAACTTTTATCAGACCATGGGTCACAGTTTTTTTATACTCTTGACACCATGAAGGAATGTGTCATGAAAACTTGGGAACAATTGATAGGAATTTAATTTTTGTAGTATTTATCATCCGATGAGTAATGGTGCGGTTGAAAGACTTAACCGTACACTTAAACAACTACTACATAAGGTTACTGCTAAGCACCCTCATGACTGGGACAGAGCACTCCCAGCTGTTCTATTTGCTTATCGGGAGGTACCGCATGAACAAACTGGCTTCTCTCCCTTTGAATTAGTTTTTGGTGCTCCCCCAAGAGGTCCTATGGGACTAATAAAAGACTTATTAATTGACGACGAGATTACTCAGGACACTCAGTCATCTTACGAAATAGTATTACGTAATTAATCTTCGGAAGAAATCATTATGTTTAGAGTCTTGCCAGTTGGCAATTTCAGCTTCTTCTGAGGCTGCAAAAGCTAAGGCACTCGATCTCTACTAAAATATAGGTCTCGACGATTACGCCAATTATTCCCAGGCGACGAAAGCTTATGTGTTACTTCCTCACCAATAACAATTAAATTATTGATATCTTGGAATGGTCCTTACAAAGTCATTGATCAAATTTCCGACGTTGATTACGTCTTAGATATCAAGGGGACACAAAAAGATATTTCATATTAACATGCTCAAGCAATTTCATACACGTCCTGAACACTTACAGTCAATTTTTCATGAACTAGATGACAACACAGTATCCACTTGTCATTATACTAACTTATCTGTCATCCAGGAAGAAGAATCTTCTTTTCCTGAGGTACAGTTACCGTTACCTGTACCAGTAGTTCAACCTACTGAATCTTGGCGGGATGTAACCATCTCTTCAACGGTTACACCGCAACAGCGTCTACAGATTGCTAATCTATTACAATCTTATCCAGATGTGTTGACCGACGTCCCGGGTCGCACATCGGCTATCAGTCATGACATTACTCTCAATGATGATACACCTATTCGTCTACATCCCTATTCTGTTCCTTTACATTTCCTTGCTAAAACTACTAAGGAACTTGAACAGATGTTGTCTCTGGGAATCATTGAGACTAGTAATTCGCCATTCTCTTCTCCATTAGTGATTGTCCGGAAGAAGGACAATAACATCAGACTATGGGTTGATTATAGAAAATTAAATGCTAAGACTATAGTTGACAGCGAACCACATCCACTTATCGACGACTTACTGCCACGTCTATCCAACGCAACTATATTTAGTAAGATAGACTTAACTAAAGGTTATTGGCAGATACCACTGACCGAAAAGGCTAAGTACTACACCGCATTTTCCACTCCACAAGGTCTATACCAGTGGAATGTGATGCCTTTTGGGCTTGTTAATGCGCCAGCTACCTTCATTCGCCTGATGCGACAAATTTTATCAGGTAGACCAGACGTCATTACATATATTGACGACATATGCTTGTTTAGTTCGCCGTTTGACGAACATCTTTCGGGACTTAGATATGTCTTTGACACTCTAAGGATATTATCATCTAACTGCAAAACCTAGAAAGGTGCAAATCGCGTGTAATGAGATAACCTTTTTGGGACATATCATTGGATCGGGATATATCCGAACGTTACCTAGTACAGTCTCCAAAATTCTAAACATAGCAGTTCCTCACACGAAGAAACCAGTCAGGAGTTTGTTAGGACTTGTTCAATATTACAGTAGATTCATACCAAACTTGTCATCCATCACGGCTGTATTGTCTTCATTGTTAAAAAAAGACATGCCGTTGAAGGTGACATGGACTGGTATATGCAATGAAACTTTCAACAAAATTATAAATTTGTTCTCGCATGAACCAATTTTAAGACTTCCCGATGCTTCCAAAAGATTTTTCTTACGAACAGATGCTAGTAACTACGGCATTGGTGCATGCCTGCTCCAGAACCATGATGGCATTCTACAATCCTACCACCTTATATATTATCAAGAAAGCTGAAGCCGGCAGAAACAAAAAGTATTCAACAGTCGACAAGGAACTTTTGTCTGTGATCTGGGCAATAACCAAAGCTTTGAAAAGTGTTCTCCTCGGTGCTCCCTTCACCATACAGACGGACCAACGTGCTGTCAGCATCCTTGGCGTCGATCCAATCAACAAAAGCCAGAAACTTGCCAGATATTCAATCATCCTACAAAAAAACCCATTCGAAGTTCTCCATTGAACACATACCTGGCACTGAAAATTGTGTGGCAGATGCATTGTCACGTAATCCTATTGACGACGAATAATCAACATTGACACTCTTAAACTATTTCAATCAGCAATACATTGGATGGAACGAAGTATCAACTATAAAGGAACTAACCTTGCCTTCAATTTAAACTTTATAAACACTATATGCATCACAGAATTGAACTAAAAGACCCTCCAAATCAAGGTATATATAAACCCCCACCGACGGATTCAAACCTTCGTCTAATGTCCATACACACGAGATATGAAATATCTTTGATCAATCATGGATTTTATCGCTTATCTGTCTGACGACAAAACACCGAACTTAGATTTCTGTGTATACTTAATTCTTGGATGCTGGGATAAATGACATTTCTTTCCAACGTAAACGTTTGAACATTTTTGCCTAAAAGACTTCATCAGGATCAAGACTACGGATGGATCATCATATCCTATACTAATTAATTAGTTAACTTAACTTCTTAATTGAATTATTATCAATAAAATGAAATGTGAGAAAAAAAAATGAAATGAAAGAACAAAAAAAAGAGAACGAAATACTAAAAGAAGAAATTATGAAAAGAGAAAAATAAATCTCACACAAGTATTAGATTAATAATTTTTTTTTAATGTACCTATACATTATTTAGTTAGTTAAATTAGATAGGTATTATTCACTAAAACACTTAACACACACAATTAAGTTAAAACTATATTCGAAATTTCTTTCTATTTCTTCTCACTTTTTGTAGTCTTTTCTTTATTCATAACATCACGTTACATTAGAACCTTAATAATTTAACTCTTAGTTTAATTAATTAATTTAATTTTAATTAGTCAAATTAATTCCTATATGACATACTAATACGACAGACCTTACTTTAATTTAATTTTGTCATTCACTATTAACATTGGACATTTATTTAGTTGATATAATAATATGTATAATATTGATAATAATTGTGATTTATGATTAGATGACTATGACAAATAGTTAGTTGACACGACCGCAACACGGTTCTACTCAGAACATCGTCGGCCATATGTCACAATTGTGTTAAATTTTTTTGAAAAATTGTTAAGTCGGATAGATATTGAAAAAAATCGATAGATTTTTTTTCCCCGGTGTACAGGGAATTGTTACGGTATATGATATTAACGCCGTCTGCTAAGGTTACCAGACGTGCAATTGTAAAGGTTAAGACATTTAATATATTGCGATAGATGTTTCAATTACTGAACGCTTCATACACGATCGATTATGACGTGTATAGCGTTGTTTAGGACACAGTCGGTATAGGCTAAATACGCTAACCCTTTTTTACATTGAACCGTCAAGCTGTTAAGACCGTTCTGACTTTCCTTCCAATGTTGGGCATTGCATTGCCATACAGATATATTTTATGCAAGTATGGACATGGGTCAATATAATTAAATGTCTTAACCTTTACAATTGCCACGGTCTGGTAACCTTTAGCAGACGGCGTTAATATCATATACCGTAACAATTCTGTTGAAGGCGATCTTCTCTGTACCACCTCGCATTCGCGTAAAGCAACACCAATCTACACGATGAAAAGATTGAATGAAACCATATAAGAACTCAACTAACATGGCCAGAATTTTATAACCACTTTTATTGACATTATATGGAACATTGTTGTCAATTGAGTGGTCCAGAACAACAGAGAAGATCGCCTTCAACAAAGAACAACCACCACAACAATGGAAAGACAGTATTATTGTAAAGTTACCGAAGAAAGGTGATCTATCAGACTGTAATAACTGGCGTGGTATATCTCTATTATCAGTACCTGGAAAATTATTATGTTGCATGATGTTAGAAAGACTTAAATGCATGCTGACGAAAAGATCAGAGAAGAACAAGCGGGTTTCAGGCCGAAACGATCATGTATTGATCAAATATTCACACTAAGAACAATTATAGAAGAATCAGTGGAAAGGCAATCGCCACTTATTATCACCTTCGTCGATTTTCAAAAAGCCTTTGATAGTCTACACCGCCCATCATTGTGGAAGATACTTACAATCTATGGTTTTCCAACAAAATATGTGAATATAATCAAAGCGCTATATGACAATGCAAGATGTTGTGTTAGAACAAATAAAGGGAATACAGAATGGTTTACAGTAGAAAACAGGGGTGAAACAAAGCTGTATTATGTCACCACTGCTTTTGGGAATAGCTATTGATTGGGTTATGAGAAACTATACCCACAATGAACAATTGGGTATAAAATGGACAAATGGAAAATTCCTGGGGGACCTGGATTTCGCAGATGATGTAGCATTCTTAAGTTCAACACCAAGACAATCCCAAGAAGCAATAAATAATTTTGTGTCATCTCTCGGTTAAAATAGGTCTCCAAATAAATGCCTCTAAAACTAAAGCTATGAACTTTTCTAACGAGACCTTTGATATCATCTTGAACGGGGAAAAACTACAGAAAGTTGAAAGTTTCAATTATTTAGGCAGTACAAAGATACGTCGTACATTTACACGATTGGTTGAGTTGTCTCAGACTGAGAAAACATATGAAGGTCTAATGGACTTATTATTGCGAGATAAGGTTTTGTCATCTGTTAATGATTCTTTTCTTGCATTCCTTCATGAGCGTAAGCCTAAAAACTTAAAAGATATGGAGGAATACTGTTGTCAGTATGCCACAGCGCATCCCCATGCTACAGTTAGCAATTCTAAAGTGAAAGAAGGGTTGCCAGCTGCTTCGGCAACACCATATGGCCCTAATTTCAAAAAAAAATTTCAGGGTGCTCAACAAAATTGGAATAGGGGAAGTAATCAAAATTACACTCAGAAGCGGAGTAATCCAACACATGATGGTTCTTCGTCTATGAATTGGAGACAAGATGGTAGTTCTCGTAATTTTAGTGGTAATAATTTGAGACACTTTCGCAAAGGCTATCCAAATAATAACTATTCAAATTTTCGAGGTAATCATTCTCGACGTCAAGATTATGACGATGGTGAATTTAGAAACCGGGATTCAAACCGGAATGATGATTACAATAGGCAATATGATAACAATTACAGGGGAAATGATAGTCGAAATAATTACAGGGGAAACGATAATCGAGGCAGACCTAGATTTAACAAGAAAAGACCTTTCCAACAGGCAAACTCTGCACAACAAGAGTTTGATGGAGCCTGTAATACAGTAAATGATAGTGGTAACTCTAGGGCTATCACTGGTTGTGCTTTCGATTTTGGGAGAGCAACTGAATGCCCCCCAATGCTTAACATTGTTTGACTCATCGACTGTATCTACGCTAAGTTGTGGTCACCCTCTTCCTGCTCTACCTGCTACAGTTGCGCATGATGGGAGAGGATCTCTCATCTTACATAAAGGTCTAATAAATGATAGGCTAGTCTCAGTACTTTTCGATTCGGGATGTACTACCGTCGGGGTTAGGGAGTCTCTGATAGATCCTTGCTGTGCCACTGGAAAAAACAATCAAATGTGTTACATTTGGTGGTACTATGGAAAGCTATCCTACTGCTATTATTAGGATTGACACTCCTTTCTTCACAGGAGATGTCCATGCATGTCTTCTTCCTAATCCTATTGCGGATCTTATAATCGGTCGTATTCATGGGGTTAAAGAATGCACCCCGCAACAAATTTCTAGTTGGGAAGAAAAAAACATTCAAACGGTCAATGCAGTGGTGACAAGAGCTCAAGCTCTTAATCCCCCAACTTCATCTGATAATAGTAATGAAGTTGATAGCCAAGACGAGCACTTGGTGATTTCCCATGACTCGTTTGTTAAACGTCAAGAAGAGGATCCTTCTTTGAAGAAATTCTTCCTTCTTGCAAAGAAAGGGGATCCCAATCAAAATACGAATCACAAATCGTATATCACTATGAAGAATGGTATATTGGTACGAATGGTACAACACTCGGACAAGTCTATGCACTCGCAAATTCTTGTGCCTAAGTGTATGAGAGCCTTAATTCTTCGGCATGCACACGATTCTCAGTGTGCTGGACACATGGGTTTTTCCAGAACTAAAACTAGAGTCCTTGCGTCCTTCTTTTGGCCATTCGTGAATAAAGACATCCGAATTTATTGCCGATCTTGCAAAATTTGTCAAGAGGTCAAGTCTAGAGGTCCGAGACATGCTGCTCCTATTCAGGCTGCAGATATTCCGATTCGGCCGTTTCAGAAAATGGCTATAGACATCATTGGTCCGTTCAAAATTAAGTCAGCCAGAGGACACCAATTTATCCTCACTTGCGTGGACATGTGCACGCGTTGGCCAGAGGCTATTCCTCTGAAGAGCATATCAACTGTCGATATCGCTGATGCTCTTTGGCTCGTATTTTTTTCGTCTGGGATTCCCCGGAGAAATACTGTCGGATCACGGCACTCAGTTAATTTCGGACGTTATGTCTCAGGTAATGGCTACGCTAGACATTAAAAGGTCTCTCAGTAGTATTTATCATCCAATGTCCAATGGATTGGTAGAACGTCTTAACAGGACACTAAAGAACTTACTTGGCAAGATAACGGAGGATCATCCTGAAGATTGGGACAGGGTTTTACCTGCAGTCCTCTTTGCCTATAGAGAGGTTCCCAACGAGCATACAGGGTTTTCTCCTTTCGAACTTGTCTTTGGCGCGCAACCGCGCGGTCCGATGTCCTTGTTACACGATTTGATAACTTCCGATAATATTGACGATGATACACAATCGTCATATGAATATGTCATAGCTCTTAGAGAAAAGATTATCGAATCGTGCAGGTTAGCAACTTCATCTTCCGAATTTGCGAAAGAAAAAAGCTAGGCGATTTGCTAATAAGAAAAGACGCCTACGTCAACTTTGTCCTGGAGACAAAGCATATGTCTTACTGCCCTCAAGAGAGAATAGACTTCTCATTTCATGGAAAGGTCCATACACTATAGTCTCAAAAATTTCCGATGTCGACTATATTGTCGATGTGGATGGAAGGCATAAAACCTTCCATATAAATATGCTAACAGAGTTTATTGAACGTCCGGACTATTTGCAGCCTATTTTCCAGGCGACGGACGACTCTCCAGTCCAACATGGTCACATCTCATCCCTGTCCGTTATACAGGATGAGGAAACTATTTTTTCTGACGTGAACTTACCTCTTCCTGCGATTCCACTTACTTCAACGGAATCGTGGAGAGACGTTACAGTCTCTTCCAACTTGTCTTTTGAGGAACAGCGTCAAGTATCCTCTACGTTACAATCATATCAGGATGTCCTTACCGACATTCCTGGACACACAGATGTCATAGAACATGACATCATACTTACTGATCGTAATCCGATCAGAGTAAGACCATACCCAATACCTATTCATTTTCAAGCACAAGTCGAGAAAGAATTGGATGAAATGATTCAACTACAAATAATTGAACCATCCACTTCAGCTTATTCTTCGTCGATAGTTATTGTTCGAAAGAAAGACAATAACATACGTCTTTGCGTTGATTATCGCAAATTAAATCAAGTTACGAAGTTCGATGCTGAACCTATGCCGTTATTAGATGATCTACTTATTAGACTTTCTAAAGCTAAATTCTTTACTAAACTAGACTTGTCGAAAGGTTATTGGCAAGTCCCACTGACGGAACACGCCAAACCTCTCACTGCTTTTTCGACACCTAGGGGTCTGTTTCAATGGAATTTTATGCCTTTCGGGCTTATGAACGCCCCAGCGACTTTCGTGCGCATGATGCGACGAATTCTATCAGATCGTGCAGATGTCATTGCATATTTAGACGACATCTGTCTTTTTCAGCGATACTTGGGAAGAACACTATTTGGGTCTAAAGGAATTGCTATCTACTCTACGTGAGCATAGTTTGACTGCTAAACCCTCTAAAGCTTTTGTTGGGTTTAGTGAAATTTCCTTCCTAGGTCATCGAGTTGGTCATGGTCTGTTGAAGACAGAGGACCAAAACATTTCAAAGATATTAAATATCTCGGTTCCGAAGACGAAAAAGCAAGTGCGTAGTCTCTTGGGATTGATACAATTCTATGGAAGATTCATTGAGAATCTGTCCTCCATTATGGCACCACTTTCAACGTTATTGAAAAAAGGTTCTCCTAATATGGTGCGTTGGTCCCAAGAATGCCAATCTTCATTGGATCAGGTTAAGAATTTGTTCTCATCTCATCCTATCTTAAGACTACCAACGATTGATAAGACTTTTGTCCTTCGTAGTGATGCCTCTTCCACTGGGATTGGAGCGGCACTAATGCAGGAATATTCAGGAACTCTGCATCCTGTAATGTATATTTCTAGGAAGCTAAATGCGGCAGAAAGGAATTACTCGGTTTTGGACCGTGAATTGTTGGCTATGGTTTGGTCCATTTCTTAAGCTACAAAGGTTCCTTCTGGGCGCGCATTTCTTTATGGAAACCGACCAAAAAAAGCTCTTACGGCTATGCAAAGTAAGGATTTGAAGAGCTCGAGATCTACTCGTTATGCTATTGCTCTTCAGCCTTTCCATTTCACGGTGCGAGCTATCCGTGGTTCGGATAATGTGATGGCGGACATATTGTCTAGATGCCCACATGATTCCAGTTAAATCTTGTGTCCTAGTTTTTCCTGATATACTTTCAGACTTAGGTCTGTCCTTAATATCATAATATGTTGTAATACAAATGTATTTGGATGATGTTTAGATAATTTAACAAATTTCATTTTGTCCATCCATCAGTGATATGTTGCTAAAATAGCATTGACATTTGTATATTGCTATGATTATATTATTTAGTAATGTTTGATATATGATTGGTATTGCCAGCAACTTAGGTTTCTTGAATGGTATCCCTTAGTTTGTTTGGCTTAAAGGAAATATTTTCTCCTATGTTGAGAGATGATTTGTACCCTCTTCTATTGTACCTGATATTAGGTTCATTTTTTGCATGATCACAGAAGTGATACTGGTGTACTTCTTTGTTCATGAACATATAAAAAAAAAAAAATTGCATTTTTTTTTTTACAGGGGGGTGGTAGTAATGTTGCTGTCATTTTCGACGGAGTCATCTGTCAAGTTATTTGCTTATGTTTGTATCATAAGTATAATTGTGTCTTTACCTGCGATGTCAGGTTGATTAGGGGTTGTCTTCCCTTGTTTATTCATTCATTGTGTTTGACCTTTAGGGTCAGAGGTTGACAGTTCGGCGTAGGCCTATGGGAAGGTTTTTTAAGCGGGAGTGAGATACTTCCGGGAAGCCGGGGGGTCCTGTTTTTCTGAAGGGACCAAGAGTCCATTGTTTTCCGGGGAGAATCTTCGAAGTAACTGCTATGGCAGTTTTCCCCAGTGAATCTCTGTGCGTCGGGATGACGACAGAATTCCTTGTGATGTTCTGAGGATTCATTTTCCAGGTAATACCGACCTTTATGCATTATTACGCTTTTCGGTGGCAGAACATGTAAAGGATTACCTAGGGTGAACAGCAGCTCACTGATCCGCCATTTCAGAACTTATATATTTGTGCTCGAGGTAGCCATCCAAGACTGTTAGTCTTATATTGTCCAGAAATCCAGTGACGAAGATATATTGTGGGAGCCGCAGATTGGCGGAACTTCTATCTACAATAAGTATTACTGCAGGGTTGATGATAACCTATTTAACAGAAGTACACGGCCGACGTCAGAACGAGGCCTGTGCTTTCGGCTATTATACTACAGCCTGATATGTGCAATTGGCGGGGAGTGCCAAGTTGCACCTGTGTGTCAAAGTGACTAAGGCATCTGACGCGTTTAGTCAGAGACGCCAAGGGCGACGCTACGAACTGTCATTATTGAAGAACTTTGCTATTGACCATGCACGTCTATTCTGATGTTTACCTTTTTGAATGCCAAATGTATACCTATCGATTTCAGGTCAGCATGACCTTGTTACACTGACTGTTCCTGTTGATATTATGTGTGTTCCCGTCAATAAATGTCTTGAAACATGCCTGCAGTGTCAAAGCATCCTTGATTACTGCATGTGAGAGTATGGGTTGCAGGGTCTACATCTATACGAGCCTAAACACATTCGCGCCTTCATTCGCACCCAAGTGATCACCTCAAAAAGAGAAAAAAGACAGTTTACAATGTTGTTCCTGCTTGTTTTTTTCAGAACGTTAGGACTTGGGGACACTTGAATTTCACATAACTTTCCAGGGCAGAAAACATTGAGGAATGCTGCCTTCGAACTTCAGCAACGAATGCTAAACTCGCAGAGTCTGTCCCTCCTTGATCCAGGTGTAGGGGGAAGAGCGGTTTCACGAAACACTGTTACCAAAATTTACTTACCTCGTCTTGAATTAGGCCAAGGTAGCACATTGAATGTTTCAATTCCACGGTTAATGATTACACACTTCAGGGGACAATGCAGCTTGATATGCTCGGACATAGAAAAGTCTGTTGTTGACTAGTAAACTGTAACAAACCATTTCCCACTGTTCACTATAGTCGCAAGCGGTCTTCTATGAGTTATCGGCCAGTGACGTAGCAAATAGCTTCCCCCCAAAAGGCTTCAGTACAGAGCATGTGTCGGTTTATTTCCAGTTGAACATAAATGCCCGCATGTTTTATATAGGTCAGACACGGCAAGATGAAACAGTTTTCTGGACCCCCTTTAGCAAAACTTGCAATTGTAGAACTTAAGCTGCGTGATCAGTTAGGCTTCCCACCGTGTGTGCTGGACGGTAAGCAGATCAGAAGTGAAGAATGTTGTAATGTGTCGCCTTTTCTTTGGCAAAACTGGGAGCATTCATTTACATGGTCTCCAATTTGTCAGGAACAGTAATTTCTGGATCCCATCGAATGGAAAATTAATAGTCAAAGGCCCTCTGTTCTTTTTAACCCAGATAGATACTGGTCCATCCAAAAAAGTAAAGTATGTGCCGGGAGCGGATACCATTGAGTCGACAACACGTAACCAGCTAATTAGCCTAACGTATGTGGTCACCAGAAATGTAACTGTCTGAAGTATTCTCTTGTATGAGGAGCTCGTAGCCCTCCAAGACAGTGTTTAATGTATAACCCCTGTTAATCCCGATGAAAACATAGTGCGAGGCGAGTTATGATTAAACTGAGTGCCAAGTGCGAAGGGAAAGGCGCGTATGTGTTTAGGCTCGTGATGGAGATCCCAACCATACTGCTCAGTATTGCAGAGCGGCTAATCAAGGATGCTTGGGAACGTTAAACCAGTGGCGTTTCCTGCATTCAGGTCGACCTTAGGTGGCTGGAACACAGCATTGGATGCTTAGTCAATGATACCATTCAATAGAGACAAGGTCATGCTGACCCATGAAATGGACCATTTATGGGATACCCATTTTATTTGAAAAAGGTAAACATGTTTGAACGTAATCGGTCAAAGAATTCTTGATTCAGGTAATGTCATTTCGTTAAAAGGGCGTCGAACTCCTTGGCATCTCTGCCTAATTTTGTTGCCTTTGTCACTGTAATGTTGGTACATTGGTGCAACTTCGGAGTTCGACTAACGCCAAACCTATTCTCCCAAAAATTGAGTGCTGTATTTGCGTACTAGGAGAAATCCGAACCTCACCTGTCGTTGGGATGTGTTGGATCTGGAATAAATAGGTTCTGATGCATCACTTACACTGCGGAACCAATAAATGCTATTTCAACGATATAAACCGCCAGGTGATATGTTAAGGTTTGCCTGGGTTTTATCCATTCGACGTCCACTGAGCAGGGAAATATTTGGGCCGATTGATTTCAAGAATCGGTCAACGATGTCTTGGATAGGCTACCTAGCAATGAAATAATAAAGTGGTGTGATAGATTTAATCGGATACCACTGCAGACTGTTAGAGGAGGTCATTATCCTTATTTAAACGTTCATTTCCTCCGATAGCCAGAATATTATGGCATTGGGGTAAGATTCTGTACAAATTTTTTGATACCGAAAATGATATCATCAGATATATAGTTTGAGCGTCATTGTTAGACTTTAGCGTTGCCTCCCGGATTCGCAATGTTTAGTTCGACTGCCGGATATTAAACTGCCATTCTAGCAGTCAGCTCACTTCCCGAAGAGATTCTGTAAAACGATATGGGTGTCCATGGGTCATACTTACTAATAAATTAGGACCTTCCTATAAAAATTATTAAATTTAAATAAAACTCTTAGCCACGGCTTAGTTTAACTTCCTAGAGCTGGGAAACTTCAACTGTTTATTTGTCCTGGTCAGTGACCATCAATTGCATGAATATACAAGGGGTGATTAGACAATGTAGGTAATTTGGTCCTACAAGATTTTTTCTAGAAGTCACAATTCATACTTGTATCGTATGAGTCGTCTAGGTGGCCGATAATCTGACAGATGGTCACTTCCGTGTCGAAAATAGGGCAAGCAAATGGTGGGTCATCATCATTTATAGAGGACCACTGGGTAACCTACAATTTGCTTATTGACCTTCACAGTGGTAACCCATACAACGTCCCATGTCATTATTTGAATAGAATCACGAAACATGTTGAACATAAGTGAGTCTTGTGGTCAAAAGGAGACAGAAACGTGAGTGAACCTTAATATTACAGAAGACTGGGAAATAAATGGTTCAAATAATTGTGTTATGACTCCTCATTGAGGGAAAGGGAAGCACACGTGGAGGTTTCATGCGCCCTAAAAAGATAGTCTCAAGATGGCAAAGCACTGCTCGTAGGGCTTATGGTTTCTAATTCAAACTTTCCTAAAAAGGAACACCAGTTATGTTCATGGGAGTCATCCTGGTCTGGTAACGGGCCAAATCACCTCTTGGAGCGCAGTCCTACATAGATGGGTTTGAAGCTGCTTCAAGGACTGGATTTTGACCCTAAGAAAATTGCTCGGAGTTATTTTAATGCCAGAGTGGAATTAATGTCCTTATGCAGAAAGGGTACAGTTATGAAAAAACCATGGAGGCAATACTTTTTTTTGTTCCCAATGGTAACTCTACTTAGAATAGCCTAGAGTCTGTACAAGTGGATTAGCCAAATTGGATCTGGTCCTTTTCGGATCATTCACAAAATCGAAGTTACTCAAGACTGTAATCGTCACACTCAGGTCACAGCTGAGCTGAATTTTTCTATGCCCTAGGAGTTATAAGAAGTGAGATCATCTTTACTTTCATTGAGATCTGGAAAATTCTGAGGGGGGGGGGGACGTTTGACAGGGTCCCCTGGAGCAAACTATTGGGTCTGCCCCAAAAGGCAAGGAAGAATAATCCAGCACATCATGAGCATGCTTATACAGAGCTTCTTGTCAAGGTTTGCAGAAATTATGAGATGTGAGGACAGGAAACCATGGGGTTTTCTAGTTCAGGAAGAGGACATCAGGTTCTAGTTCACGCAAACTGGTGTAAGACAAAGGTGATATCTAGTATCACCTTACCTCTTCATACTCCTTATGGACGATGTCATCAAGGCATGTAAGGATGGAGAACAAAGAAAGTATTTCAGTGGGGTACTGGAAGATGAGACAGGTCTATATTTCGGAGCTGGCATTTGCTGATGATGTTGCCCTGATTGCTAAATCAGAGGCACATCTCCAATCCAACCTGCAAGTCTGGAAGGAAGAGCTGGAGAAGAGAGGGATGGTCATAAGCAGCTCTAAAACAAAATCCATGGTGATATCACGAGAAGAAAGAAAACATCAGATTAAGCTGGGAGAACAGGTCCTGGAGCAGGTCGACCACTTTAAATACCTCGGAGCTATTATAGACCGAAAGGGAGGCATAAAGAAGAGTTGGCCACTCGAAAGCAGCAGGCTGGGAGACTTTTTCAGGCCCATAAATCGAGGATTCCTCAGCAAGAGAGAGGTTGGTAAGAAAAAGACGAAGATGGCTGTCTGTATAACCGCTCCACCTATTGTCCAGTCTTGACATATGGATGCGAGTCATGGGCAATGACTACAACCCACAAAAGCCAGATCCAAACCTCAGAAATGAGGTATTGAGGAAGGTAGTTGAAGTAACAAGAAGAGACATGGTACGCAACCAGACGATACGTCAAGGCCTAAAATCCCACCCCTGCAGACCCAAGTAGAACAGTCCCAACTAAGATGGTTTGGCCATGTCTGCAGAATGGGAGAAGATCGGCTACCACGACAAGCATGGGAAACAAAGAGCCAAGGATCCAGACCCCCAGGACGACCCAGAGTCCGCTGGGAGGACAACATTAGACAATTTTTGAACGACCGAGGACTAGAATGGAACCAGGCCAGGAGGAAGACAGCCGATAGGATAGTCTGGCGCTCTCTCTTCCAAGACCTGTTTAAAAAAAAACAAAAGGAAAGGGGGGTTAAGATTATGCAGTGCAAACCAAAATCAAAAGTGGTTTCTGGTAAGAACAGAGATCAAAAAGCCTAATTCAAAAATATAATGAAGAAACAGGATTGGCTTAAACATGTTCATACCTGTTAAACCTCCAAAAACAGACATTGTCATATCTAAAGATAAAAAATAAAAAGTTAGAAAATATCTGCAAAAAAAAAAAAAAACACTGTACTCTAACTTCATTATAATGGTGAGACCTACTAATGCGAAAGTTGGTACACATCTTACTTATAAAGAGAAGAACAATGGGGAAATGTGGCAGCGGATACGAGCAAACTCGAAATATGGGGATGTATAAATAATAAGTCTTTTTGTGTGTCTCGTTCGGGTTTTGTTGTGTTGTGTGGTTTGTGTTTTTTGTTTATTTGTTTTTCTTTGTATATACATCACTGTTTCTTTGTTTTGTTTAGCCATGTTGATAAACCAGATATTTCATGGCAGGCAGAGGTGTGTATTTTTTTCAATTCACTGCGGTACGTAAAATTATGTAAGTCTTTTTCCTCATCATCGATGTCAATCGTAGGGATGCACTAGGGTTTTATTGTGATTCAAATAAGGATGCCGTTAGCTACATACGAATTAGATATTACTAAATAAAAGATGTAATAAAGGGGTGTCCATCGTGACAATGGTTGCTTATTTTCAAGCTGTAATGTCTTGATGGGCAGTTGTTACATCATTTCTGGCATCAACAGATTGTATGATGTTTGCTTTGGAGATAATACTTTATTTGGAGAATGAAAGTGTTATCATGGTAGGGGCGTGGAAAAACATGCTAGTTATTTACTTGTAACGTAATTGTCTATATTCTGCTGAGGGGTTATTTTTATTGTACAATCCAATTTTTTCTTTGTGGACACTACAACTGCCATTGCGAAAGTGTTCGAGGTTCATTGGTGGAAATCTACGTGATTACACTGGAGATCTATAGCCAATGTGATTGTTATTACATGTGGGGGTACAGTGGGGGGGGGAATACGGGGATTTCTATTCCACCTGCAGCCAGTTTGCTTAGACTAACAGCTCAGGTTTATTCATGTTTTTAGTCTTTCTGTTTTTAATACCAGAAATAAGGGATGATGTTAATTTCTATATCCTGTAAATATCTGATGATACTATTAGATAATGTTTTTGAATTGAGGTGGTAGAAAAAAAAACGAATGTTAAATACTGCCAGAGTTCAAGTTCTTGGACATGTACATTGCTCTATACATGTTAATAGTCAATGGTATCACTATTTTGGGTATAATGATGATGTGTGATGGTTATATGCTGGTAGAAAATTGTCTTCCTTCCCAATTAGTAAGGGGAGATCTGTGGATGTTTCTATGACTGTGAAGTAGTCTTCTGATGTTTATTTTGACTCATGAGTCACGAATTGATGTACGATGGAACAACTACATCCCT